>LPNX010966686.1:330940-410837 GCA_001517045.1 Pseudotsuga menziesii
AGAAAGCACATTTTACATCCATGTGATGTACCTCCCATTGCCTTGAGGCTGCAATGGCTAAGGCTAGCCTGATGGAATCCAACTTTGCCACTGGGGCAAAGGTCTCATTGTAATCTATGCCATGAACTTGTGAGTAGCATTTGGCTACCAATATGGCCCTGTACTTCAGTGGTGAACCATCAGCAGCAAATTTGGTCTTATAGACCCACTTACACTAGACTAACTTTCTCCCTGGGGGAAGATCCACTAGCTCCCATGTGTTGCTCTTATGAAGTCAGATGAACTCCTCCTTCATGGCTGTTTGCCATCTTGGATATAGTGCTGCTTATTCATATGTTTGAGGATCATACTCCACCATCAAATAGCATTTTTCAGCAAACATAGGATCCTTCATGCACAGACCACTCTCAAATTGAGATCTAGTCCTCCTTGGGTCATTGGGATCCCCAGCTAGCTCTCCTGCTGCATGTAGTGTCTTGGCTGCCCATTTTGGCCTTGTAGGGCTGTTAGGGTCTGCAATAAACTCATATCCATCAGAAAAATCAGAATCATCATGTTCAACAAACTCTTTAGTTACTTCCTGAGGTTCAAGTGGAGAAGAGGCTTCTCCAACTTCCACTGCTGCAAGGGGTTCTTCTTCAAACTGAACACACCTTTTAATGAAGGATTTGTTTGTGCTCAAATTTATCAGCTTGTACCCTTTTGAATCTTCAAAGTATCCAACAAAAAGACACTCTTGGCTTTGGGGCTGCAAAGCCTTCCTCTTCTCTGTTGGAATTCTAGCCCAAGCCTTTGAGCCAAAAATCCTGAAATGGGTCACATATGGCTTGTGCCCACTCCATGCTTCGAAGGGAGTCATACCATCAAGCTATTTATGAGGGACCCTATTCTGAATATAGGCTGCACAGTTGATAGCTTCGGCCTAGTACTTTTGTGGCAAAGTTTTGGCCTCCATCATGTATGTTGCCATCTCCTTCAGTGATCTGTTCTTCCTCTCAGCAACACCATTCTGCTGTGGTGTGTAAGGGATAGAATGTTGCATCTGAATATCTGCATCTGCACAATAATTAATAAACTCAAACTTGACATACTCACCACCATTGTCAGATATGAGGACCTTGAGTTTCCTCCCAGACTGGTTTTCAACCAAAGCCTTAAAGACTTTGAAGAGGCCAAAAACTTCAGACTTGTGTTTCAGGAAGTAAACCCAGCAATACCTGGAAAATTCATCAATAAAATTCAATGCATATTTGGCCTGACTCATGGACATATGAGTAAATGGGCCAACAACATCACTGTGGATTAGCTCGAGGGGTGCAGAGGTTCTCTCATGACTAGCTCTCTCAAATTTGTGCTCTGGGTGTTTTCCTAGGATACAACCTTGGCAGACTCCTTTGGAAAATTTTATCTTGGGAAACCCTATGACCATCTATTTTTCACTAAGATTAGAAAGATACTTGTAATTTAGGTGGCCAAATATTTCATGCCAAATCTTGCTGGCTTCATTAGCATGAATCAGAAGAGCAGAGGGGTTTGAGTAGGGTAGGAAGTGTGAGAACATGTATAACTTTTGAGCATGATTTGCAACTCCTTTTGCAATGACTCTACCACTTGAGATCTCTGTGATCTCAACTTCATCGTGGGAGAATATGACCTTCTTAGGAGACCCAGTGTGAGTCATCTGGTACACTGACAAGAGGTTGGAGGCAAGACCAGGCACATACAAGACATTGCTGAACTGACCATGATCAAGATCAATCCTCCCTTTGCCCAAACTTTCAGTGAGAGAGTCATCTCCCAGTACTATTAGTGGTCCCTTCGACATATCAAGTGAGGAGAAGGCCTCCTTGGTCGAAACCATGTGTCTTGAAGCTCCAGAATCAATGATAAAATTGGGTGAGCTTGATGTGCCAGCAACCAATGCATGAACTCTCTCTCTCTGTCATCTGAACTTGATCCTCCTTCTCTCTTCTTTGAGTTTTCTGGAAGGGAGATGCCATTCTTCTCCAGGAGTTGGGTCAGCATGTCTATTTGATTTTTCATACAAGAGATTTCAGTGTGATTTCCCTTATTGTAGTATGCGCACTTTTTCATTTCACCTTTGTTTTTCTTCTTTTGGTAGTTCTTCTTGGAACCTTGTGGCTCCTCCGGAGACTGTTTCTTGTCTCTCTTTTGCTCAAGTGGATTTTTAGCTTTATTTTTGCTTTTTGAATCCACCTTTGAATCTCCAGCAATCAGAGCTTGATATTTGGATGGTTTGATGGTGCCCATCATCACCAGCTTGTCCTGTTCTTGTGTGAGAGATTCCATGAAATCTACAAGGATAGGAATCTTCCAGGTTTGCGCTGTCAGTTTTGTGACATAGAAGGTTGAAACAAACACTGAGTAGTCAGGGCCTAGCTTCGAGAGAATGGCCGGGATGAGCTGATCATCCTTCTTTTCGATCCCACACTGTTTCAGCTGCAAAACAAGTGCTTTGAACTTGGAGAAATATAGCTGCAGGGATTCAAAGCTATTTGGACTCAGAGAAATCAGCTCATTTTCGATTTGATGTCCCCTCATCTCATCTATCTTTCCAAAAAGATCAGAAAGCTTCTCCCATGCTTCATTCGGTGATGTCAATCCATCAAGATGGAAAAGAAGGTCTCTGGAAATACTCAGACACAGGAGACCATAGGCCTCATCCCTCCTGTTGTGCCATTTTATCTTCTCTGCAGCTGCATTGGGCTCTGCTTCTGTTTCCATAGTCACCCTGTAGAGACATTTCGCTCTCAACAGTATCTCCGTCTCTACTTTCCATTCAAATAAATTGAAGGGAATCAAGATAGTTTTCTGTTATTGATCCATAGCTTAGAAAATATGTCCCGGCTGTCAATAGAAGGCTCCCAGTCACTGATGTCGAACCTAAAAAACAATTTTGAAGGAGATAAATTGATCTACAATGGCTCTGATACCATGTGGAAATTGAACCCATTGATAGATTAATTTTACTCACAACAATTAACAATTGATCATGCAAAATCACTCACAAAAGAGACTAAAATTGGAGCTGAACACTAAACTGTATTAACTCAGTGTACAATAGCCAGCCCTATAAAATAATAGGTTGCTGTATTAAATAATTACATCAGGGATTCGAATGCATGAGGAGCAATTCGAATCTAGCATAAAGCAGGCTTACTAAAATTAAGCAAATCCCCCATAGGTGTAAAAAGATGATCGTAAATCTGTCATGGAGCTCATGAATTAGCAAAAGGGCTTAGGCAAGCTAAAGAGTGATGGAATGACAACTCATACATGCTAAGAAAAGAGTGGAGGATGAAGAGGACAAAAAACTAGTTCACCTCAACTAGTCAAACTTTCCCTATTGCCTTAAAACGCTGAAAAAGCACGCAATAAAGAAGAAAAAGTAGAAGGGTGCCTAGGAGGCCAGGAATAAAGAAGAATTGATTCCTTGAGGTTTCCCAAGCTCTACATGAGTCAAATAAGTCAAGTTTGACCACTATGGATAGGTAAATGACAACTTGCATAAGGTGGGACACATGAACTAGGAAAATAAGACAAAAATAATTAAATTAATGTCTAAGGTGGTAAACTATGGGTTGATTATTCTAACATAATCACCTTATTGTGATTTTATAGTCCCATTTTAGGGGTGGTCAATTTTTTATAGAGAGAGTTGGTATAACAAAGTTCCTATGACTAGGACAAATGTCCTTGGTATACATTTAGTTGGACTATATTATCATATAAGTGTCCATTGGAATATGAAATATTTGTATTTATCTTTGTTATGTATTTTTTTTAATTAGTGTTATCTTACAATTTAAATGAATGGATTTATCAGCATTGCATGAATTCATACATGTAGAAATATCCTATAACATTTTTATATGTGTTTATATCAGTTCTAAATGATTATATATAGATATTTAATTCAATTGTAAATGGTTAATTAATCTAAGGAAAAACAAAATTGAATATCATAGGTGAATTCACTCATTAGATTGAGTATCTCATGGCCACAAAGGCACCAAGAGGTCACTGGGTATGTCACACACACACACACATGCACATTTTTATTTTAATATGAAAATTCGTGACTATTGCTGACCAAGAGGATGAAGAAGAGATGAGGAGCTATAATTCCATAAGAGGTAGTGGTAATGGGGTTAAAAGTAAGAGATTACCCTAGTGACTTATTGTTTTAGTCATTATCTTTATTCTTCCTTCTTATCCTTCTTTTGATAAAGCCTCTTTAATTAAATTTCATTACCCTTAACTTGGGTTAATTAACCTAAAATTTGGGATTAGTGGGGGGGGGGAGGTAAAGTCCCCATGAATTCCCTTTCTCCAACTCTACTTAGCCTTGTGTGCCACTTTCCTAGTTATCAACATACATATGAATATTTGGGAACTAGTCCATTCTTCCATCATTCACCCATCAGTAGTTGTTAGCTATGAACTACCATCATTGGTACCATAGCCTATATTTTTCACCCATGCTATAACCTAGACCTGTACCTGAGAATAGTGGAGTTCCCTAGAACCCCAGCATAGAGAGTCCCTTGCCATCTTGTGTTAGATCCCTAGTAAAGAATTGGGGTAAAAAGATCAGGGCATGGGATCCCCATTACTTAGGTTGTGAAAGATAATGGGGGAGGAGTGCTAGCGGATTGGGATAGTTGTAGTGGGGGGAATAAGCACCTTATTGTGGTTTTATAGCCCCATCTTGGGGGTGGTCAAGTTGTTTTAGAGAGAATTTGTATAACATAGTGCCTATGACTGGGACGAACATCCTTGGTCTATATTTAGATGGACTATATATCAGATAAGTGTCCATTGGTGTATGAATGTTTGTATTTATCTTTGTTATGTATTTTGTTTAATTAGTGTTATCTTACAGTTTAAATGAATGAAGTTATTAGCATTGCAGGAATGCATACATGTAGAAATATCCTATAACGTTTTTATTTGTTTATATCAATTCTAAGCGATTATATGTAGATATTTAATTTAGTTGTAAATGGTTAATTAATCAAAGGAAAAACAAAATTGAATATCATAGGTGAATTCACCCATTAGATTGAGTATCTTGTGGCCCCAAAGGCACTGCGGGGTCACTGGGTATGTGAGACACACACACACACACACACACACATGTGTGTGTGTGTGTTAGAGAATACAATGAGTTGAACTTCACCCATGGTAGCTATGAGGAGTAGAGATATATTAATAAAGATAAGTATTGGGATGAATGTAATTCTTTATTTTTTGTTATGAATGCATGTGATTTAGTTATGAATTTTAAATTCCTCTAAATGTGATATTTTTTTTGCATAAAATGGCTATGACATGTATGTTTTTTCTGTTTATGATTATTTTAGAAAAATGTTCGAGTGATAAAGACCATGGAGGTGTTTCAAGGAAGAAAAATGAATGGTTGAACATTGTTGTCCAAGATAGCAATATTGTGCAAAGTTGTAGTGAAGAGGATAACATTTTAGGTGTAGTTGAAGAATAAATACCTCAAGTATTTATAGAAAGAATATAAAACATAGGGACAATAGAATTCCAAGGGGGCAGGAATGTAACAGGACCATTTTTTCCCTTTGGATGTGTATGACCTAATTGCAAATAAATGGATATATATATGGGATTCGTGTTATATAAATTACCCCATGCATAAATTATGTAAACCTTCATATTTTTACTATATTCCTTATTACAATATCAAACCACCAATCATTAGATGCAAATTGTTATTAGTGGGGACGTCCACCTTCCTTAGTTATGAGAGCAAATTTGGGTTTGAGTACAATTTTTGAGGAGTGTAAGACATTCCATTTTCATAAGGATTGAAACTACATGGATGTTTAAACCATATCTTTTCTCATGCACTCTTTTCATGCAATTGGAATTGACATTTCAATTTACTTCATTAGAGTATATTCCATTAAAAGGTAGGGGTTCCATTCTATGTGATGAAATATATTCTAGGTGTATTCCCATGCTATGATGGAGATTGTAATCCAAGCCTATACTTAGTGACTAGGTAGAGTCATGTAAGAAAAACTTTTGAACTTGAGAGGGGGGGATATGAAAGGTCACAGATGATCATAGAGGTTGGGTGTGATATGAGACATTTCTTATTTTCTTATAGATTGTTACTCATTGAGTTATTAATAGTTAATAAAGTTGATTAAAAAGGTAGAAAATAGTCTAGACTCCTTCTACACCCACTAAAAGCACTAAAGAGGGAGGATGGTTTCCCAAGGTATTGTTGAGAAGATAAAGGAAAGGGTGTCCTATTATGTCTGAGAGACTTATTAGTCGATAAATTATATCTTCTTGTTGTTGGGTGGGGGTAGTGAAGAGAATGCGTAGTTGGAATGGCTAGAAGGTTGCCTAAATATTTATGTAATAAATAGTTTGGTTGAGCTTGAGAGTAATTGGAATGGTTAAGTAACCTGAGTGTCCTAGACTAGTTTCCTTTGCCTTGGTGGGTTCATTTCCTAGATTGGGGATGATAACCACATAGGATAACCATAGAGGATTTCCTATAGTTTCCTTGGACCAAATTATTCAAAATATAAGTGTTCAATTTTCCATCTCTGTTATGAATCCATGTATAATTTTATTGATAAGCATGTACTTTTCTTATGCATAAAAATTGGGAATGGGATTCATGGTTAAATGATTTTGTACTTATACTCATTGCACTACTTAATTATTTTCTTGGTGAAATTGAAAGTGCCTTCGATTTTCTTGATCTGAATATTTTCATGCATTCAAAAGTATGATGCATTAGAGTTTATGTTGCATTTGAAGTTTGATGGAGTAGTATAGATCCAATTTGAATCATTTGTGCATATTGGTGTGATAGGACAAATGCCAATATAGAGTAGTGTCATTTAAATGAGTGTTCAAACTATCTAAGTCTATATTCTATTCAAATCCTATAGGCCTTTATCTGATTTCAAGCCTCCTATTGAATTTGAAGTGTTAACTTTGAAATGGTGTCCATTTTGGCCCTTGATTGTTTTACTTTGAAACATTCTCTTCAAATTGTACTTATTCTCTTTGAATTATCTTAAAATTGCTTTTGAATGGGCCAAAGCTTTTCTATTTTCATTCAAAACTCCATATATTCAAATGAGGACTATGTCCTTACCTTGTTCATTTCAATGTTAGGGTGAACTTTGAAAGTAGTTTGATGTCTTATTAGGAATTTCTTTCAAAAGTGGTCAATGAACATATTTCAAAATGGATTGATGGCCTATTGGGTAGTTATTTTTAAAGTAGTTGATGGCCATCATATAAAATGCTTGATGGCCTATTAGGAAAAACTTTCAAAAGAAGTCATTGACCATATTTAAACATTGCTTATTGACGGGTTTGAAATATGTTATTTCGAATTGGATTGATAACCTTTCAAGGGAATTCAAAATATGTTCTTTTTGAATTTTGATCGACTACTAGGATCTCTGAAAAGATGTTTCTTTCGAAAGTGATTGATGTGTTGTATCCTTTGATTTTTTGCATATTTTGAAAGTGGCCAATGGCCATTTTTCAAAGAAACAAAGGGCTTGTTCTATTTTTTCAAAGTGTCATGCTTGAAAGAGGTTTAATATCCTATTAGTGGAATTCAAGTATTTCTCTTTTGAATTAACTTAATGTCAAATTAGGGTTGTGCAAATGGTGTTCTTTTGAATTTGGTTGATGACCTATTGGGGACATATTCTAAATAATCCTAATGCATTATTTGGAAAGGGATCAATAGATTGGTTGCATTTTTATGTTCTAAAAGTTGTCAATGATCCATTGGTATTTTCTTCAAGAAAGGCATGATGGGTTCTTTAGAAAAGGAACGATGATATGTATTTTGTTTGAATGTTATGAGTTGAGTCCATCTTCAAGAAAGTATTGATGTAATATTTCTACAGGGCCCAGTAGGTTATTCAAAGGGGTGATCGATGTGCTTATTCCAATGAGGGTTGATGAACTAAGGGGTGAGAAGTATGTTCTAAATATTAACCTTGGCAAGATGGATCATCCAAGGAATTGTCTAATAGAGATGGGAATGCTTGTTCTTAGAAGGGTTAATTCAAATGTAAATAAATTAACCCTAAAGGCTATGGAAAAGGTGAAAATGTGCCCCTCTCCATGTAAGTACGTGATATTATCTTATGCCAACTAAGATAAATCCCATAATATCAACTATAGTTTTCATACTTACATCATATTAAAACTTGGTAATCATAATCTCAACTATATTTTTCATAGTATATTATGCATACTTGCATTATATTAAAATTCCATTATTGTAATTTCAAGTGTATTACTTATACTTGCACTTCTATGTGTATTATATTACTCATACTTGAATTATATTAAAATTCTATAATTCTAGCTATGTCAATAGCATGATATTACTATTATGTGAAGAAATTTTATAATCTCCACCAAATTATTCCATTTCCATTGTATTAATTTTTTCATATAATGTGATATTCTTCATATAAATCCACACATTAATCATATGTATTATTCACTTGAAGAAATTATGTTTGAAGTATATTATTTATATATGGATTATTTGAATGGAGGGGAAAGTGTGAAACTTGCATCCTCGTCCTTGGAGCTATTGTGATGGACACTTATGTGTGACCTATGGGTGTTCCCATGAGACCCTTAGGGGATGGACCCCATATCCTTATGGGAATTCAACCTTAGTCACCAATGAAAATATGGATTGTGCAAAGTTAAAAAATAAATAAATAAATAAAAAATAAAAAATAAAAAAATTGTTGGATTTGAGGCAAAAAAAAAAATACATGTTTCCTTATTGAGAAGTCAACTACACTAATAACACTTTTAACATTAAAATCATTACTTACATTAAAAACACTCAACATGGTAAGGAATTATGAAGAGGAAGACAACTAAATCCTATGTTTAGTTTTTTTCTTATGTTTTTTATCACCAAAATCTCATGGTGCCAAAATTGTAATTTTGGATTCATTAATTTATTGTTTTTAATGTAAAAAATGGAAGTGAGATTGATAAATTGTTGTTTTTATGTGTAAATGGATTTAGCATCTTCTAATAAACCTAATGTAGTAGGATTATGCACATCAATTCCGTCAATCCAAAGTGGTTTTCCCCTAATTTTAAGTAGAAAATGTAGATTTCCAATGCCTTATAACACTAATTTTAAGCAACAAAAAAAAATCCACTCTCCCTTAATAGCACTAATCTCTTCAACGTCAAGAAAACCTAGATTGAATAATTAAGAACATC
Source organism: Pseudotsuga menziesii (assembly GCA_001517045.1). Classification (NCBI taxonomy): domain Eukaryota; kingdom Viridiplantae; phylum Streptophyta; class Pinopsida; order Pinales; family Pinaceae; genus Pseudotsuga; species Pseudotsuga menziesii. The sequence continues at coordinate 340,244 of LPNX010966686.1, forward strand.
TTTTCAAAATATTCATATAATTTGTTTCAATATATAAATTTTTTTATTTAATTTAATTAATATAACTTACATGTATTATTTCAAAAATGATAATTTATAATGTATGAATAATAAAAAAATCTTTGCATACAACTCTTCAATCACGTTCAACATGAAAAGGCATTAATATCACTAAAATGTATATTTACTTTTCACTTAAATCTAGACACCACAAAGAAGAAAGCATAACCCTCCCTCAAGTTTATTTTCATTATTCTTTATCATTATCTAGTAACTGTATAAGATATCGATATAGTTTATTTTAACATAAATATATTTAACTATATTTATTTTTTATTTAAATTAATTAAATATCAAGTGAAAAGTGACCATTCTGTCGAGGAGGCAGAAAGAAACTAAGTCTAGTTCATCGTAAACCCATAATAGAGCCAACAAGTCATAAAGAAAATCTCAAAGTTTAAAGCTTATATGGTAAGCATATTTATAAACTTAATTATTAATTATTATCTATAATGCTTATATTTATTTTGTAAACAAGGATAAATTGAATAGGTTATAAATATAATGTTACATTATTTTATATATAAAGAATTATTTTATATGTAAAGATTACGACAAAAACACTCACTCAACTATGAAAATATGACTACCTTATATTACTTAGTTTACTTAGTTTGAAGGAGTTAGTTTAATATCTTTTCAATGAGAAGGAGAAGGTCACTAGTCCTAGTCAAACAATCGAATAAATAATTATATTTAAAATGTTTTGAAAACTATTTAAAATTAGATTTATTTTAAATATTTTTATAAATTTTTATTTAGTTGTTAATCATAATAAAAATGAATTCAACACCTTTGAGCATCTAAAATTTCAAAAAACCTTAAATTAAAGTATATATTTCAACTCAAATAATCTAGAATTTAAACTATCTAGTTATAAATAATAATAATAAAATTAAACAAAATATTTACTACAATAAACATAACCTTTTATCATAGTAATTATAACAATTTAAAACAAAAGTAAAAATAAAATTGCCTACCAAGTTTCTTTTCACTTTTTAAAAGATTTTCACTTTTTACAAGATTGAAAGAGACATACATTTTAGTGAAGCAGTCCAAATACAATACATTTGGTAAGCCCATATATTCATCATAATTTTGGAATCTTCAATACATCTAGGAAGTGTACCTAATCCTTGATGTAAAAAATTGGGAAAAAACATTCAAAAAAAAACATTGGAAACTCCCAACCATAGTTAAGATAGTGAGAGCTCGCTACCTGGATGCCGGAATTTTAAAAAGTGACCGGGAATGATGCAAAACCGGGCAGATACATCTGAGTGGAAGTTGAGGAGTCACTTCCATCAGAAAATCTGAACCGTCCGATGCATTATTTGATCAACGGTTCAGAAATTGTTAAGAGACTAGTTTCAGTGTCACAAGCAGAAACAGAAACGGGAAAAATATTTAGAAGTTGAGAATTCTGGTTTCCTCACGAAGTGAATTTATAGGATCATAGCTACGTTGAGTAGATCTGAAAAAGACTGATATACTTTTGACTCTGGATTCTCATAGATACATATCACCTATTTACTATGCCAATTCCTCTGGATGGAATTAGGTGATCAAGGTGGTGGATTTGAGAGAATTGGTACTCAGGAGGGTACTGATTTATCTGCATCTGCAATAATATTATTGAATAGTGATACACCAGTTGATGGGAAATTCCTTGCAAACAAGGCAGAGATAGCAGGGAAATATCAATGTCCTTCTCTGGGTAGCAGCTCAGCTGTGGATATTCTGCCAAGGGTAGCAGCTTTAATTAGAGGCCCTACAAGAGGTCTCAAGACTGAGACAGGTGAGAAAATGTCTTTAGCAGATAGGTTTGCAACGCTGCACAGTCTCTTTTTTTCTAAATCTGATGACCAGTTCAATAAAAATGGCAATATGCAAAGGGAGCTTTTACCAGTAATCAACAACAATATTGGAGGTCTGCAACAACTAGATCATGGTGAAATTGAATCAAAAAATGGGGAGCTGGGGAGTCATGTTTTAGTGGGAGCTGCTGGTTCTGGGTCATCTCATATTGAAGGTTTTGATGAAAATTATGCCATGCTATCTCCAGCAATCAAGTCTCAGATCTTGGATTACCAGCTTGAACAGAATCAGAAACATCTCCAGCATTTTTCACCTGCTGTCAATGGTGGGCTCCCCAGTTTCGATTTAATGAATATGTCTTTCTGTTTGCGAGAAGAGTTTTCCTGTGTTACTACTACTACCACTCGGGGTTTTGATCATCATAATCATGATTATGTTTTCCCAGAGAGGAGGGGGAATATTGTGTCAGGGAAACGGCATGTAAAGCGTTCAAGCAGAGGTAACAAGAGACCCAATGTAATCAAGGGCCAGTGGACTGCAGAAGAAGACAGGTAAATTCGTTTAGTTCCTCATGATCTTCACAATAGTTTAATCTATGGTCTTTGCCAGTTTGATTCTTGTGGGTATATCTTGGTTGAAACCTTTTGAAAGTTTGTCACAAATGCATATAAATTGTTATAAGAACGTCTTAGGGTTGAATTATGACAGTGATATCTTGGTTGAAACCATTTGAAAGTTTGTCACAAATGCATAATTGTTATAAGAACTTAGGGTTGAATTATGACAGTGATATCTTGGTTTCAAAACCTTTTGAAAGTTTGTCACAAATGCATAGTTGTTATAAGAACTTAGGGTTGAGATATCATGACAGTGGGATTGAATTGAATTGCAGTGTTCTCTGTGTTTTCTAATTTCATTCAACATTTATGAAACATGTCATAGAAGTATAACGGTTGATAATTAAATTGTGCCATGAATTGTGTTTTGCAGGTTGCTTGTGAAGCTTGTTGAAGAATATGGACTGCGAAAATGGTCGCAGATTGCACAGACTCTTGCAGGTCGCGTGGGAAAGCAGTGCCGTGAAAGATGGCACAATCATTTACGACCTGACATCAAGGCAGGTTTTGCAACCTCTTTCCACGTTTTCTTGGCAGTTTTGACTTGCTTTTCCTATGGAATTATCTTTTCCTGCTCTGTTCCTATCATATTCTCTTACTAAAATAAGAAAAAATGCGGAAAACCTGCACATTTCAGTAGTAAAGGCTTTATGGCGCATTTAGGGTTTCTGCACCGTTTTTGGGTTGCATACAACCACGAAATTATTCTCAGGCTTGAAAATGAAACCATGTCTAACCAGTCAATTATTGTCACGGTGTGGCTGACATGCTTGAGAAACAGCTAAAATTCAGGAATTTATAGTAAATAATTATTTTCTCACGCACGCTTTCTGTGAAAATTTAACCCTAAATTGCTGCGGGTTTTGTTGGTCAGTGGATGGCTGCTGCATGTTTTTAGGGTTTGCTGAGTGCATTCATAACCTGAACATTTTAACCTACCTTATATATGGCGCTACTTAGATTTCTTTTTCCAGTTTTTCACTTTGGGATTCCAACACTGTATTTACTATTACAAAAATCTACCGAGTTTGCTTGCGTATTTTAATATACACATACAAAAACCCTAATTTATTTTCGTTTCACTGCCATTGTTTTATAAGATACACATACAAAAACCCTAATTTATTTTCTTTTGATTGGTAAAAAGTGCGAAGGAAAAATGTCGTCGAAATATTGTTTTAACATATATTTTCATTGTATCAAGGTTTACCAAAATCAAAATATTATTTTGTAACCATGTTTAAAATTAATATATTTATGTTTTTATTGTAAAAAAATACATAAAAATTTATTTTATAATAAAAATTTATAAAAATTTACTTAATAAATAAAAATTAAAAAAATTAACTTAGAAAATTAAATTATGAAAAATAATTTAAAATTATGTCTTAAATATACCATCTACAACTTTTTTTTTATTTCATAAATTATAATTTTAGAGTATCTCAGTCTTTATAACTTTGTCATTTTTTTTTTAAAATGTTAAATTTTAAAATTATCAATTAAATATAATTTTTTTTATTATTAACCATTTCAACTTTAATATTAGGAATATGTAAATCATTCTTTAGAAAAATTCCTTATCCTAAATCCACTTAATCCACTTAGGTTTATTTGTTCAAAAACAATTTTCCTCATAGTTACTACAAAAGAAGCATATATAGACAAAGAGGGTTCTAAATGAAAGCAAAGTTTGAGACTTATGATTTTAAGCATTTAATTTCTTTTCCCTATTATGAAAAGTTATTAATGATAAAGTTACTATAGAGGAAGCATATATGAATCATCAAGAACAGGGAGGGTTTTAAAAAGTTATTAATGATAAAGTTATTATAGAGGAAGCATATATGAATCATCAAGAACGGGCTCTAAATGAAAGCAAAATTTGAGGCTTGTGATTTTAAGCATTTAATGGCTAGAATTAACTTTTCAAAGCTAAACCCATTTGGCCATAATTGTTAGTTTAAAAGCTTAGTTATAGTTTATAACTAAGCACATAAATATATTAAATTTTAAGAAATACCTAAATTTTTAAATAATTGTTTACCACCATTTTTTAATAATATTTATATATACATGTAATTGCAATTTGTTTAAATTATATTATTTATATATAAATACAAATGTAATTACAATTATAAAGAAAGAATGCATCAAGAGAAGTTAAGTGTTCTATAATATTGTTGGTTGAATTTCTAAAAATGAAGTAGGTGTTTTGGTCAATATTTAGGTTATCAAGGTTAGGATATATCTATTTATGTATTAATAAGAAATGATATGCAACTTAGTAGATTGATTTTTTATCAATGAATTTTCATCTTGCTTTTTTATTAAAGACTCTTATACATAAATAGTTGGTTTTGGTTTTGAATTTTAATAATCTTTGTATCAGGTTGAAGTAAAATTGGACCATTAGTTTTGATTTAGTTGACTTTTCAATTTGAATTCTGGATTTTAAAAAAATTTGTTGCATAATTTATAATTTATATTTGCTTAGTGAAAAAAACTATAAAATTTCATTCAATTTTATGCTTTTTTTTTTTATAGTTCAAAATTTTTATATTTACTAGGTGAAGAAAACAATAAAAATTTTCATTTAATTTTTTTTCTAAGGATTGTACTCACTGAATTTTCAACCATTGACTTTACATAAATGAATCCCTTAAAAGTTCATCCATTCACTATCTATTCTACACATGGTTGGCAAATTTCATCCAATTTGACTATATAACCCTACTCCCTTTGTTTTTGTTTATTTATATTTTTATATTTACCTATGCTTATTTATAAATAACTTAATTACATTTTATAAATATAATTATAATTACTTAGTAGAGAAAACATTAATCTTTCCAAATACTTTTTGAAAAGTTAAACTTTTAAAATAAATTATTAAAAAAATAATAATTAAACTATAAAATAATACACACATATCTTATAAAATATATTATAATTAAACTATAAAGCATACAAAATAATATTTTCTCTCACATTATGATTTTTACATACATATTAAAAAAACCTAATTTAAATTCCCTTTCTTTTACTAACCTTCATTTCTTATTATATACATTTTAATATAATTACAATTACCCATGACATCACTTTACCTTTCATTTATATCAATAAATATATTTTACAATTAGAAATACAAACTGATTGCTCTCCCTTTCATATCTGAAGGATTTTATTATATTTTAAGGTCTTGACATATATAGCCCCTTTTTATAATAACCCTTTTATTTGCATTCGTATTAACCTTGAACCTATCCTCTATCTAGGTTGAATCTTTCTAAACCTAACTATCAGGTAGGTTTTGCACTTCAGGTAATAGTATCCCTGTGAATAAATTTGGGATAAAAATAGACTTATGCTGGTTCGGCTTTATATTTTACCGTTCTACTGGATTGCACAGCATTTTAAAACTTCGATATTTACAGACTTTGAATTCTGCTAAATCCTTGTTTATGGCTCTCATTGGTATTATTGTTTTTGGTTGTACTGCAGAGGGATCTCTGGACTGAAGAAGAAGAAAAATTGCTGGTGAAGGCTCACGCAGAAGTGGGGAATAAGTGGGCAGAAATCGCCAAACGTCTTCCGGGCAGAACAGAGAATGCCATAAAAAATCACTGGAATGCAAGTAAACGCAGGCAAACTGCCCGCAGAAGATCAAGGAGAGCTCTGGATGGTTCAATAGATGGCAGGAGCCACAGAAGTTCAATTTTAACAGATTACATAAGGAAGTTGAAAGAAGCCGAGAAGAAGAAGGAGTTAACGTCCTGCAATGAGGATAGGAAAGAGATACCAATATCAGATGCAATGTCATCTAATTCAGATAAAGTGGATCAGCAGCAACATGAGCAGCTGCTACAGGCTCAGGCTCAGGCGCAGGCGCAGGCTCAGGTTCAACTGCAGCAAGAAAGCTACAATGCGTTTCATTGCCTCCCCTCTTCTCCCAACAACTGCAATAACGTAAGTATCCCTGCATGGAAACCCTGGGACGCAGAAAATGCTCATACAGCTTCCTCGTATTCCCGCAACTCTTTGTTTTTCAATATGCAGAAAATGGAAAGAGGTGAATCCATCGTTAACATGCAAACTCAAACTCAAGAAGAAAAGCATCATCATGGAGACATGCAGAAAATGGAAGGAGGTGATTCCATGATGAATATGCAAAATCAAGAAGAAAAGCATCACCATGGGAATCCTGGATCACTTGTCTCAAGTACCCTGCACTTGATTGAAGATGATGCATCTCCACATAGAGAATATGGGCCATTTACAATCAACTCTGAAAACTATTCCAACGCTATCCCCATGGACACCAACCATAGCATTCCTTTATGTGAATTTGTAATGAATGGTACTGATAGTGGAATGGATTTTGGAACAGCCAATTCAGTCACAGCTCCAGAGAAGCCTGGTAACTTTGAGGTAGTAGTAGCAGAAGGAGGAGGGGGGGCTCTTCAAATGGAGTCTTATCCTGACATCAACTTGTCATTTATGTTTGAGGGTGTTCCAATTGATCAAAATATTAACCTTGATATGCTATTGGATTGTAACATAGATGATGATATGAGCGATATTTCCATTAATTCTAACCAAGCTGAGATCAAAAGGGAGATTGACCTTATTGAGATGGTTTTTGGATCCCAAAGTCCACCAAAATCCATTGAGAATAACAACGTCTATGAGGATCATACCAGCTTAGCAGCATTGGAATGGCAGAGCATAGACAACAGCCAGGACAAGCAGCTGTAATTCTGATTAATCAGGCGCAGCAGCAAAGGCTCACATGATGGTAGATACTAATTCGCTCCCTGCTAAGCTAATTTCCCTTGCTGATATCACTGATAAAAACTCATTTTAGAATTGCATTTTTTTTAATCTCTTTGAATTTTTGAGATCAACATTATTTCGGCCTTCACAGTGATCATGCTTTATATCTTTTCTTCAATTCATGAATGGTATGCCATTCCATGAATTTTGCCACATTGCTATCTCTGTATCACCGTTCCTTTTGTTATCTCAATGAATCTAATTAAGACCATTCCATGAATTTTGCCACATTGCTATATCTGTATCACCGTTCCTTTTGTTATCTCAATGAATCTAATTAAGGAGTTTGTGCTTGGATGTTTGCATCTCACTGGAATCAGTTAGATATCCAATTTCTTGCATTTAAGATATAGGTTGGCTTACATATTCTGTTTTACAAAGAATCATATATTAAACATTTTTATTTTTATTTTTTAAATATTTTTATTTTCATTCTTATTTTTTAAAATATTATATGAAGTACTTTGGTTGCTCTATAGTATAGTCTGCAGTATGGTTGTATTTCGCAGAAGTGTAATAGAATATGGTTGTAGTCTGCAGTATGGTTGTATTTAAAGTAGAAGTGTAACATAATAGACTATGGTTATAGTTCAGAATATTGTATTTAAAGTAGAAGTGTAACATAATAGACTATGGTTATAGTTCAGAATAGTGAGGTACAGTATGGTAGTATTTCATTTATATAATTTATATATGAAAATAATTAAAAAATTATATAAACAATTATATAATTTAATTTTTTTCACAAAATAAAACAACTTTATTTATCTTAAATAAATCCAAGTCAAATTTAAAATAAATCTATATTAATTTAATACATTTAGCATGTGTTACACATAAAAATACATCTATCTTTAATGCATTTAACATGTGTTAGACATAAAAATACATCTATCTTTAAAGTAATTAAGATGGCCTCACAATGAGCAGATAAGACAAGACCATATGAGGAGGGGCTTGTAATTTTAACTATAAGACAGACAAGAAGACAGACAAGAACATCACATGAGGAGCTTGTAATTTTTGCTAAACTCTTGTTGAAAAATTAAATAGAGATTTACTTGGCAGTTGTGACCTTATGATTATTTTGTGCAATGTTTGTAATTAAAATATATGTAAAAATTTAAAAAACCTAAAATCATGTTAGGGTTAACTATTAACTAACAACATTAACATTAAGGCTTTATCCCACACAAAACTTAGAGAACTGATTTCAGGTTAGAAAATTCTTATAGTTGTGTCCTTTAACCAAGCAACATAAATCTTGCTGTGAAATCTGTGGTAGAGATTGAGAAACTTCAACTTACTGGTGTATAAGGAAATGTGTGGTAGAGATTGAGAAACTTCAACTTATATGGTGTATAAGGATTCTTTAAATTTAGAGAGAACACACTTAATATCATATTTAATGGAACTGGAGAGGTAACTGAAACAATTGCATCCCTACTTCTTTCCCATAGATTGCATATATTTGTTAGAGATTTAGTTGGCACCTTGTTGAAATCTGTGATAGAGATTGAGAAACTTCAACTTACTGTAGAGTGTACAAGGATTCTCTAAATTTTGAGAAAACACACTTAATCTCATATTTAATGGAAGTGGACTGAAACAGTTGCATCCCTACTTCTTTCACATGGACTGCATATTTGTTAGAGATTTAGTTGGCACTTTGTGACTTCGTGATTATTTTTGTGCAATGCTTGCAATTAAAAGACATGTGAAAGTTTTAAAAACTTATAGTCATGTTAGGGTTAACTATTCACTCTCAACAGGAAGGCTCTATCCCACAAAAAGCTTAGAGACCTGATTTCACTTTAGAAAATTCTCCTGGCTGTGTCCTTCAACTAAGCAAGATAAAGCTTGCTAGTGAAATTTGTGGGAGAGATTGAGAAATTTCAACTTACTATATATACTATGTGCAGTGTCCTTTAACTAAGCAAGCTTTTATCTTGCTGATAAAATTTTTGTTAGAGATTGAGAAATTTCAACTTACTGTATTGTGTGTAAGCATTCTCACATTTAGAGAGAACACACTTAATCTCACATCTAGTGGAACTGGAAAGGTAACAGATTTTGAGAGAACACACTTAATCTCACATCTAGTGGAACTGGAAAGGTAACAGAAACAGTTGCATACCTACTTCTTTCTCATAAACTACATCTTTGCTAAATATTTAATCGGCACTTGTGGCCTCATGGTTATGTTTATGCACTGCTTGTAATTAAAAGAAAAATTGTGAAAACTTAAAAGAACTAAAATCATTTAACCTCATGGTTATGTTTCTGCAATGCTTGTAATTTTAAAAGAAATTGTGAAAATTTTAAACACCTAAAATAATGTAACGGTTAACTATTAACCCTGAACAAGAAGGCTCTTTCCCACAAATAATTTAAAGACCTGATTTCACCTTAGAAAATTCTCTAGCTTTAACCCAGCAACATAAGCCTTGCTGTGAAATCTCTGGTAGAGTTAGAGAAACTTCAACTTACTGTATTGTGTGCAAGCATTTTCAAATTTAGAGAGAACACACTTAATCGCATTTAGCGGAACGGGAGAGGTAACTGAAACAATTGCATCCATGTACTGCATCTTTGCCAGAGATTTAGTTGGCACTTGCGACCTCATAATTATGTTTATGCAAAGCTTGCAATTAGAATTGTGAAAATCTCAAAAACCTAGAATCATGTAATGGTTAACTATTAACTTTCAACATTAAGGCTCTATTTTACTTTAAAAAAAATTGGAAACCTGATTTCGCATTAAAAATGCTCATAGCCGTGTCCTCTAACAAAGCAACATAAGGCTTTCTGGAAAATCTCTTGAAGAGATTGAGAAACTTCAACTTACTGTACTGTGTGCAAGAATTTTCAAATTTAGGGAAAACACACTTAATTTCACATTTAAGGGAACTGTTAAGATAACTGAAACAGTTGCATCCATACTTCTTACTTCTTTTTCTTTCTCATGGACTGCATCTTTTCCGGAGATTTAGTTGACACTTGCGACCCCATGATTATGTTTGTGCAATGCTTGCAATTAAAAGACATGTTGTGAAAATTTTAAAAACCTAAAATCATTTTATGGTTAACTATTAACTGTCGGCACGAAGGCTCTATCCAAAAAAGACCTGATTTCACGTTAGAAAACCCTCCTAGCTGTGTCAACCAAGCAACAGAAGGCTTGCTGGTGAAATCTCTGGTTGATATTGAGAAACTTCAAACTTACTGTACTGTGTGCAAGCATTCTCACATTTAGAGAGAGCACACTTAATCTCACATTTAGTGGAACTATAGAGGTAATTGAAACAGTTGCATCCCTACTTTCTCATGGACTGCATCTCTGCTTTAGATTTCAACTTTAAACAGCGTATTCTACAATCTATGGCTTCCCTGGGACGACTGGCAATCCACCTTTATGTTTACAGATAGATGGTAATTGATGGATGTAGTCTCACGGATATATGAACACAGTTAACGCATCGCAAGGTTTCTTCAAAACTACAACATGAACAGAAAAATTGCACTGAGCTCCATCTTAATAGAACAACTCAAATAGTCAGTGCTGTGCTTCTCTTCTTGAAATCGTAGATGGTGAGTGAGTTATATTAGTGATGAAAAGCGAACAATTTCACAGTTTACTGCATTTTCCCAAATCTTTATCCTGTCTCAGTTTACGGAGCCTCTCTCATATATATGATATTCAATCGAAACACTTCAATATTTTTTGGCCATTGATTTGTTAACCCTGTAATAAAAGTGAGTTCCAGAAAGAGTAAATATATATCCCGTGATTAATGTAGATAAAACTAAGTACAAGAAAGGGTTTGAGCATATATACAGTGCAAAATATATGTATGTGGGTGGGAAGGGGGAGAGAGATCTGATACTAATAGGGTTTGATTTGTATATAGTATAATTTTGAATTTTATATATATATATAGTATTGAAACTAGTAATTTGTCAATTTTGATATGATATAGATATACAATTTGAATGGTTTTAAAAGTCAGGAATATATATTTTCTTATAAATTTAAATATAGAGAGTAGGATAGGGTATGTATATATAATTTTATTTTATGATGTAATAAATATTTTTAGAAATAAATAGTATAGCATGATTTATTTTATTATAGAAATTTATCATTATTATGGTTATTTTTTGACAAATTAATTTATTAGATTTTATTTTTTATTTTCAATTTAATTTGTTAATAATATAGATTTGCAACATCTTGATGGTAGGAGAGATGTGTAACTTTTTTGTGCTCATCTTAGAGAGCGTCCTTTTAAAAAATATATATATTTTTATATAAAAAATATTATAAAATTAACATGTTGGCTTACACTCTAAAAAATGGATTGCACATGGAGAGATTTGTGTAAATGGAGAAGGTGTCAAAACATACTAGTACATCAATGAAAATACTGCTTTTTTACAATGTCAACAATTATTAAACTAACTCAGTTAAGCTAGTAAATGTTCAATTTAGATTAATAAATATTCCACATGCTTAATCTTAATAAATGTTCCAATAATCCATCTGATTTACTATTATCATTCTTTCAAGTTTATATGGAAAACATCTACTATTTCTCATTTATAAAAGGAGTAGGCAAAAACTTTGGACAAACTTAACCATTTTTTTTGTTAATTTTTTTTTCCAAATTTTATCATTGATAGGAAGTTTGGCTATAGAACTTTGTCTTTTGGGCCTTTTAGTCAATTTTAAGATTTGTTACGATTTCATTAAAAAAAGTTGAATCACAAGGAACTTTGCCTTGTTAAAAAAAAATAAACTCACCCAAAGAGTTAACAAGGCAACCAAAATTAGTTAACCAACATTAAGAACAAAACCCTAAACACTAGCTTCCCTAAACTAAAAATGTTTCTCACTAAACTAGAATGAAAGGAGAAACCCTAAGTAAAATATCCATATATATAGATGTATGTCATTGGACTTTGGGCTTGTTTCCAAAGATATAAATCTTATATTCACATGGTCAACAACAAGGGGAAGTGTGTTGGCTGAATAAAAAGCAACATATAAAAGAACTACTTATTTCCATGGAAAAGTCATTATAAGCATCCTTTTAAAACCTAAATATTGTTGGAGTCCTTGATGAGGGTCATAACACTGAGCGTGCACTAAGCTAAAGTTAAGATACCACCAGTACCTCAAGGGATTTGATCCTTCTCACACCTTGGTAGATTTGAATTTAAAAGATGGATCTATACAAGTTTAATATGTAAATCCCTCAAGTATAACCTAGAATTTAATGATGGATGAACTCCTACATATCATAACAAGAAGTATCCAAGTTTTTTTTTTTTAATTAATTTAATTATTTATTTCTTATTCTATACTTTAAGCTTATTCTAAACTTTAGGTTAGGGTCAACATTGTAAAATTTTTATTTACTTAATACTTTATTATTTGATTAAAGATTAAAGTGTCATGTGTCAACTCCATTATGAGCATGGAATTACAAATCTCCCCTATACTAAGATGTAGAAAGCACATCTTGATGCAATTATAAAAACTTCTAAGAATCTTGATAAAAAGATATCAATTTATGTGCAACTATAATACAATGCGTATTGAGATATAAAATAACATAGTCTATGGACTAAAACATCATCCAACAAGTGGTAATAGTGTCGTGTTCCCATTGGGATATTTCCACTAAGTTGGTGTTGTTGAACCCATGAATAGTGCATGCAACCAACATTGAATAAACAAAGGAATATGAAAATAATTTTATTTTGATGTCAAAGTTCATTATCTCTAATAGGATAGATGCATGTCATAAGCTCATGAGAGGTTACAATACACATTCCGAATCTCAACATGGAGGCAATGAAAAATATGATGAGGCAAGTGAGGACATATATTCTAGGAAGTCTAAGAACTAAAGGAGTCATGTGTAGGGATAAGACACAGGAAAAAATACTAGCCACTAGATTATTTTAAAGTGAAAATAAGATTAATCCTTTTTGTTCCTTTCAAACATATAATTAAACCAGGTGGATGTATGAAGTGAACCAAATAAATTGTTTCACTCCAACATTCATTATAACAAAAATAAATCCATATAACTCTTAAAAAATACATACTTATTATTTAATATTAACTCATATATGTCTTGACATAAAATAAATAATAAACATATTAACTCATATATGTCTTGACATAAAATAGATAATATACTCATATATGTTTTGAGATAAAATGGATATGTACATATAAATACACATAATGGGTGATAAGTTACGACCTACCTTTAAGGAATAGCATGGCTATCATTAATTATGATATAAAAAAAGGAATAGCATGGCTATCATTAATTATGATATAAAAAGTGGATGTGTACATATAAATACACATAATGGGTGCTAAATTGCAACCTTTAAGAAATGGTAATGGGTGATAAATTGCAACCTTTAAGAAATGGTATGGCTATCGTTAATTATGATACAAAATATATATAGAATATCGATCTAAATTACTACTAGTACAACATAAACGATAATACATCATACCATCATGCTGATCTACTTTTTAAGTATATTACAAGTCTGCTCTTTAAAATGTTTTTCGTCACAAAATAGGTAGGAAAAACATTTTTTTAATGCAATGATCTATCATTTTGTAACTCTATCCTATTTGATAAAGTTAAGGACTTGAGGATATAAGATATTTGAAGATTTGAATATATTGATGTATCAACAAAGGAACAATCTATTTTATAAGACTTTGGATTTGATAGTATTTATTGTTGACTTAAATTTGTATGGATCTTTAATTATTTCGATATGTAAGTATAACACTGATTCTAGTTAGGTACCTTTTGATATTGATATACTGGTTTTTTAATGGCATGACTTTCGTGGTTTGAGTATTGATATGGTATTCTATTAAGTTGATCATTCTTGATTTTTACAAGCTTTACTATATTAAATGTTAATATGTGATATTTTCATATTCACTAGTGTGAGAATGGATTCATTAATTGATCCATATTTATGTGAGAATGAAATGAAAGAGCATATATATAATCACATATATAGATATATTGTAAAGAACATAGTGATACAGTAAACTCAGATTCTATTAAATTAATGAAACATAATAGAGTATAAAATAAAAGCACCTAGAATGGTGGCAGTTACATCTCTGAAAAGAAATGTTGCGGCTACTCTCACTCAACACAAGTTGATTACAAAAGGAGGCTAAAGGGCCTTTTAATCATAAGCATGAGGAAAAGAAACCTAAAAATCCAGGAAACATGACCTTAGGAGATGAACCGTAAAAAGGTTTGCAAGCCTTGAGTTGATTAGTTGAGGTGTCAACTTCTTAGGGGAATAACTTTTGCATAAGATCTTTATTTAAGGTGCTCAGTAGCTTGTTGGAAAGGTATAGCCAAGAAGTAAACATTTAAGTCATTTAGACCTACCTTAGGCTATTTCTGAATTGTGGAATCACCCAAAAAATTCTTCTAGGGCCTCAAATCATCCCCGGAAGTTTTGGACATGAAAATTTGTAAAACAAGCTGCCAAATTGGAAAATTTTATCTAATCCAATGGAATAGATGGGTGGCCACTTATATCCATCTGGATCAGTAATGATTGTTGGAATGTCAACCATCGTTGAATTTGTAGATGTTGAGTTGTCATCAAGAATTATTTCTGAACTCACTTTCTAGATGTTTTTTCATTGATAAAACTTGATCAATAATGATACTCTAATTTGTAATTTCAATCGGTTTTGTCGAGGCATCTTTGTCTACAATTTCAACTTCTAAGAACTTTCTTTGTTCAATCAGATCAATTGAGGTCTCTTTAATAGCAAGGATAATTTAAGGGGTGAAATTTAGCCCATGGGCTATTTTTCCATGTTTTTCTCCAAAAAAAGGTTCATTAATTTGCATTTTTTGAAGCCCTCTTTTGCCCAATTTTGATGGGGTAAAAATTTTTCACCCTAAAAATCACCAAATTATTATATAAACGATATATAATCCTTAGAAATTGAAATATTTTTAGAAAAATATTGCCAAATATTTGATGTTTTATGTTTTAAGAATTGGTAAGATTCACCAACATTTATACGCTTTTAAATAAGTATGCTTCCTTAAAATGATCCTTGTTTAATAGTAATATCAACTTCTAAAAAATTATTTAATTCTTTTTTTTGTAAGTTAGTGAAGAACCTTGTATTGCCGAAAAAAAATAATGTTACAATCAACTTTCCGCTACCTGCTAGAGGGCCTAGTGAGGCGGAAAGGAGTGGCTAGCTTCCATAAGAAGAACACAGAACCCTCGATCGAAATGGCACAGCTAACACTAAAGTCGAATCCAGTATAGGAACATAGCAGAGGGTAGCTGAAAGAGAGGCAATGACTTGGAAAAAACAAAGAAGAATATCCTAGCCCTAAATGTGCTGAAACTCAGGTCTTTCCTTTTTTTCCTAGTTTTTTCTTGACTTGGATCCATCCCCCTGAGGCTTGGGACAATCAACCATTTGGATCGCATCAATGGACACATGGTGGAGCTCCTTGTTAGAGTCTGAAGATGAAGATTCATGGAATATTTTATGCCCTTGAGGGGGGCCGCTTTTCGTGCCTTCATCTTCTAGAAGAGGCATGTGCACTTCGGGCGAAGGTGGATTGGATCTCTGCTCCTGATCAGATGGGGGCATGTCCTCATCAAGCTATTCATATTGAGAAATATTGTCTTCATCTAGCAACTCGTCATGAGTATTTGCTACATGTGGTTGCCAACATTTGGCTCTGGGTGCCTTCGTTGTTCGTTGTTGATGGGTTTTCCTTTGCAAACATGCATTTAGAAGGTGGCCCGTTTGTCGAAAAATCTTGCACCTGAAGGTTGTGTTTTCATAGTCCAAGGCTTGACTCCAGATGGATTTTCCTAGCTTTAGGTTGATCATGCCAGGCAGCCCAAAACTGATGTCAATGGTGGCGCAGATGCGAGAAAAGGTGAAGAATCCCTGTGATGTGTGAATGTCATCAGAGGACAAGAAGCAACCCAGTGCGTTTCCTATCCCTTAAAAAACCGATTGAGTCCAGAAGTGGATTGGTAAGTTTGGAAGACGTACCCAGATGGGCACCTTCGTCACTACCATGGTTGAAGGTTCAAACGAAGGGAACTATGGGGTTAAGAAAATCCCAGCATACCCCTAGAACTAAGTTCTTTTTCTCATAATAGATAGAAGGTCTTTGTGAGAAAGAAAAGTCACTAAAAAAAACCTTTAGACCTGAGTAGTACCTTAGATCCCTCTGGCCAGTTGGATTTAATCCATTCAAGGAGATATTTTGTTTTTGGCCATGGTCCATTGAATCTACAAATTAGGGTCTATTCCTTGAGCATGAGAAGGTTCTAGATGACTTCCACCTGCTTAATCTCCAAACTGGGAACCTCCTCGAATTTGTCTACAATGTAGACCGAGTGAGGGGCCTGGACTAGATGTTGAGCTGTAGAGATACCCTCATGCGTTGCGTCCTTAAAGGACTTAGGCTGAGAAGCAAAGGATCTGTTGTTTCCTCCCTGAAGACTGGCCACCATGGAGATGCAAGAATCCTTAGAGATCCCAAGGCTTTGGAGTTTTCGATGGTCAGAGAGTTGTCGTCCTACATAGATAAGCCCCTGCAGTCCTAAAGGGGTACCATCTTCCTGTTGAATGAAGGATTTCAGCTGCAAAACAGAGCTTTGTGGGTTCACTCTCAAACAGAGAGAGACCCCCTTCAGATATTTAACGAAAATCGGAAAGGAATTTTTTGCTAAGCTCTCATCTGCATACTTCCCACCGTAAATAGACTTACCTCTATCGTTGCTACCTCGCGTGAAAACCCCTTCCTAGCACAGGGAGCCCTGTAACCCGTGGTGGAAATACCAACCCTTATTGTGCAGGTGCAAGCCAGAGCAACTTGTGCCTCGCTTTCTCGAGCATAGTGCATGAGGGTGCTCAATTGACTTCGGCACTTCCTCCGCTTGGAAATCCATCACGATCTGGAAAACCTTAGGGTTTTGGCTTCAGTGCTCTAGCAACAAATCCTGATTGCCTCCTAAACAATCCCGATATTGGAAAAAAAAATATTTTATTCTCTCACATCTATAGATGACAATTTATCTACATTCAAGTTTGATATATCCTTACATTTTATTTTATTTTACTTATGTGACCAAGTTTTGAGTATGATTCCTCACATGATTAATTTCCTTGTCTTTATTGTTAGATTTTTATCATTTAAGCAATATGATCTTAGGATCTTATCTGAGAGAATAACATGCACAGCAGTAATCACAAGAGATAAGAGACACAAAGAATTTTCCTTAGGGAAACCATAAAGGATAAAACCACGCAACTTCCTCAAAGATAGAATGAGCACCAATGGCAGCAGTAAAACCCAAAGACAGAAAAGATGATCTCCGACAGTTTTTCTCTCTCTCACTTGTGTGAGCACTTCTTCTCTCACTAATGCACCCCAGTTGACTGAGTGTGTGTGTGTGTGTAATAAATAGAGGCTCACTCTCTATTTATATTCTTTCGTTCGCTTAATATTTGACTCTGTTATGTAGGCTTAACTAATCCTAACTCAATTATGTAGGCTAGAGTAACCACAACTAGGGTACTAATGAACCGACTTACATTAACTCACTAGGGATGACTTCTCTAGGAGAGTCTAACAACCCAAGTGCCCCACCTACCACCATGTCAGAATGGCTCTGCACTTACATCTGACCATGGGAGGAACCACTGCTACCACCATGTCAGAAAGGCACACAAACTCATCACTTCCCCTTAGAAGGAACCTCAATCTGGAGAACACCAAGATTCTCCCTGAAGTACTCAACCTTCACTCTAGCCATTTCTAGCATAGAATCACATCAGGTATCATTACGTCCAAGGATAACCTGCAAGATTTTCCAGGACCGATTACATCCGAGGACAACCTGCAGGACCGTTTACGTTTGAGCCACCTACGAGCTTCGCCAGTATTTTATGCTAAAACAACCTGTCTTCATTGACTATGCTAGAACTCCCTCTTTCGAGAGATCTCGATTTGGATCATATACTGGAGCTTCACTGCTCCTCTCTTGGTTGTTCTCAGTGCCACGCTGGAATCCATCCTGCTAAACCAAGAGATCGCACCTAATCTCATACTGAAGCAGCACCTTAAATTGCTCTTCCTATCAATGGCACTGCTTGCCTAATCTGAATCCTCATAACCTTCTAGGTTAATCTTCTTATTCACCTCATACTTGAGCCCATAATCAACTATACTCTTCAGGTACCTCAGAATATTCTTTGTAGCAATCAGGTGAACATGTCTCAATGTGTTCACAGCAAAGAAAATATCTGGTCTCGTATTCGTCAGGTACATCAAGGAACAAATCATTTGGCGATACATCGTGGCATCAACTGACTCTAATGAAGCAACACTCAATAGCTTCAGGTTCGATGCCATAGGTGTGGTCATGGCCTTGTAGTCCATCATCCTAAACCTCTTCAGGATCTCTACTGCATACTTCCCTTGTCCTGGGGAGATTCCACTTGCATTTGACCACACCTCCATGCCTAGAAATTAGTGCATCATATCCAAGTCCTTCATCTCGAACTCGGCAGCAAGTCTCCTTCTTGCAACTTTAATGAGTTCCTCTTTCTGTTAAGAACAAGTCATCAACGCATAACAGGCCCGCATCACTGGTCTTCCACTTTCAACCTTGAAGAAAAGGTTGGAATCCGCTTTACTCTCAGTAAAGCCTAGAGTCATCAGTAAGTTTTCCATCCTATTGTATCATGTCGAACCTCAGGATCTTCTACAATCACTCCCTCTGAAGTGGAGCATCATTCTCCCTCTGCCTTTCATACTCTATGCATTGAAAAATTCTGTACCGGAGTGACAAGTAGCTTCCTCTGCTACTAATATTCTATTTATCCATCTAGGGTCACTAGATACTAAGATCCTCTATCTTGAAAAACATTCTTCTCGCACCCATATGTGATCTTGTCATCATTTATAGGCTTTCATCTTCAACCTTGTAGAAAAGGTTAAAATATTCATCACTCTATGTGGTCTTCAAGCTCCTCATGTATGTGTTATCCTATGGGTGTCTTCTGAGCTCGTACAAGGCCTTATTTCATTTGCACGCATGATTCTTCCTGTCATGTGTCTTAACTTCTAGTGGATACAAATGTCTCTTCGTAGTCTATGACTTCTTTCCGTGAGAAGCCTCATGCTACAAATATTTCCTTGTATCTCATGATGTTTTCATCTACTGCATGTTGGATCATGTATATCCATATGGAATACATTACATTCTTTCCTTCAGGTCTTGATACTGCATCCTAGACATCATTCTTCTTGAACTGGTATTCTCCTTCCCTTTCTTCTTGGCTACTTCTTCATAGCTAGAAAGCTCTGCATCAATGATGTTGCTCAATATTGTCACATAACTAGAGTGTCTCTGAGGCCTCTTTCTTTTTTTGAAAGTATCATCATATTATTCTTCATCTTGGATTATTTCTTGAACTGTCGTGACTTGTTCTTCAGAACAAGTCTCATCCTTGTTTTCGTGTAGGTGATTGTACGCGATCTTTCCTACAAGTAAAATGTATTTGTATGGTTAGAAACATTTCATAAGGCATATTCACAATGGAAAAATCTGATGCATAAAGATATAATCATGCAACTATTTTAGCCAATACAACATTCATCCATATCTTACGGAAACTTTCTAGATTCCTTCCATCTCTACCAGGACAACATTGAGATTGGGCACTAATCTAATATGTCAGTAAAGAGGTTTCATTCTAGATAAGTAGCAATGGAGAGTTGTATAGCACCATGAGATACTTACCCATCATATGCATATTAGTAGTATACTGTCATTAATGCAAACATTCTATCATGCATAACACATCAACTGAGTATAAACAAATGTATAACAAAATAATATCATGAAATGACAATTGAATACTTATCTTTATTTGTTTCATGGGTAGACTCCTTCTTTCAGCTTCATCATCTTCTTCATTCATAACAACGTCATTTCTTATCCAAATGCTCAAGATGGATAAGAGGCTCTTCAAGAATTGAGTTCTTCATATTCCTCATCGCTTGAGGGATCTTCTTTGAATCGTGAGCGCTTTATCTTCAGTTGCTCCCATCTTCTCTTTTCTTATTATGGGTCGAGCTTCATCTTGTGTGTGCTCTTCTCAGAGTCTGGTGAAAGTAATCACTTCCTTCTGGCACACATTCCTCGAATGAATGAATCCCATGATCTTGGGAGGCCATTCAAGGTGGTAATAATAGTATCTTATTCTTCTTTGACTACTTCATCATAGCATCAAACACTTCCTTTTGGTGTTTCAGGGATGACACACTAGGAATGAGATGATCTTTAATAGAATTTGTAATGATTCTCTTGTCTCTATTCTTAGCCTCATCTCCCTCTATATCCTAGGCCTTTCTTACTGAAATACTAATCCAAGTCAATTTCTTGAAGGATCACAGAGTTCCTACACTTCATTTGATTTATATTATTTTCTTCAAATAGCTTGGCCAAGAAATCAAACATATCCTTAGGTATCTTAAGGAAAGGCACGTGTGGTATAAGGTGATGGAATCAACAATAATCCTCTTGGCCTTGACCAAGTTATTCTTGTGTAAGGATTTAACCTCATCTCCTTTTGGAACTAAAACCTCTCCACTTGTGTCGGTGTCCAATTCATTTCCTAGTGAGATCCTATACTTCCATTCTTGGAAGTTTTCAGCCTCAACAAGATTTTCATCAAGCCGGCGTGATTAGTCATTTTGAAATGAGAAACTCAACTGTAAATAGCAATAGATTAGATCTTACCGACTTGAGGTGTCCATTCTGGTTCCAAAGCTGGCTGATCTAGGGTTTGTCAGAGAAACCCTAATTTTCAAAACTTTGAATTTCAAACTTTTGATTGGATATCAAGATATGCCTCTTCAAGGCAAGTTGTCCAATGTACTCCTTTTTCTGAAAACAGTGGAGGGAAGCTCCCGGAATAGGAAGCCCAGGCCTAGTTTACCAATTTCTTCTACAAAAATTTATGATAT
Source organism: Pseudotsuga menziesii (assembly GCA_001517045.1). Taxonomy (NCBI): domain Eukaryota; kingdom Viridiplantae; phylum Streptophyta; class Pinopsida; order Pinales; family Pinaceae; genus Pseudotsuga; species Pseudotsuga menziesii. The sequence continues at coordinate 361,686 of LPNX010966686.1, forward strand.
TGTTTATGTGGTATCTCTGAATTACTACTCTTCTGTGTCTAAAACTTCACACTGAGGTAGCCTCACTTTTCCTCTTTCCAACGCCACAGGTTTGAGTAGAATTGGTTTCACCAATTCGAATTTATGAGAGTTTTCCCAAGGTGACTTATTTCAGGAATGTTCGGCATATCAAACTTGTACGGACTTCTTCGTGTCCCTGTTTCATCATCAGGGTATCAAAATTTCACCACAGAAATTAAAGCATGTGCCCTGTTTATAACATCTTGCAAATTTTCATTTGGATATTTGTATCGCGAGATATAGGAATTCTCCTTAGGTGTGATCTTTAGGGATGAATCCTGGAAGAGGCTGAAACCCTTATTTGGAGGAAACATATCTCCCATAATAGAGCGAATCTGAGGCTGAAATTTTTACACAGGGTACATCAAGATTTTATATTCTTCCTGTAAAAATTTCAGCCCCCGATACTTCTTTAATCTCGATATACAGCGAATGTACCAAAACTTCCCGTTTTAGTATTTTAGGGTTTTTTAGGCTCGGGGTCAAACTAGGGTTTGACTTTCCTGAAGTTTTACCTAACCAAAATTATTGAACTTGGTCTCTAAACTTTGATTTTGATGAGCATAGAAATCCTATGCTAGGCTCACTTAATAATTCCTCTTCTGTGAAAAGCCCTAATTTCCCGCAGCAAAAACTGAAAATGCCCGAAATCAAATTCTGCTTCGACAGAAAGATGCGCCCTTCAATTGAGAGTTATCCTAGACTCCATTTTCTGATGGATTGTGGAGAGAGACCCAAAAAGTAAGAAGCCCTAGCTTCTACAGCTGCACAGTGTCTTCTTCTCAGGTTAGCTCTGATACCATGTTAGATTTTTAACATTTAAGCAATATGATCTTAGGATCTTATCTGAGAGAATAACATGCATAGCAATAATCACAAGAGACAAGAGACACAAAGAATTTTCCTCGGGGAAACCATAAAGGAGAAAATCCTAAAACTTCCTCAGAGATAGAATGAGCATCAATCGAAACAGTAAAACCCAAAGACATAAAAGATGATCTTCGACAGTTTTTCTCTTTCTCACTTGTGTGAGCACTTCTTCTCTCACTCATGCACCCCAGTTGAGTGAGTGTGTGTGTGTAATAAATAGAGAGGCTCATTCTCTATTTATATTCTTTTGTTCACTTAATATTTGACTCTGTTATGTAGGCTCGAGTAATACTAACTCAGTTATGTAGGCTTGAGTAACCACAACCAGGGTACTAATGACCCGACTTACATTAACTCACCAGGGTTGAATTCTCTAGGAGATTCTAACAACCCTAGTGCCCCACAACTGCGGGGACTTTAACCCTTGATCAATAAGGAGGGTTACCCTCTATGACTTTACATGAATTTTTACATTACTGATTCTCCCGATAGGAACATCAGGGTATGACATGACTCAATTACATTACTGATACTTCCTGATAGGAACATCGGGGTACAATACATAAAATATACAAGTGAATACATTCCGAAGTTACAAATACATCAACAACTGATACTTCATGATAGGAACATCGGGTTACAATACATAAAATATACAAGCGAATACATTCCAAAGTTACAAATACATCAACATTTATCTAACCAGACATTATCAATTTCTTTATTGGCATCCCACCTTCTTTGTAATTCTTGATCACATTGAATTGTGCAAATATCTTGTTAAATTGGTGCTTGATCTTTTACTTATAACTCACATTTGTTTTTCTCTGACGCTCGTAGTTGTTTTTGAGCTCTTTGGTCTTGTTACGAGTACTTTTCTAGTTTACAATGTAGGATATGCACTTCAAGTTGAAATCATTCTTTATCATTTTCAATATCTTTAATTTCCATCGCTAGGGATTCATTTTGTGTAGTGTCTCCTTTGTTTTTAGGTTCTAGAATTTATGTCTTCTTTTCTTTTAACATTTTTATACATTTGTTCGAGCAATCTCTGGTTAAGGTTCCTTAGCCAATAACTTTGTTGATAATTTCTTTTTGAGATCTTGATTCTCCTATTTAATTTTATGATTGCACTAAAAATTGTATTTTTTGTATTTCTTGATTTGTGCATGTAGTGTTTGAATATGATATTTTAGGCGATAATTCTTTTCCTTTCTCTAATAAGTTCTAGTTGAATTTTCGTTTCAAATTTTGAATTTTCTATTGGTTGCATTGCTTCTCATATTTTAACTCTTTCATTTGTGGAGTCAACCCTTAATTATAATTTTTTTAATAAAAAATATCTTTCTAGATTAACCCATTAAAATATTTCTCAATGTCAATTGTAGGTTGTAATTTTTTATTGCTCTCTTGATATTGCTCTAGTTCATCCAATAATTTGTTGATTTGTAATGCACATTTCAGCATTTTACATTTTAGTGATGATTATAGCACTCCTATCTCTTAATATATATTATAATGATTCAATTATCTAAATTATTTTGTCAATTTTTTCAAAATATACCCATAATACCCAAATGGATATATTCTTTGTAATAAATATATATAAGATGTCAACTAGATCTAACCAAGATGGTTTTGGGATGGACTATTATCCTCTCCACCCAAGTTTTATTATTGTAAGAGACATGTTGAGTTCATAATGAGTATATTGTTATAAAAGATTCAATCCAATAGTTTTTTTTTCAACTTTATCTAATGTGATATCCTTTTATTCAAAATAATATACCAACGATATATTAATTCACCTCCCTATTTTTTTTATTCAAAATAATATATATGCCAATGCTATCTTAATTCACGTCCCTTTTATTGTTCTATGAACCACCATGGTGATGTAATGAACCTTCTTTGTTAGATCCAATTTTAAACTCGCCCTTAATATTTCCTGGTCCAACATCCATGATTCACTTAATAAATAATGTTTTTACAACATTTATCATTTATTACAAACAAAACTTTAACAAAATCATTTTCAATTTTACAGAGGTATTACAATCCTCCCCCACTAAAGTCTTGTCACCGTCCTTAGTGGCTATTCAAAATCATTTAAACTATGAAATAAAGTTGGATAAATTTGTTTCATAACATATTCTCTTTCCCAAGTGGATTTTTCTGGAGCATAATGCTCCCATTAAACTTTAACTTGCACTATAGTTCATTTCCAGAGCATAACTTCCCTCCTATCGAGGATGCGCACTAGCTTCATGTGAAATTATCCCTCTTGTTCCACCTACACATTATTCCAATTAATAATATGAGATTTATCAGCAATATATTTTTTTAGTAATGAGACATGAAAAACATCATGCATTTTTATGTGTGGAGGTAAGGCCAGTTGATAAGATACGGGTCCCACTCTAGTCAATACTTAGAAGGGTCCCACATATCTGGGTGCAATTTTAACACATAATCCCGTTCTTAAGGTACTTTTATTTGGTTTAACCCTTAAGAACACATGTGGTTTAACCCTTAAGAACACATGTTCTCCCACACTATATTCTTTAGCTGTTCTTTTTCTGTCGGTGGAACTCTTATGTCTATCCAGTGAAGTCTTCAAATTCTATTTAATTTGTTTTACCATCCTTTCCATATGTGCCAACATATTTGGTCCCAAAACCATCCTATCTTCAAAATTACCCCAACTCAAAGGTACTTTACAATGTTTGCCATACAAAACTTCAAAAGGGCTCATTTTGAGGGAAGCTTGATAATTGTTATTGTATGCAAATTCCACTAAATGAATGTAATCTTCCCAGTTACCGGGGTTATTCATTACATACATCCTCAGCATATCCTCTAGTACTTGATTTACCCATTCAGTTTGACCATCCCTTTGAGGATGGTATGCTAGTTATTTTAGCTCTCGAGGCACTCCACATGTTTTTGTCTTATATGCGGAAGTGACCATGCACTAGCTAGGCTACTTGACTTTGTAATGGTGTTTTATAAATTTTTAAAGTGACTCTTATGTAATGTGACTTTTTATGAAGTATTCCCTTGTTTTAATTTTATAAAGTGATTTTATGATATAAAGTGCACTTATTTCATACTAGTAAATGGTGACTTTATTAAAATTAAATGTAACCTATTTTGGAGGAAAAGTTTCTCAACCATTGATCATGTAAAGGCAAGATTAAATCTTGGCCTTTGGATTTAGGGATTGGGGAAGGTGAAAAGTCACTTTCAAGTTATAAGAGAAAGCCTAGGGTAGTGTGCAAGACAAGGAAAGCATTTCCAAGAGTGAGCATTAGCCTAGGGTAGTGTGCAAGACAAGGAAAGCATTTCCAAGAGTGAGCATTTGGCTAAGTTGATTTTCAGAGAGAGGGGAAGTTGTTTTCTCAAGTGGGCACAAATCCCAAGGAGACTTTTTTCTCAAGTGGGCACAAATTTCGAGGAGCTAGGCATGCATCCCAAGAATTTTTTTAGCTGGGTTGTACTTATGGATGGTTGTATTGTATTATTGGGTTGTAATGTACCTTTCTTACTGCACGTAAATCGAGGAGGCCATACAGGTTGTACTGATTTGTTGGGCACACAAATCGAGGAGGGTTTTATGGTGGAGGTCGATCGGTTGTTTGGGAACACAAATTGAGGTGCTACACATTTTTTGAGGTGTTGGTACATTCATTAATTGTTGAATTAAATGCTGTCATAAATTGATATTTTTTCCTGAAAAATGCCTAAATAAAATTCTCTTGGACTGGTTTTCCCTAGAGGGGGTTTTTCCAGGGTCATATTGACCAAAATTTATGTTGTTTAATGGGTTTATTAGTCTGTTGTTTTATGTTATTTTTCCACTGCAATGGACTTAGTTTTTCAGTGTTCCAGCTTCATGGTTGTTGGGTTTAATACATGTGAATTATTTTTACTTGATGATAGTTTAAAGTCTGAAATCTGGGTTAAGCTAAGTGTTTGACAAAAGTCTGATTTTTTGTCAAATTTCTACATGGTATCAAAGCCGAGGCTCTATGATAACAGCTGATTGTGGGTGCAATAGTATTGTTGAGTTGTTGGGAAAGGGTTATTGTTGATTTTTTTAACAACTTGTGTATTGGAAAACCTTATCTGCATGTGACTTGCAGGTGGTGGGAAGAGTGAAACTATTGTTGTATTTGGTGGATTTATTTTTTACTCTCTGAGATGGATACCGGTTTGAGTTTGGAGGATAGAATGGATGGAGCTGGGAATTTTATTCCTTGGAAGGCTAGGGTGGTGCTTATTTTGGAGGAAAACTAACTATGGGATGAAGTGGTGCATAACACACATGCAAATCCAATTCAAGTTCATGATTCCACTGATGCACTAGCACCAACAACCTTTAACAAAAAGGACATCAAGGATAGGCGAATCATCCTTGATGCGGTAAAGGACCATGTTATCCCACACCTCTCAGGTAAGGATCGTGTGTTACAGAGAGAAACTTCCTATGGCTTGGGATGTACCACAATAGACAGCTAGACAACATAAATCAATATTTCCCCAATATGCAAGAGAAATCAAAGTCTAACACTAAGGGATATCAAATCGCGCCTTGTTCCGGACGGTTGAAGTAGATCCCCATTGAGCTTTTCCAATTCATGCTTGCTTTAGAAATCCACTCTCAACAACAACAAACAAGACAAGCATGCTATATAGTGATGTGTTAGACCTACTCTAGCATATATATTCAACAATGTATAAGCAATTAAACATATCCATGGATTCAATATTCATTCAATTGCATATTAATCGGATAGGAAAATATATTTTTATTAATAAAATCAGAGATTACAAGAGTGACAACCTCTGTCGGCATGTCTACAAACCGGAAAAAGCGAGTCCTCCACCTGGGCCTCCACCAACTCAATCCTCCATCTCTTGATAGCAAGCTCACAATACAAAGGCAAGCTTGGGAAGAAAAAAAAATGCTCCAAAGGGACAAAGGGATGCAGACTCAAGTACAAGCAAACTAAGGCAACAATGGACTATAGTTTCTTTGCTCTTCAATTCATCCTCCTCATTGTATCCAAGGGGTTCCTTATATAGCACTCCAAAAGGGAAATGGAGGATCGAATCCGATCGTTCTCAAGGCATATGGAAGGCCAAGAGTCAAATGGTTCGGACTCATATGAGGAAAAATCCAAAACTATTTGGCTTTATGCACACATCACAATGTACATGGGTTTGAGGTCAAAAGTCACATGTACATGCGAGTATTGGTTTAAAAGTCATGTACAACAATAAACAGGGGGTTTTAAGGGATGGACTTAGAACATCAAAGGATAATATAAGTCCATGGTGTTCATAGATTTTGTAGAGGGACATGGAAGGCCATAAATATGTGATCAACCATGTGTGGTAAAATCAACTATAACAGATGCCCCCTAATGTGTGAGTTCGGGGGGGTAACATGATGGCCGAAATAAATTATAAAATCCATCCCAGAAGTGGAGTAATGAAGACCCAGGTGGAAGAACTAGCCATCCATCATTACAATACAATGATAAACATCTGCATGTGACTGCAAATACATGGAGCAGTCCCGGATACATAAGAGTACAATGGCCATGGATAGGCATGATATACAAAATGTGACGTGTGGTCATCACCACGTACAATATACAATAGATCGGAATCTCCATAGTGGATGAATATGTACAATATATCAATATATCCATAATGGATGAAGATATACAATGGATTAATATCTCCATAATAGTTGAAGATATATGATATACACTGGAATCAAATCACGAGAGGTGAAATCTCATGAACACTGGCATGATCAAGGAGGTAGCATATATGGAATACCACCAAGATGGAAGGTCTTCTACACGAAACGCTATGAGTACATTTCCTACTATGTGAATAGATGTGTCGAGGTTGAACAGAGTAGTCCATCATCTGATTACCAATCATTGATGTATACCGTTAACAGACACGAGATCACCCACCGATAATGAAAATGGGAATCAAGGTACATAGTGCAATCTAGAAAGTGTGAATAGATGTGTTGAGGTTGAACACTTGGAAGAATACATCCATCAGGGGACATTCATGTATTCCCAAAACTATCGATGGTGAGAGAAGCTGCCACTGAAGACTGTAAGTCTCAAGGTAGTCAAAAAACTCTAGACTCCTATTCCAGAATAAATGATCTGATATCGATGGAATGGAATCCGCTAGAAGGAGGGCATTAAGGCATCCCCCATCAACCAACACGAGGTACACATCAATGCTATATAATGTGGAAGAACACAAACAAGATGTGCATGAATCAGTAACAATACCGGGAATGGATGACATCCAAAGTCAAGATAACTGAGGAATGGCCGACTCAGGCTTCAAATTCTCTCGAACAAGAGCATAAACGAAAATGGTTCCTGAAGGTAGGAAGCATCGACGTGATATGCAAACTGGAACATCTCTGTGACACAGAAGGCATCATCAGAGGCTCCATAAGGACTGGAATCTTAACGAGTCAGTGGAGATAAAATCATAGTAATTAGTACATCTCCTAAAGTCAAACTAATAACCCAACCAATGGATGTGATATACAGTGCTCTGTTCGAAGGAGACACGACTCAATTGCTTCCAAAGATAACATCTTTTCCTGTTCGTATTTTTGGTTTTTTTTTATTTTTTTTGGACTTTTTCAGATATTTTGAAAATCTTGAAAAAGAATAAAAGTGCTTTATAGTACAAATGTAGGAGGAGATGAGTGTCAGGGGACTAGAAAACTAGTTCCAAGCAGTGGAACATGCCTATGCTCAATGCAAGGATATATGTGCAGGATAACGACACTCGGGGGAAGGTCTCCTCCCGGTAAAAGGGACAATCAAGCTGCAAAAGATAGTAAAAAGGCTCTGCTTGGCTAGACATGAGACAAGCTCGGGCTATATGGTTGATAACTCAAAGTCAGGGTGCCGGCATAAAGCTTAAGAAGGAAAGAAAAAATCATGAAAATGCAATTACAACTTCATATATACAAGGTATTTCCATGATAAATGACCAACATAAAGTTCAAGAGGAGTATGAAGCTCTTGCTCAAGGACATGGCGGGTCTAAAAAGGGACTCCCACGCCCTAAAGGATAAATGTCGACATGGGCAGCAAACACAATAAAGGATCTAACTAGGGAACCCATGTATGGGAAAGCTCTACCATTCACATAACACCACTTCTACAAGCAGCATGAAGGTTTTGTGACATCATGGAATGGGTTTGTACCTAAGGTTAAGATGAAACAGTCATAAGGTCATGCAAAATGCAAGGGGATGTGAAATCCTAACCTATATGCCAATTTAGACATGATACCTAAAATAGACATGAATGGGTCGAGGTCTCGATCAAACTGCACTCAAAATGGACTTCTACAACATCATATTAGACCAAACGGTCCAAAATGGTCAAAAACGGTAAAAAACTATAGGAAGTGGGTAAAAATTTCAAATTTTTTTCTATAAAATAGTGAAAAATTAAAAAATTTCATACAATTTGAAAATTCACCCACCATAGTGCATTTGTATCCAGAATTTCAAGAGCTAATTCCAGGAGCATCGTCTAACAAAATCACTCCACATTTGGTCCAAGTAATTACTCATGCCCCCCTCTTTCACTTTCATGCAAAATTTTTTAATTTTAATGGTCAAATTTTTTATTTAGGCCATCCCAAGATATGCGTTTTGGCCCATGCAAAAATCAGGTCTTTTTTGCATATAGGGCTAGCTATACGCAGAAAACACCACGATACCCGCGTACATACGCGGCTGCTTCAAAAACAGTCATGTACAATGCCGCAAAGATTATTTTCAAAGGCAAATACTGATGAAACTCAAAAAAAATTGTGCAGGATGGTGCTAGAATGGAGAGAGAGGGAACATGGTGATGTTGAAGAGGTAGTGCAAGGAGATCTAATGGCTATACAAGCACTGAGAGCTTGTGGGTTATACAAATTTTGGCGCCTTGGAAGCTTGAGGGCTAAACCAAGGCTACTCCTACTACTAGTAGAATATTGGGATCCAGACTCTGAATATTGTTAGTTGGATGGGATGTCACTCAACATCGAGTTTGAGGACATATATTTTATTATAGGTTTGTCCCAAAGAGGGGAGGTGGTGGTGAACCTCAGATCCCATGGGCCAAGAGGCAGGCTGACTATAGATGATTACATAGCTATGTATTGCCTTCTCGATACAGAGAAGGTTGGGAGTCAAATCCCAACAAACGCCATTCAGAACCTGGGGCTGAAAGCCATACTATTAGTAATGGGCAGGATCGCAAGGTTCGCATCACTCCATCAGGCCTCAAGTCCAATGATGTTCGATGTAGTAGAGTGCACACGTCCTATGATATATGACTGGAGTACCTCACTGCTAAGCAACATGAAGTAGCAACTCAATGACTACAAGATGGGAAGGGTATGAAACCTTGGGTTTGGCAGCATACTAAGTGCATTCATTTTTGTGAGGTTACCAGGGATAAGCCCTAGAGTTGACATTGCTCCTCATGGAATTAGGGATCCGGCTCAGCTACGATGGGCCCATGTCATGCGGAGACTGGGAGGGGGAAGGGTGGCTAACCCCTATCCAGCAGACTTCTTCCTCTGGTGGCAGAGACAGATCATCACCATAGACGACTACCCCTGTGTAGGGATATACTTCTGCGGAGATCCAGATATGCCCCTACCACCAGGATCAGCATATGGAGATATTGGTAACGGATCTCAACTCATTTTTTTTTTAAGTTATTAATTTTTTTTGTGTTTTTTATATATATATGGAATCAAAAGACATGTTTTTGGTGTGATGACACATAATAAAACTCTATCATGTACGCGTAGATGTGGGACCACGATAGCCAGAAGGATTTCCTCATCATCAATGGAGGGGAAGAGGTGATGAGATAATGGGTGTGGATGCGGAGCGGACACTCCAAAGTATTTACACAAACTTCATTCGCTTGACACACATGGTTCCCATGGCACAATTCGAGGACTTTCCTGAGGCTATGCAATGCCAGGTGGCTGGTGTACCATGAGCATGGGTTCGATTGTTTCACCGGCTAGCTAGAGCCGTGGTTTTCTACCATGATCAACACCCTCCTTCACCTCAGGCTTAGAGACCTAGGTGTATATTTTTTGTATGACCGTGTAGTATATTTTGGTTTCTCGGAAGCCCCAATTTTGTATATGACACTTATGTATTATGACGTCACCTTTTTTGGACTTAATGAAAAATATTTATGATGATCGATTATTATTCTATTTACATGTGTAAAATGTGTTTGTGAAATGCTTATGGTTTGTGAAACAAATGCCAATCTAGTACATTGTTAGCATATGCATCAACAACTTGATTAAAATTTCTTGAAATGTGAATGTATGTTATGCTCTCAAATTGTCATTATAGCAATCTTACACGCAAGAATCTTTGTAACAATGTCGGATCCCTAACCCAATACAAGCCCATGGGGGGTTCACTAGCAAGGAAATATCATATCACGTCCATTCATATTGGGGGTTTGAATACTCCTAAAAACCTCAAAAATATATTGCCTCATATTAATGGGTAAAGGGGGGAGTTTTAAATTGACATAGTAATATAAATACTGAGGGTTAGTTTATTTGGGTGGGGTGAGTGACTAACATCCAAATCATGGTATGGATTCATACTTCCAAATCATGGGCTCAATTAATAACTCCAAATCATGTGTTGGATTCATATTAGTCCTAGTTCTTGCTAAGTAATAACCTCCAAGTCACAGGCTATATTCATACCTCCAAATCATGGAATGGATTCATATCTATCCTAATTTATGCTAAGGAATAACTCCAAATCATGGGTTGGATTTATACCTCCAAATCAATAAACTTATACAGTCTTTTTTTTTAGAATAATTTTTTAGGTTGGGGTTTAGGTGGGCATTAAGATTCAATCAAACCTTGCTCTATGACAACCAATAAAAGTGAGATCAATATTTCTTGGCTCACTAGAACCAAGAAATGTTAGCTCAATATTTCTAAACTAATTATTTATTTCAACTTTTTGTATTCTTCTTTAACATTTTCACATTGCCAGTTAGGATTAGTTGTTAGATTGAGTTGTATTTTCCACATTCATAATTGTAATTTCAATTTGTATATGCAAGGCATATGTCTTAATATTGTATTAGAAATGACATGAACATAGGTGAAAATCTAAATCCTTATTTGCATAGCCTATGTAGTATCGCTACCATGAAATGGTATCATTTAAGTTTCACCATTTGTGTATCTTTAGAACCATTACATGCTTGAAACTTAAAAATGTAGATTTTCCCTTGTCATGTAAATTAAAAAAAAAGTAGATATAACCCAAGATAAGGTAACTAAATGTTGTTAATTCCCTTGATTGCAAGAATAAATGTAGAGGAAGTGGAGGAAATTCATTGCATCTTGTGAATGATCTAATCCAAGTTATGTGCATGATCACATGCTGTTATTGGAGAGTAAGAGGAATTTTTCTATGTTCAAAGATCAATGATGTTTGTTTTGATAGGAAGGTAGGGAAGTCCATCCATGAAAGGGTTTCAATTTTGCATTTTTATGGAATTTAATTTATTAAGATTATAGAAAACATGAGCTTTCTATGGCTATACTTATATTTACATGAAATAAATTGCTAGATTTGTAGGTTGTGGTGTGAAACATATGCAATTCTCATATTTTCTAATAATTGCACTAACTATTAGATTAACAATATTTTACATTCTTTGATACATTGATCTCTTTATTGGGTTTTATTTTACTCCCCGTTACTATTTTGTTGGGTCTTCCACTATCCAATACTACAAATTGATAATTTGCCCCTGCAATCTTGGTGGGATCATTATTAGCATTATACTATTATTTTATTTATCATTGTGTTTTCTTATACTAAGATGCATTAGGGATCATACTTGTTACAAATTGATAATATGATATAAAGGGGGTATTAAAAATGGGTTGATAAAAATTGATACCTACAATATATGGTGAAACTAGGGGTTTTCTTAATTGGAAAGGTATATTGGGAGGGGTTTCAACAATACAATTTTATGAGGCATTTTCCAATATTTAGTGAAATTAGGGATATTATTTAATATCCTATGAACAGTCATGCTATGCAACAATTTCACTTAGTGAACCCCCCGTGTACAAGCCATTGAGTTGTGAGACCACTAACTGTGAATCAAGACGTACCTCAAGAGAAAGAACACCATGTAAAATGGCATCCCGCAATAACTCAATCATGGCACTATATTCAGCAACATTGTTTGACGAAAGCTGTAAACATACGCCTCCTAAATACAACACTTGACCCGTAGGAGTATAGATCACCCAAGCAGCCGAAGCTGAGTTTTGAGTGTGGTGGCTTGCACCATCAGTGAATCCTATGTAAACGGAAGAATCCATCGACATCTTCCATAAACAACGAAAGATAATCAACAAACCCGATAACCATAAGAAGACCTAGCTATGCAATGAAAAAATGTACAATAATATACAAAAGTCCGCCCTGGCTGAAAATGATGCATAGTATTTTTTTAGATAGGGCCCATTTCTAGACTCCACCAAGGATGTTCCTTCATAATCCACCAACTCATAGGGTCTTTTCTTTAAGACACACTTAGCCAGGTAAGGACCATGCCACATCAGGTTGAACTTTCCTGCCCCCAAGGGTTCCTTAGCTTGATCCCACAAGAGGACCAAGTCACCTTCACTAAACCTCCTAGGACAGACAGACTTATCATATTGGACCTTAACGTGATGCTTGTTAACCTCAAGATCTAATAAAGCATCTCGACAATGCTCATCAAGCTGCTCCAATTGGACCAGACGTTCTTCCAATGCGGAAGTCTCTGGTGAAAGCTCTACAACTAGTTTCAACAAAGGGATTTCGCATTCAACTGGTAATACTGACTCCACCCCATGTACAAGTTGATAGGGAGAAAAACCGGTGGAAGTCTTAACCGCGGTTCTATAGGCCCACAAAGCAGGATACAACATGATATGCCAAATATTCTTGCTATGTGTGATGGTTCATTGGAGAATGGAATTAAGTGACTTATTCACTGCTTCAACCTGTGCATTCACTTGAGGATAATAAGAAGAGGAATGCTCTTTCTTATATCCTAACTTCGAAGAAAATTCTTCCATCATTTTGTTTTGAAAGTGCCTGCTATGGTCAATGACAAGCTCCCTCGGAATGCCAAACTAGATGATAATCTATTTAAATACGAAATGCGTAGTTGTTTCACTATCAGATTTGATAGTGGGCATAGCCTCTTCCCATTTCATGAAATAATCCACAACCACAATAATATGATGGTGCCCCCCAACCGAAGCTGGGTTACAATCCATAAAGTCAACCCCACACTTGGTGAAGGGACCAGCGGTGATAATCAGATGCAAAGGGGCAGGAAGAGAACGCATATTTTGTGCAAACACTTGGAAAAGGTGGCACCTCTTGACTGCATTAATGCAATCTTTAAATATGGATGACCAAAAATAACCCCCTCTCAAAAAAAATTGAGCTGTAGAAAGCCCAGATAAATGACCACCACACGCCCCTCTATGGCAATAATTAAGCACGACCTCAGCCTACTCATGAGTTAAGCAATGATGTAAAATGGAATCAACCCCACGGTGGTACAAAGTATCATCCACTATGAGGTAGTTATTCGCTACGTGACATAGTCATCGACGCTCATCTTGCAAGAGGTGAGTAGGAACCTTCAATTTTTGCAAATAAACAATAATATCCCCGTACCAAGGGTCTGTGGTTGAGATGAGAAAGATATGCTCATCACCAAGAGAATCCTCATGAACCTCTTCTTCATCCAAATTTGGAAAATCCGATATGAGCTCAGCAAAGATTAATGATTTCTTTGATTTTGCCAAAACAAACTCGACATCAAACTCCTGCAATATCACAATCGATTTATTATACTTTCTCCTAATCATCCTTCTGGTGAGGATGAATTGAAATGGATTGATGTGAGCTACGACCAAAGTTTGGCGAAGGAGGATATAATGCCTCAAACAATGAACCACATGGATGGTGGCCAAGGCTAGCTTCTCGACATTGGTATAATGAAGTTCCACGTCAATAAGGTTTAAACTAAGCTAATATATGACATGCTCATGGAGCTCCCCATCCTCTTGAACCAATACCATACCAATCGTCTCTTGAGAAGCAGCTACATAAATCAAGATATCACGGCTATACTCTGGTGGACTAAGCATATGGGCCAATGCCAAGGATTTCTTAAGAGCATCAAAAGACTCCTAGGCTCGCTCATCCCAGTAAAAAGGGGTGTCTTTCTTCAACAAACGCATGAATCCTTTAGTCAAATTGGAAAAATTGACAATGAACCTTCGTAAGAAGTTCTCCATACCTTGTTAACATTGAAGATGTCGAATGTTACGTGGGGGAGACAATTGAAGTATTGCCTCAACCTTTAAGGGATTGACTCTAATGCCCTCCTTGGACACAATGAACCCTAGTAAATGACCAACCTTCACACAAAAGATGCACTTATTAGGATTTAATCGAATCTGATAATGACAACATCTCTCAAAAACCAATCTCAAATGATAAGGATGATGCACTCTCAAACAAGAGTGCGCATCTAGATCATCCAAATACACTTCAATAATATTTTTAATATCGTGGAAGGAAAAGGTCATGGCCCATTGAAATGTATATCCGACGTTTTTAAGGCCGAAGGGCATCTTCCGATATGCAAAAGTTCCCCAAGGACAAATAATTACAGTCTTATGTTGGTCCTCAGGTTTAATTTGTATCTGATTGTATCCGAAAAATCCATCCATAAAATAAAAAACCTCACTTCCTGCACACTCATCCAAAATTTGATCAATAATTGGTGTAGGGAAATAATCTTTAGGACATGCTCGATTTAAATCATGGAAATCCATGCATATACGGATCGCTCCCTGCTTCTTATCCACCAAAACTAGATTTGAAACCCACTCCATAAAGGGAACGAGATAGATAAAACCGGCTTTCAGCAGTTGCTCTATCTCTACTTTAATGGTAGGCGCTTTCCTAGGATTCATGACATGCAAACATTGTCGAACTGGTTTTTCATATAGATAAGTTTTGATTTCGTGTTCGACAATGCGAGGGACTATTCCTGGAATCTCCTCGTATGACCAAGCAAACACATCACAGAATTCCTTGAAAATAGCGGTGTACTCCTTAATCTCATCGGGGGAACAATCCACCCCAATGTAAACATTCTCAATCTTACTAGGAACATGACAAATATTGATAGGTATCGTAGGTGACAAGTTCTCCATGTTCCCTTCAGCCCTCTGACCATGATAGCTTAATGGGACTATAGGACTACCAACCTTATTGCTTAGAATCATCCTAAACTCATCACACTCCAAACAATCAAGCTTAGGGAGGAAATATGATCTATGGTGCAACTCTCCCAAGGTTTTTCAATCCCAAACATAGCCTCAAGAATAGCCTCATCCAAAGGAAAAACATGATCACGGCAGTATTGAGAGTGAGATGACTCTGTTAACCCAAAAATCCCCCACGTAGCTCTCAATGGCCTACACCACCCAAGGACACCATCTCACAACCCTCATATCACTCCATAAGACCTGCCATTTAACCCCCACACCTCCAAAATAGCCTAAGGATGAAGAAAAAGGGCTAAAAACCCCAAAAAGGAGCCCAAAATAGCCCCCTAGGAGCTAAAGCCCTAAAAAGGGGGCTAAAACCCTAAAAGGGGCTAAAGTTAGGGCAGAAAGGGCTAAAGGCCCAAAAAAGGGGATAAAACCCTGACCAAGGGCTTAAAACCCTAAAACCCCTTGGAAAAGCTATAAAAGGAGGGTGGGGGTCATTCTCAAAACACTTATCCCTTGCCTATTGTTATGTTTCCCGTGGATGCTTTGAGACCTTTGCCTCTCAAACCACCCACATTCCCTCTCCTCCACATCCATTCCAATTGAGCCATTGCTCCCAAACTAAGAGAGGTGCTCCCATGAGCTAGGGCATGGTGGCCCATTTCCACCCAAGAGAAGGTATAATAGTGCTTTTATGTCTTGCATGTCGTGTTTATTTCATTCCTTTGCTTTCTAACCATTGTTTTTTGCAGGTTTTTCATTAACATTGTTTGTAGGTTTTTCCATTGTAGCTTAGGTTTGTTTTGCAGGTATTGGAGGTGGAACCCTAACCCATTGTGTGCAGAGGGGTTCACCATAGCTTCATTTTCTTCCTTTTTCCATTAGATTTAGTTTACTGTTCTTGCCATTTGCTTCTTCTTCTTAGATTAGCTTAGCCTTAGTTTACAGTTCTGTTCTTTACATTTCTGTTTTGTTTTTTTTCATTTATCCATAGCAGGAACCTACCCTTGTTCCCTATAGGAACAAGGGAGCCATTCTTTCCCCTGTAGCAGGGAGAAATCCTTGCTACAGAACTGGCGACCATACGAGGTCAATCCCACAGGATCGCTAGGCCAAAATTTTAATTTTTCAAGTTTTTTCAATTTTACCCTAGTTTTCAAAAAATTTCTTGTTAAATCTATCTTAGATCCTATTTATTTCCTATTTTAGTTACTGTCGAAGCCTCTGCTAGGCAGAACCGAGTCAGATTGACCCCAGTACCAGTTACTGTTGGCCAGATCTGACTTTGTCTCACCAAAAAACCCCATTTCGAATCAGGGCACTCTTATCGGGGGAAAAGGTGAGACTGGGGCACTCTTAATGATCAAGCAGGTGTGCCCAAGGTGCACTTAATCCCCCAATAAGCATGACTTCAGCCCAGAAACTCAGGTTGTGGTTGTTTCTGCATTTTCTGCAACCCCCTTGTTCATTTCTGAAAAAATCTTGCGGCCCCCTCACTAGATTTGGTCAGAAACGTGCAGCCTGTCAAACATAACTTTAATTTAAGATTAATAGATAGTAATTTTTAGTTCCAGAGGACTGTTAGTGTGGCCCAGCTGCCTTTGTCCACCATTGCAGGTCATTTTCAGTTTCTGCTTTTATTTTCTGCATTTTATTTCATGAACAATGTGTAAATGTTAAGTAAATCATAATGGCTTAATAAAATGAACCTAGCCTAACTAAAATTAACTTAAAATCAACCATCTTGCTTCCCCCTTCCTCCTCTACCTAGTCATCACCCTCCGGGGTATTCTGGGATACGACGAAGGGCAAGCTCGTATAGATCTAGCCACTCCATGATATTGTTCCAAACCACTAAAACCGGGTGACCTGGAAGGTAGAGGGGGTAGAGAAGGAGGGATTCTCACGGCGCTAAGCATCCTCCCTGTTGACCAACCTAGCATCCTGGAGGTGACCTGAGGATCTACGGATGGGCTTAGTCCCATTGTGTTGAGAGCTCAGCACCTTCTCTTGGTTGAAGAGGAATATCACTGTGAGGTAGACATCTAGTTAGGCCACCAAACATTTAGGGTTAATCACTGTACTTGTTTACAATGACTGTTCAATATTGCATGCATACACTATGAAATTTACCATGATGAATTCATAAACCATATTGCAACAACCAAGTACCAGAAAAACAAGCAAACAACTACACCATACCAATTAATTAACCCAACTCAGTTCATGATGCTGAGTAGGCCTTAAAATTTACTAATTTACACTAAGTTCAAACAACTCTGCAGTCTTTGAGGACATAAGTCCCTGACTACTTCAACTATGGGAAGTACTTGGGCTCTACCCAGAAACTCATTGTGAGGAGTACCATAGGAACCCCAAAGTAGTTGGCCACTGAGAGGAATTGCCAAGTGAAACGGGCAATGACCCTTTCCGATTGAGTAGAAACACCTGTGAGGAACAAGCCAAGTGTTGTCTTGTGGCAGTCTTGGTGGCTGAGAGACCACCTGCAGCCAATAGGAAGCCACTGAAACCGGGGTCCAATATCATTACCATCTAACACAATTGATCCTCCATGCTCTTCCTCACATCTAAGAGGAGAACCACCACCATTTGGAACACTCAATCAACATTGTCGAAGCTTCCCTCAGTGATCTCCCACACCATCAGAGGGCCTCACAGCCTCTGATTCTGATTCAAACCCATATCAGTCTGAACCAGACCTCCACACTGCACCATCTAGCCCCATGGCTAATACAAATCCGGATTCATTTTCCATCCTAACCTTAGCAAGTGGACCCATGTCCACATCACAACCGGTTATCCAGAACCCAGCAACTGGCCCAAGCACAGTCATTGAAACTGTCATTAGCCAGCTGCCACCACCTATAGTGACCAACCAAGCTGGCACACTTGCAACACATGGGGGCAGTGGCCCCTCCACACACACTGCCCCTCCTACCACATAGGGGGGAAGTGGACCATCCACTTACATTGCCCCTACTATCATACATGGGGGCAATGTTCCCTCCACTCATACCATCCCACCCAAAACACTTAGGGGCATTAGCCCATCCGCAATGGTGCCACCGCAAGCACCCCCAGCTGTGCAGATGCACTATGCACCTGTAAACTCCACTCCCATTGCAGCCCCATCCCACATTAACTTGGGATCAAATATGCCATTCATGGCTCATCTGAACTTGCTTGATTTGGCTAGATTAGCAAATGACCCCATCCGCCACCAAGATTTTTGGCCACCTATGCCAACTAAGTTGCCATCAGACATCCCTAAGTTTGAAGGAAAAACCGAGGAATGTCCCCAAAACCACATAATGACATTCCATCTATGGTGCTCATCCAATAGCATCGTAGATGACTCCATTAGGTTGAGGCTGTTCCAACGCCCCCTTATAGGTGCCGCGGCTAAATGGTACATTGAGCTGCCACAAGCCAAGTACCCCGACTTCAACTCCCTAGCCTTCATGTTCCTACAGTACTTCCAACTCCCTGTCAGATATGACGAGGGGGTGGAGATCCTGTTATCCTGTCGCCAAAGCACCGCCACTCACATAACCGACCATATCCGTGAGTGGCGGCGATGCCGTAGCTTATGAAAAATCCAACTAGACAACAGGATCTTCTTGGATTGGTTCCTCAAGAATTTGCTCCCGCCCATCGCAAAGGACATCGCATCTAAATGTCCCCAATCCGAAGAAGAGGCCATACTGAAGGCCCAACAATTTGACCTCATCTATGCCCAGTCTGGATACCTGTATACTGTCATTCTAGATGCTCCCCATCCAAGTACCTCCAACCATGATGCACAGGGGGCATCCCACGCTGCGGACGACATAATAGGGTCAGTTTCTCAATAGCCACAGCCTCGATCGACACCACCTATAGTTCCACCACAACTAAGCAACATTGCTAGCGTTGCTTACCAGAACCAAGCTCTGGACTATGCTAGAATGATGTCCCAGTCCAGAGCAACAACTTCTTGTGCACAACCTGGGCCACCGCAGCAGGCTCAAGCCATGGCTTGGCCAACACAGCAGTATGTGGGGAAAATTCCCACATTTGTGGCACCGCCACCCCCACAAATGTACTATGCACCACCAGTGCAATGAGTTTAAGCCCCCGCCCCCACTCCTCCCGCTCCATTGGGATAGGTGTTTGCACAGCAAAACCGTCCCAACTAGCCTGCCCCCAACAATCAACAAGGAAAAGCTAGGAATAACTGGCCCCGCAACTAAGGCAATAACCAACCACATGGAGGTGGTCAACAACTGAACCCTCCCAACAATGCCGTGGCAAACTGCCCAGACCAGAACCCCCCACGACCAAATGCACCAAGACGCAATGCCTCGTTGCACACAAACCAACCATGCACACTCTGTGAGGTCTATGGGCACTACACATTCGAGTGTCCCTTCATGGGTCATGCGAAGCTGGCCATTCAAAACGAGGCCCAACAGGCTGCCAATGCTACAAACCAAGCACAACCCAACCCGGCACCTCAAGGACCTCCCCCCATGGTGCTTCAAAACCCATTTCCAGTCCAAGGATTGGTGGCAACCACACCCCCTCCCCAAGCCAATCCCAATTCTTTGGGGGCACCTCCCATGGCCGAAATAGGTGTTCACCACCTACTATCCATGATCATTGAAGAGGTCAACTTGCAAACTCGACAAAATCTGTACGGTACCACTACCGAACCTGCTGACTCATCAATAGCATCCATGTCTAAAATAGTCAACTTACCTCTTCAGCTACCCCCGTTTCCATGCCCCCCTATACACAGAGTTGCCAATAATGCCACAATGTTATAGCTATAAAACAGTCAACTTACCTCTTCCGCTACCCCCGTTTCCGCGCCCCCCCCATATGCAAAGTTTCCAATAATTCCACAACTAGAGCTGCAGTCACCTATAGCATTGTGGATGATTTGGCCCAAACACCAACCACCATGTCTGCTCTTGAGGTACTTAAAATGTGCCCAACATGGCAGAAAGCCTTACTAGTTGCTCTAGGGGCAGTATACCCCTCCGACTCCAAACTGATCACCTTTGACACGGAGAATGGGGAACCGCTTATGCCCTCCACTATCACCTTTCAAATCTCGGTGTCCATCCGGAATTTGGTTGTGCACCGATGCATAGTGGATGAGGGGGCATCCACATGCATCATGTCTACCTTGGTTTGGCAGAAGCTTGGATCACCAATTCTGCAACCGTCCTCCACGACTCTACGGGCTTATGACAAACATCCCACTAAAGCCCAAGGAATCCTCCCCCATGTCCCCATCACGTTAGTCGGGAAGACAGTCCTGATTGAAATCGAAGTTGTCAACGCTCAACTGGACTACAACCTGCTCCTTGGGAGGAGTTACATGTATGCCATGCAAGCCGTTACGTCAACTGTCTTTCGCCTCATGATGTTCCCCCACGAAGGGAAGATTGTGACGGTTGACCAACTCACCTACCATGATCCGCAAGGGTTAAGAGCACCTGCCAATGTTATCCCTACCATCACCACCATTGAGCCGCAAGGGGCAACTGCACACGCTAACGTCATCCCTACAACCAACATTGTGGTTGAAAACACACCAGCCTCCCCACCGTTGAATGAGGGCCCTGGGTTGTTTACCAATCCCACCATGACGGCTCCTTTCCCGTTGGTGTCACCACCACCGACACAAAAATAAATCGAGGACTTATGCATGGTCTCATCAAGCACTGTTTCACCCAAACAACAACCGCAGCTGCAACCCCAACCCCAACCACAATATCATCCACAGCCGCAACACCAACAATAGCTGCAGCATCACCCGCAGCAGCAGCATTATGCGCAGGCGCAAACACAACCACACCCCCACATGCAACAAGCTGGGAGTTATGTGGGATCATCTCCAGTCCATACAATTCCCTTCCTCTTTCCCCCACATGGTTTCATGAGCAAGCCGGTCATGGCCACCTTAATCCTACCCAACTTTACATTGGGGATCCCAGTGTGGTATCTCGATCCACCAGCTCAACCAGTAATGCCCCAGGTTGTTTTAAACCAGGTACAATCCATTGCGGTTGAGTCTCACCCCCCACCTAGTCCACACAAGCCAACTATCGCACCCACACCTACACTGCCCCAACCCAAAAGGGCTAGGGGAAAGAACACCAAAACCATCATAGAGCCATGACAAGTCCCACCTTGCGCCGTCTGCAAGCAATAGGGCCATCCAATGCAGAATTGCCCTGAAATCCCAGTTATTCATGTGCATCTGGATGCCATGGATATGAATGAAAACATCCCCGTGGTTGAACTCCCAACCGCACCACTAGTTAGGAACAAGGCATTGAGGACAAACCATGCTTGCGCCCTTTGTGGCTTGTATGGACATTACTCCCACCATTGCCAAGACCTGCCCAAATTTTGAATGGCTCTTGCTGACCTCCATCACCATTCCCTTGAGTCTGAGATCACCTTGATCAAAGACGTTCACCCACCGCCGCCTTCTTCAGACACCATGTCCATCTACATGATGTCCAGTTCTATGGACCCTCTTATCTCCACCATCATCGATGGTCCATCAGACCTGTCTCTTCCGTTGTTTCCCTAGCCACAGCCGCAACCTCAGTTGCAACCTCAACCTCAGTTACCAGGGAAACATTGGGGTTCATTCCCGCTCAACATGATCCTTTTCCTTGTCCTTTTCCTTTTCCTTTTCCTTTTCCCACCATCCAATATCATGAGTAAGTTTGTCTTAGCAACTCACAATCTACAAGATTTCACACTGGTAGATCCTGTGTGGTACCTTGAACCACCTACCATACCTTTGAGGCCTCAAGATGTGTTGACTCATGTCCAGCCAATTCAATTGATGTTGCACCTACCTCCAGGTCCATCAAAGACTCCTCCTGTCTCTAGGCCTACTCCTCTTCCTCCAACAGAGACTGGGGGCAAGGCCACAAAAACCACAACCAATACCATTTACATGGTCTCTAGTACCGGTTGCCCTTCTGTCTAGTCGGCTATGGAATATCCACCTGATCTATCCCAGCACCACTTACGCAATGACGGAGAGATATGTAAGACCACATTCGGTTTTACCCCATTCCCTTTAAATCATAGTATGGAATCGATTCTTCCCATAAAATACCAGATTTCGTCATCCCACCTTGCCAATGAACTTCGTCTTGGAAAAGGGGCATACACCCTTATTGACTCTGATGGACAACTCTTGGATAAACCCCGCAACGGGCTCTACTTGAAGAGATTTTACACTTAACATCACCAATGCGTCACTTCGTTTTCTTTTCTTGTTTTTTTCAACGTTTTTTAGCAAAATCAGGGGTAACACCATTAGCTACTAATCCAAAGTCTCCTGGAACCAATTCGAGACACCTCTCACACCTCCGGACCCAAATTTCTATCTCCTTATAAGACCATCGTCTCATGTTTAACAAACAAATTTTGGGACCGCTTCCCGAAAGTTACCTCGATTTACAAGCCACGACATGATGATGCAAGAGTCTACGGACCTATACTTGCATCACACTTCCTGGCCACAACGCATGCGAGTTTTCGGGCCACCTCCCATTAAGGACTGTAATTTTAGCTTTTATTTTGCATTTTCAACACATAGTTGTCTTTTCCATTCAACGCACCTGACGTGGCCAACTGGACCATCGTCCACAAAACCCTTTATTTTTCTTGCATGTATTTGGCATATAAGTGCCCCCCGGACTTGCACTCACATCGCATGTATTCAATTTCGTCCACCGCAACACACACACACGCTCTCCTACCCTCTATCCAAGAGCCACCTCAGTTTGCGTGCCTCTACCACACCGACTCGCGAGCCTCTGTCGTGATATATCCCACGCATGTATTGGTATGTTTGAGATCCTTCTACTCTGTCCATACTGCATGGATGACCTTTGTACCTTTGTCCATCGTCCCAACATGGGGCACCGCATGTGCCACCGCAATCAGTTGACCACATTGAAGTTTCATTTAAGCTCTTTTCTGACTCCTTAAAACAATGAAAAGATTGCCGAGCACAGCTGCTTCCTTTCCCGCTCGCTAAAGTATAGGAAAGGGCGTCTACATCGTCTCATTTACCTCCTTTTGCGGACCATGTAGACCATTAATTGAAAAGGACCTCCTTGGCAAACTCAAGCCAAGATCATACCCCTCTGCATACTTTTATGCTTTCTCGAGCAGATGGGTCGCACTTTACAAAAAAGCCCGCCACTAGTTGTCGTTAAGCTCTTTTTCAGCCGTCTCATCAAGAAAATATTTTCAAGCAAACTTGGTTTTGTTCATGCTCGTAAAAGTATTTGAATGACCGTCCAGTTAGTACAGGTTTAACCTTTTCTAGCATGATTAGACTACCAACAGTAAAGAAGTCTCTCATCCCCTATAGGATGGGCGAGCTCTCCTATGTATACTTTTATCCTTTTTTGGGCACAGGAGACTACCAATGAAAAAGAGCCCCCACTGGAGTCTTATTTCTGCTTTCAGACTCTCTAAAATTGAAAGCACCATCAAGCATTTACCTTCTTGGGCTCGCCAAAAATCCATGAGATCGTACCATAATGGTGTCCCTAGACACCTCCCCAAAGCAAACAGGGGGACACCTCCCCAAAGCAAACAGTTTGGCAGCATTCCCCCGTCGGGTCGCCTTTGTTCAGAATACTTTGCAATGTGTCTTCCTTGGATCCCATCAATATCAAATATGTCCACCTCCTCCAAGTATTTCCCATCTGCAACGACATTCCCGGTATTACAGCTATGATCCCATCCCCATGATTCAGTTTCATTTGCTGCCTGGTCCGCCCTGTCGTCATACTCTGAACAAAGGAAGTTTGAGTCTCCCACTCCCCCCTTGCCCCCTGTTCAATTCTTTCCCTTCCTTCCCCTCCCCCCCAATTCAGTGAGTCTGTCTGCAGATTGCTTCACACCTTTCGGTTATCCCTCGTGCTCCTGGTCAAGGAAACATCATTGCCTTGACTAGGGTTAGGTCTCCCTCTGTCAACGCCAACACACATATTCCAGAGGACATACCCAGAGGTCCCCGTACCTTGGTTTCATTAACATCATTGATGAGTTCCTTGTACCACTTGAGAGGAGTCCTTAGTGCCTCTTGGGATGGTTGTTTCTCATGTGCTTGACTTCAACTCCATCATCGCACCGTTGAGATCTGTACAGGGTTGGTTCGCACAGTACTTGATCGAAGACCCCGGATGTCACCCGACTCTAGCACATTGGTGAGTCCACTCAAGGGACCTAAACAGGTTATGTCCCTTGTGATTTTTGGGTTGCGTTGGAGACAGTGTTAAGAATCCCCAGCAGTGCTTCGATATACCTTTATGATTGATACAGCATGCTTGTACCACAGAGACTTGGACTCTTAATCAATGAGTCCACACAACTATGTACCAGATCCAGCAGACTGTCAGTCATGAAGAGATAGCATTCCATGAGAATGCCGTGGGTCCAATGTACCAGATCAGTATTGTATTTAGCCTCACATGAGAGGCAACCATCATTGCAACATCAGTTGTATATGATCGGCTCTTGTATTTTAGAGCATAGATCAAATTATTCTTTTGACATTGTCACAAGCATGGGGATGCCCGCCTTGTCCATACACATGTCACACATTTATTGTATCTCACCCGATGATGGGAACCAAATTAATACAAAAACCAAAAGCCACCATGCCCTAGCCCCGAAAACACCACCTCTACATAGCAAATCCTATGATGTCCATCGGCCATACGTTGAGCTCCTGCCCTCACACATCAGGGGGCAATCTGTTAACCCAAAAATCCCCCACATAGCTCTCAATGGCCTACACCACCCAAGGACACCATCTCACAACCCTCATATCACTCCATAAGACCTTCCATTTAACCCCCACACCTCCAAAATAGCCTAAGGATGAAGAAAAAGGGCTAAAAACCCCAAAAAGGAGCCCAAAATAGCCCCTTAGGAGCTAAAGCACTCAAAAAGGGACTAAAACCCTAAAAGGGGCTAAAGTTATGGTGGAAGGGGCTAAAGGCCCAAAAAAGGGGCTAAATCCCTAACCAAGGGCTTAAAACCCTAAAACCCCTTGTAAAAGCTATAAAAGGAGGGTGGGGGGTCACTCTCAAAACACTTCTCCCTTGCCTATTGTTATGTTTCCCGTGGATGCTTTGAGACCTTTGCCTCTTAAACCACCCACATTCCCTCTCCTCCACATCCATTCCCATTGAGACATTTCTCCCAAGCCAAGAGAGGTGCTCCCATGAGCTAGGGCATGGTGGCCCATTTCCACCCAAGAGAAGGTATAATAGTGCTTTTATGTCTTGCATGTCTTGTTTATTTCTTTCCTTTGCTTTCTAACCATTGTTTTTTGCAGGTTTTTCATTAACATTGTTTGCAGGTTTCTCCATTGTAGCTTGGGTTTGTTTTGCAGGTATTGGAGGTGGAACCCTAACCCTTTGTGTGTAGAGGGGGTCACCATAGCTTCATTTTCTTCCTTCTGCCATTAGATTTAGTTTATTGTTCTTTCCATTTGCTTCTTATTCTTAGATTAGCTTAGCCTTAGTTTACAGTTCTGTTCTTTACATTTCTATTTCGTTTTTCTACATTTATCCATAGTAGGAACCTACCCTTGTGCCCTATAGGCACAAGGGAGCCATTCCTGCCCCTGTAGCAACGAGAAATCCTTGCTACAGACTCTACTGCCCAAGCAGGAAGCACATAAGGGTCTTCCTCCTTCATTCGCGAAGAGGAAAGACTAGGATTTACAAGATGATAAATAATCGCTTGATACACCACCAATGTTTCAAGTAATGGCACGTCTGTCTCGAGAGGTATAGAATTATCACTTGAAGGACTCGGTGAAGGAAGAATGCAAGGATCCTCCATATGGGATGTGCTAACAGAAACTGAATTCAACGATGTTGAATCCTTACCGATACTAGACCCAATGATAAGGATGGGTGTATGAAAACTAAAGGTTCCATGAGAGAAGGATGCATGCCCACACCCACATTCTCAGTTGTCGGCTGAGAATGATCGATAATCAGGACAGAAGCTCCCGATGATGCTTGAACACTCGGATTCTAGAAAGAGTTTTTATCAATAGTAATGATCTTTCCACTCAACAGAAAACAAACCAATTGAAAGACGGAAGAGGCTACAGCTTGCATACTATACATCCAGTTCCGACCCAGTAAAACATTGTAGTCAAGGGGTGCATCAATCACCTTGACCTCGATCGCAATAGTCTTCCCCCCTAATTGGACCTATAAGGAAGGAAGTATACCGTGTGGCTGAAATGATCTTCCATCAAAAGCAGTCAACATGTTCACAGATTTAGACAACGTGGGAGAACCTAAGCCCTTCCAACAAGCCAAAGATATCATGGAAGAGGCAGCGCCTTCATCCATCACAATGTGCATGATAGTGTTGTTCAAACACTCTATGTGAATCAGAAGAGACACATATTAAGGAAAGGAAGGTTATATTCCATGAGTTTCAAATTTTATCATGGAAGGAGAGCTATCATCACCCACCTCAAGAGAAAACAACAAGGCCTTTCTCTGGGAAGGACAAGTCTGAAGCACTTCTAATGCGGACATCGCACAAGGAGTCTGACCCAAATCCTCGACAATTGAATAGTTATGGGCGACTCAAGCATTAGGATTGTTCCCCGAGCACTTAAGGACTCCCTTAGGAATGCAAGGCAGAACTTCAAGTTTATCTGTAGGCTTTTCAATTCGCAAAGGAATCTCAGGTGGAGTAGGTTCTTTCCCAAGGTCTGGTTGTGAGGAACCATGATCTTTTGCATGCATCACAACGCTAGTAGCTTTCACCATGTTGATGTAATCATGACCACTAGCAGCATCCAATGGGTTTTGAGTTCCACTAGATGCACAACCAGGATCAACGGTCCCCGAGTTCATATTTTGATTATTTGGTAAATGATTTGTAAACATAGCTAGGCCCTGTGCTATGAACTTCGAGGCATCTTCCATACGAGGGAAGAAGTGAGTGAGGTGGTCATCCCTACACAACTTGTAAGGAAATTTTACCTTCCACTTAGGCTTCTTTTCCCCCCAACATTATTATTGTTATTGTTCTTGTCATTAGTCTCATTATCATTTTTATTCCCACCCTTATGGTTATTTTTTCCTTTCTTTTTATTCCTTCCAGGTTGTTGGTTACCTTTCGGGTTCAACGATTGCACGGAAAGTACATCCGTCGACTGGGTAGGAAAGGACAAATTCGTAGCTTTCCCCGAAGTAGACTAGTTAAGTGATAACTGGATCACTTGTTTCATAACTGAATCCGCATGTTTGGTACTTGCGGAGCCAACAATACCGTCGGCATGTGGCCCAGGTTTGAACTTGGGGTCGAAATTGGAACGTGGAGCATTAGGAATGATCTCATAAAGGGGCCCAGACTGAGCATAAATCAAGTTTAACTGCTGGGCCCTAAAAATAGCTTGGTCCTCATTTTGAACTCTGGATGTGGAAACATCCTTCACGATATAAGGTAACAACGACTTAACGAACCACTCTAGAATAATCTTTGGTGGTATAAAGGCTTTAATCATCCTCTTCAATGTACGCCACTCTTGAATATGATATGAAATGTGGGTGGCTTTTTCTTGCCGAAATGTCGACAAGAGTTCGGTACCGACCTCGTAATGCACCGATACATGGAAGTGGTTAAGAAAAGTCATTGCAAGGTCATTAAACAAATAGTATGTCCTCCCAGGTAGCTCTATATACCATTTCATGGCAGGACATGTGAGGGTGCGTTGAAATAGTCTCAAATGGATAGAATCGTCATTCAAGGAATTAGAAGAGCACCAAAGATGGAAGTTCGTGACATGCTCACCAGGATCTTCACTAGACTCACCTTTGAATTTAGGAATGTCTGAAGGAAGTTTGGTAGGAACTGCTAGCCATGTAGGGTTGTTTGTCAATCTCAACAAATCGGGTAGATTCAAAGTCACAAGGAAAGGGAGCCTAGGTTGAGTCGGTTGGTTCCATGCTCCCGGATAGGACTGGTTTGCATAAGGTTGATTGTTATATACACCATGGCCTTGGCTAGTGGGATAATAAACTCCTCCCATTTGACCCATAAAGGGTTGTGTGTTGTAGTTTGGATTACCTTGAGACTGGGATGCTACAAATCCATAATCAGGTGACTGATACGCGGGTTGATACCCAGACCCATAAGGTGTGTAGGTTTGTCTGTAGGGTGGTCCGTAAGAAGGTCCATAAGAGGTTCCATAAACTGGACCATGAGATGGTCCATGAGAAGGTCCATAAGATGATCCATGGGAAGATACATGTCCTACTGACACATAAGGAGGCGCATGGCCCTGTGACACTACGGTGTTAGCAGAAGTGGAACAGACATGGCTAGTAATCAAACCCCGACTAGAAGGCCCTCTAGGGTTAGGAAGAGGATGCGTGGTCAAAAAATCATTTGAAGGGATGGGTGTCGAAGATGATGGAATATGTGAAGGAATATAACTCGTGCCCCCAATATTCACATGTCTAGGTTCTGGTCCCCGAATAGGAACACTAGTGATAGTCCTAGGTTATGTGTGTGAAGGAACCTCCACGGCAGGGATGGAAGGTGTAATGTGACTAGTGCTACCAAACCTCTTTGCATGGAAAGGAATGGAGGTTCCCCTAGGTGCAACACCAGGGTCAACATCCAACTCAACATGTGGTGTCAGGCCAGTATCGGGAACATCAGGCATGCCATACCTAATATTTCTAGTGCTCGTGATTTTATGGTGAGTCTCATCGCCCGGAAGCCAATACCGGCGACATGCATGTGCGTGGCCTGTGTAGTGTGAAAAATATTCATGTGACAGCATAATCGAAAGATTACCACACCCTAACAAAGTCCCATATGTGCTCAGGGGTTCATCCTCCCACAAAGGTCGAGGTGAATTGGGCTGCTCTGGAATCTCAGACTCGTGATCACCCATGGTGTGTGAATCGAAGTGAGAAGTAGTCCTCTTGGACTGTCTGGTTCTCTCTCCCAAAGGAGGAGGACACGTAGAAGGCAGAAGCCCTGCTAAACGACAAGAATGATATGGTTCTGCACCAGGATCCACAATGATTCAACAAAGATCAAAGACTCAATCTAGCTACATATCCTTAAGAAAACTAGCATGCACAGAGCATACGCCTAGGAAAATATAAATCCAAATCACAAGAGAACCAAGGGTATGATAAGTGAGCTATGGAATGAAGTAGGTATGTCTCACCTAGGAGGGGCTTGAGACTCCCATACACAACAAGCATAGGTTCGTAACTAATTATAATGGCCTTCAGCTTCAATGCATATAGCGTCTATGCTATTCGACCCCTACCTGGCTAGGACACCTGCAGAATAACCTCTGCAAATTCCCCCTCGATAACCTAGGTAAGGCAACTAAGGTCACCTCAATATAACCAATGCTCAGGCAGACATTCACAGGCGGGATCGACCGTATGGGCAGGGTAGCAAAGCCCAAAGCCTGAAATCACAAATGGTACCCCAAGGGTGCACCAATCAATACCTCAAAGTCCCCTAGATACGAATACAATCCTGGAAATATCTCCAGTGCTCACAGAAAGTGACCAGGGATCATCCCAATTACAATCGCATTCACTGCCTCGTGCTTAAATACCATGTAAGAGGAGCGTCCTAAGAAATACTAATTATATCAAGGGTTTCACACTCTCACCTGGAAAGACACCTAATTGTTTTGTTTAGTGGTCTTGGAGAATTTACTCACAATGAACTATTCCAAGACCCTAAAACCTATTCTTGTTGATGCACCCTATAAAATAAAAGAGTGTAATTCATTTTATTAAGCGTTGATTTTAGTTGGCTGTATTACTCAAAGGGTAAATGGTTGTGCAACTAATGAAGTTATGACTAAGGAGTGAAGTAAAAATGCACACCTAACAGGCAATGCCAAGAGAAATGTGTAGAATGAAGAACCGGTTGTGCCACTACATGAAGTGCAATATTTTTCCTTCAAATGCAAGTGCAATCATTTCTATATGAAAATCTAACTCTAATAACAGTAAGCAAACCTAGTGCAAGTACCATGCCAATGCAAAATTAAAGAGATGCATAACTATGCAAAAGAAAAAATGTTTTTGTATTTTTTGTAATAAATGAGATATGTAAGCAAGTAAATGACTCTACAACCCCCAGACCCTACAACCACTCACAAACAGTAGCCAAGCAAGGCACTAAGGTAAAAGAGACCTAATACACTAATAACAAAACAAAAAATGGATAAATGGATGACAAGAACAAAGCCTAAAAAGTAAACAAACAGTAGTCTCTGGTAAAAAACAGAGGGTGTATACAGACACCATAAGCATCCAAGAAGACTCAACAATCATAAAAACTCACCCAACAACACTTAATCCTCCCACAAAGGCCCAAAATCAAAGCATACGCGAAAGAGTGTACATACGCGATTGTTTAAGGAAAACCCACGTGCAGGAAGAAAAAGAGAGAAAAATAGGGCAAACAGACAAGCTAATAATAAATTTACTCCTTCAAGACCCTACTGGGAAAACATCCCCCTAGACCCAACACAGAAACAAATAAATAAATATAAATCCAAGTACATTGAATACCAAAAACCCCCAAAGAAAAACAACTAGAAAATCTCCCCAGCGGAGTTGCCAATTCTATTATGGAGAGAAACTTCCTATGGCTTGGGGTGTACCACATCATACAGCTAGACACCAAAAATCAATATTTCCCCAATATGCAAGAGAAATCAACATCTAACACTAATGGATATCGAATCATACCTTGTTCCAGACGGTTGAAGTAGATCCCCATTGAGCTTTTCCAATTCATGCTTGCTTTAGCAATTCGCTTTCAACAACAGCAAACAAGACAAGCATACTATATATTGATGTGTTAGACCTACTCTAGCATATATATTCAATAATTTATAAGCAATTAAACATATCCATGGATTCAATATTTATTCAATTGCACATTAATTGGACAGGAAAAGATATTTCTATTAATAAAATCAGAGATTACAAGAGTGACAACCTCTATCAACACGTCTATGAACTGGAGAAACCGAGTCCTCCACTTGGGCCTCCACCATCTCAATCCTCCATCTCTCAATAGCAAGCTCATAAGACAAATGAAAGCTTGGGAAGAACACAAAGTGCTCCAAAGGGACAAAGGGATGCAAACTCAAGTACAAGCAAGCTGAGGAAACAATGGACTATAGTTTCTTTTCTCTTCAATTCCTCCTCCTCAATGTATCCAAGGGGTTCCTTATATAGCACTCCAAAAGGAAAATGGAGGATCGAATATGAGCATTCTCAAGGCATATGGAAGGTCAAGAGTCAAGTGGTTTAGACTCATATGAGAAAAAATCCAAAACTATTTGGCTTTATGCACACATCTCGATGTACATGGGTTTGAGGTCAAAAGTCGTGTGTACATGCGAGTATTGGTTTAAAAGTCGCATACAACAATAAACAAGGGTTTTTAAGGGATGAAATTGGAATCTAAGGATAATATAATTCCATAGGGTTCATAGAGTATGCAGAGGGACATGGAAGGCCATAAATATGTGATCCAAAATACTGAGACCATCCAGTCTTACTTTACAAGGGTATCTCAGATCAAGGAACAACTAGAAGTAGTAGATGAAGAAGTGGAAAATGCAGAGATTGTGATGAACAACTTGAATGGTCTCCCTAGATCATGGGGCTCTTTCATTCAAGGGATTTGTGCCAGAAAGAAGTTAGTCAAGTTTAGCAGACTATGGGAAGAATGATCTCAAGAATAAGTTCGGATAGCAGCTCGAGAAGAGAAGATGGGAAGTGAAGATCAAGCTCTCACGGTTCACTCCAAGAAAACCAGAAGGAGCCATCATCACTCCAAAGGTAATATCTCACACTCTAGAAGAGATCTATCTACTATTAGATGTTACACTTGTGATGAGAAAGGTCACATATCCAAATTATTCCCTAATAAAAGAAACTTAAAGAAGAAGGGAAACAAGAGAAGACATCATGCTCATGCTGCAGAGGATGATGAACCTTCCACAAAGATAATCAGAAAAGAAAGTGATGATTCTTCAAGTGAGGAAGAATATGTACTAATATCCACTCTCACGGGAACTGTTTCACATGGAAGCAATTATTGTCTCATAGATAGTGGTGCTTCCAAGCACATCACGGGATTCAAAGAATCATTTGTGAAGCTATCTGAACATGAGTCACCTCACAAGGTGAAACTTGGGGATGACTACCAGTATCCAATAAAAGGTAGTGGTGAATCCTCCTATAAACTAGAATCTGGAAAGTCTATGAAGATGAAGAATGTATTATTTCCAGGACTAAAGAAAAACCTCCTCTCCATATCTGCATTGGATGCAAAAGGAATGAGGGTTGCTTTCGTAGATGGCCAAGTTCTTATGTGGCCAAAGGAAAAGACTTTTGATGATGCAATAGTGATTGGGGAACAAGAAGGAGGTCTATACAAGTTGAAGGGCCAACCAGAACAAGCTTTGGTTCATGACTTAGTAGAACCAAATGAACTTTGGCATAGAAGGCTTGCACATGTGCATTACAAAGAACTACCACTTGCAAGCAAAGTTGTTGAGGGTCTTCCTGAAATTCAAGCAAAACATGAAGGGGTCTGCAAGGGATGTGTGAAAGGAAAGAACACAAAGAAGACATTTCCAAGTAGTTAAAGCAAAGAAAAAGGAATCTTGGAAATCATCCACTCCGATGTATGTGGACCAATGTCATCAAGTTCTCTAAGCGGGTATCCATACTATGTTCCTTTTATTGATGACTTTTCTAGGAAGACATGGATTTACTTCATGAAGAACAAAGATGAAGTATTCAGCAAGTTCAAGGAATTCAAATCCTTGATCGAGAACCACACTGAAAAGAAGATCAAGACTTTTCGATCAGACAATGGCGAAGAATTCACTTCAAATGAGTTCAAGGAACTATGTAAAGACTCAGGGATTAAGAGGGAGTTGTCCACCCCTTATAATCCACAACAGAATGGGATTGCAGAAAGGAAGAATAGAACCATCATGGAAGCTGCAAGAGCTATGCTTCATGATCAAGATCTTCCTATGCATCTTTGGGCAGAAGCAGCCAGAACAACAGTATATGTACAGAACCGTACTCCACATAGAGTACTCGAGAACAAGACTCCTGAAGAATTCTTCTCCAGCAAGAAACGAGAAGTCATCCATCTCAAAATATTCGGTTGTCCAGTGTACATACACATTCCAAATGAGAAGAGGATAAAATTAGATCCTTCAGGGAAGAAGGGTATATTTGTGGGATACTCTGAAAGCTCGAAGGCTTACAAAATATACTTCCCAGGGTTCAAGAAGATTGACATCAACAAGGATGTAACATTTGACGAAGATTCAGCCTACATCAAATCCAAAAAGAAACCTGTTGAAGAACATGAAGAAGCAGAAGCTCCTAGAATTCATGATACAATCATGAACGAAGAAACTCAAGAAGAAGATCGATAACTTGAAGAACCACAAAGACCTGTAGATCCACCACAGGAGAAGAATCCTCACAAGAGGAAACCTGCTTGGGTACAGGAGATTATCCAAGGTGCGAAAATATATGGGGTTCCAGAAGAGAATCTCAGAGAAAGAAAGAGGACCAGATCATGTTCCAGTTATGTAGTATTACTATGTAATTTCATTGATAAAGAACCTGTTGAGGCCTGGAAATTCGCAGGCGGCAACAGTAAGGGATTCTCCCCAATCAGCGTTCCCAACTAGCCCGCTGACTGTTTGGTATAGGGAATCCGTCCGGTTTGCGGTCCGGCTACCGTAGGTCAAAGTACAAACAAAGGCTTTACCGGTTACGGCCCGGTCCACCGGAATTTGTATTTTAACTTAATATGCAATGCATATTCCTATCTAAACCATGCAGGGTGATAAGGATGCCGGGAACCACACAATGTGCTGCGCAGGTTCTTACCTCTCGTCTTATGTTCACAACATCTAAACCACATATGCAGCTATGAACTAAGATGATTAACTATCTATCCCCGGG
Organism: Pseudotsuga menziesii; assembly: GCA_001517045.1. Lineage (NCBI taxonomy): Eukaryota > Viridiplantae > Streptophyta > Pinopsida > Pinales > Pinaceae > Pseudotsuga > Pseudotsuga menziesii. The sequence continues at coordinate 396,167 of LPNX010966686.1, forward strand.
GAGCAAAAATAATTATTATTTAGCAATGCATTAACTTCATGTAGTATAAACACAATCACAGGTAACTGATACTTGTATTTACAGCACATGCAAGAGAAATTATTCCAACAATCAGATAGCTAACTGTTATGTGAAGTACCAGCATTACTAAGAGTGAATTTTCCACAAAATAAACCGGAAATCATTTTAACAAGACATAAGTCATAGAGTTAGAACGATCTCACAATTCATGGACATATTGCTGAAAAACAAAATAATTCATTTCCCTGCCATCCATTTCACACCATTTGGAAAATCCCACAGCACTTTCTCCAACAGGCAAACTACGATTCTTTATTGCAAAAAGGAAATAGTTCTTCTTTACAATAGGTCATCCAGTGTTACTGGGAAAAATCCATTCCTTTGTCTCTCTTCCCTAGTTTTATACAAAAAACAGCGAAAATTGCTTGGGTTTCCCAAAGTGACCTTTGGGCTCCCCAACGCTTCAATTTCTCTCAACCCGTTACAAAATATTACATCATCCAAAGTTTGACCAGTCCTTCTCACTTGGAGGGGCCCACTTGGTCTTCCAAAAATTTCCTCCATGCTACTGCCTCCTTGGCGAGTCCTTCAAACGAGTGGGGTTCTAGAAATTGTATATTCAGCTCGAACTTATCTGCCTGGTCCCGAATAGCTTCTATTCTGGCCTTGTTCAGGTGCACCTGTTCCTCCAATAGCTGAATACTAATGGCTGCATGTCCAATTTCATTTTTCAGGATCGGCTCATCAAGGGCTCTGATACATTGGACCTTGGCTTCATCCTCATGCTGCCTTGTCTGCAACATCCCTGTAATTGTATCATGATCAGGGAATTCGTGTAGCCTATGTTCAGCCTCCACTTGACAGCGATTATAGGTGACCAGGGCTCTTCTAAAGAACTCTGTACATGCTCCCTTTGCTTTCTTCACTGTCTTCTGAAAGTCCTCTGCAGAAATAACAGCAAACTCGATCAGATCGTGGTCCCGCTTCAAAGCCTGCTTATCTTTAACTGGTAGCTCAGCTGGGACTTCTTGATCATATTCTACTCTGGTTATCCTGGAAGTCAGCACCTCCAGGATATCTTGTGATCTGTCCACGAAATAAGATGTTGTATTTAATATTTCATCCAGCCTGCCATCAATCTGCAAGATTTGACACCTTTCTTCTTCCAAGGCTGTTTGTAGTTGCAGCATCCTTGCCTTTTGAGCCAGGATGTGATCTTTGACGGGCTGCAGATCTACTTGTTGCTCTTTGGCTTCCTTCAGCTGCTCCTGCAGATCTCTAACATATAAGGTATTGGATTCATAGATGTCCTTCTGCTGCTCCGTCAGCTCTTCTATCTTTGTTTTCATTTGTTCCCTTTCGTCCTTTAGCTCCTGAATTTCTTGATGTGCCTTACTCAAGGCTTCTTGGGTAGTTTCTTTCACTTGTGCTTCTTGCTGGATAACATGAATTTCATGCTTTGTGACCTCCACCTCTTTGAGTGCATGCTCATATTTTCTTTTTAATCTGTTGCTCTCCTCTCTCTCCCTTCTCAAGGTGTCCTTCAGCTGAGCGGAGGTTTTCTTGGTTGAGTCTATCTCTTTCATCATTTGATCCACATTGTCCTCTGTAGCATCTATTGCTGCTCTGCCAGCCCTTATGACAAACTTGGGATCTTTATCCGTTCCTACCATCACAGCTTTGTTGGTTATCATGGTACTAGCCATCCCTTCAGCCCCTACCCTTTGCTCAGTTCTTCTCATGATTCTTTTGGTTGCCCTGTCGTAATACACTGTGCTAAAATCAGGGACCTCTTCCCCTTTCTTCGGTGTAAAGGGTATTAACTGGAGCATAGGAGTGGAAGGAATGATGGTAGTGGTCCTCTGCGTGATCTGCACCTCAGGGTTTTCCTCACCCTGACTTTGTTTTGCTTGTGATCCAGAAGCCTGCTGCTGTGTCATCTTTGTCTTCTCGGCTTCCTGTTGTTGAAGTTCTTCATCTATTTTCCTCTGAGCTTCCTCAGCTGCTTGTTTTACCTTTTCAGCTGCTTCCTGGGCAGCTTTCTTATTTTCTTCTTCTCCCTTCTGGGACCATTCTGCAGCTTCTTGCTCTAGTCTCTGAGCTTCTTCCCTTATTCTTTTAGTTGTTTCTTCAGCCTTAGCCTGCTCCGATTTCTCTTGCTCAGATCCACCTTGTGGTTTGAACCTCTTACCTAGCACTGTCATGTTAGCAGCCCTCCTAAAAATAGATTCATCCCTGTCAATGTGATGAGTGTACTCATAAAATACTTTGTGTTTCCTGCAGTGTTCAGACATTCTCTCGTGAGTATCATTTCGTCTAAAGGTCATCTCCCCGAAACGGAACTTTTCTAGTTCCTGTATAAATTCAGGAGCCTGCTTCACATTTGCAAAGCTGCAACTACCTAGCTTGAATGGCAGGGGAGGGTAGGAAGACTTCTTCTTCTGGAATAGGAAATGCCCAACTCCATCTATATACACTTGTCTGACAGCTTCTTTGTGTATGATATAATCTGTTGCATACTTAGGCAACAGATAAGGGGTCTTTGACCCACCAAACATCCTCAAATACATCCCATTTTCTGTCAAAAAATAGTCACCAAACTCTTCTATGACCTGCATGGCCTCCTCTGACATACAGTTGGATTCCTTTTTGAATATGAGAGTGAACAGAGGCATGATGAACTGTTCACAGATCTCTCGATAGAAAGTATGGTATTGATTAACTCCCAACATTTTATATGCTACATATACAGGCATCCTATTCTTCTCCCAAGCACATTTAAGCCCGGGGAAAGACTGGTGACACAGTATGCAATCAATTAGGATTGAGCTCATGTAAAATTCAGACCTTCTCCGTTCCCTTCCTTCTGAAGCTGCAGCCACACAGGAGGAGAGGTTGCTGGAGACTATGCTCGCCCAATTGAAAATGGTTCCTTCTGTTGCTATAAAAAACATTATGGGTACCCATTCTAACTTAAACAATCTGCCATTTTCCCTCCCAAAGATTTTGTTTAACATTAAAGCTATGAACCGGTAAGTGGGCCTGAGAGTGGCTGTGTCATAATCTTCAGTCACCCTATGTCGGAAGATCTTGCCCGGTAAGAGCATTCTTTTCAAGGTCTCTACAAGGTCCATCCGGAGGTCGTCCAACCATCTATCTGTAAGGAAAAGCTGAGGATCTGGTAGATGGTAAGCTAAAGCTACATAACCAGGGCTAAATGCAGCATAGCCCTGGCCATCGACGTTACAGATGAGCATTGAATTGTGGTTTGTATGTGGTAGCACCCATCTCATTAAATCGGAACACGGGAACAACTCAGGCCTGGTGGCGACCTTCATGATAGCTGATTTCTCTATATTGGCATATATGGGTGCCTCCTCTAGCCCCATATCCGGGACTTCTCTTCGGGAGATCATCCAAAATGATATATAGAAGTGACATGAGCAAAATCTATGCAGGTGCATCATACAATCGTCATTTCTATTCCTATCACACAGAGAGAAAAATAAAATAAAACCCCAGGTTTAACCAGTCGATACTTTAGATCTACGGCCCATGGAACGCGAGCGACTAAACAGCGGAGCAAACATATTATGATGATAACCTTCTTCACCCACCTCGACGGGAAACGAGCCCATCTCTAGACCAGGCATTCTGATCAAAAAACTGACTCACGCTACCCTTCCTTTTACCCTACCAAGGCTCAGCGCTCAATAGCCAAACTAGGTCGCGCCATCCCCAATTCTCACCGAAACGACGCACAACCCCGGACTGTACACAGAGAGTCAGAAAAGACCCCGCGGCGACTGTGGCTAATGCAAAACCCGATCTCAAGACAGAAAAAGGTAACGCAGCTCCTATCAATTTAACCGCCCAACGAAACCTAGCGTAGAATGGCGTAACGGCCTCTGGTGCCCCAAACCTTCATCATAACCACCAGGTGCAGGCGGCACGACGGCCGCCTGCACCTCGCTTCCCCCCAAAGGACTGAAGCAGCAGAAAAGGAAACGCGGGCCTTTTAAACACAAAAGGTGAAAACCCCTCTCCCTAAAACCGTCCAAAAAATTCAACCGGGAACCCTCACCGAACGGCGCGCAACGCCAGGTGGACGACTGAAGAAACAAAACCTAACCAAGGGAGAAAAACCCCGCTGGCGTAACGGGACGACAGGTCCAAATCTTTAAAACCCCCCACCGCGTGAAAGAAAACTAACAAAAAACGAAAAACGATGATAAGAGTCAAAGTCCTACCTGGCAATCCACCAAATGAGGGAGCTGATGATAGCTATACTTCTTCTCCCGCCACCTGGCCACCGGTACCAACAGCTAGCTCTCACGCGCTCGTAAACTCAACAGCTCGCTTCACCGCAACCACGCCTTCGAAAACAACAAAAAACCCCGTTTTTCTCCCCACATATATAAACACATCCACACGTGCGAGAAGTCACATCAATCGGGGCGGCTGTCGGGCGGCACGAGCTTCATACCACCCGCAACGGCGGACCCCTCCTAGCACTCTATCACCCGCAACGGCGAATATGGCTCAAAACAAAACCTCGGGCGTCTTCGGAAAATATATCGGAAGCCTGGAGCTTGGGGTCCCCCGCAACGGCGGACCGCTCCAATCATGATACCATCTGCAACGGCGGCGACGGGTAGAGGAAATCGTCCGCTACGGGAAAGAACATCAAGAGTCGGAGGCCACCCGCAACGGCGGTATCGATAAACCCACGCGGTCCTGGAAACCGCCCGCAACGGCGGGCGCGACATGGCCAACTATGAATCGAAAAGCCTCCGCTACGGCGGCGTGATATACAGCTAGGAGGATCTGAAGGCCACCTGCAACGGCGAGACGGGAAAGCGATATAGAAACCGAAAGACGCCCGCAACAGTGAAAAAACAAGGAGAAAAGTGTCCGACATGGAGACCTTGCAACAAAAATTCAAAAAGCTTTTGCAAAATGACAGGGACTCAAATTCAATGGAAGTCTTTAAGCATCTTAACTATAAAAAACCAGTCAATTTCTAGCATTCAAAATTCGGGAAGGAGCCATAAATCCATAAGCAAAACTCAAGAGCATGAAACTAAGCAAGGAAAATGGATAACTCAAAGTAAAGGAGGGTCCCAAAACTTTTTAGAATTTTGGGAGAATGTTGCAGGCGCAACAGAACCTTCCAATTATGAAGAAGCGACAGAACGGAAAGAATGGAAGGATGCTATGATCAAAGAGTATCAAGCGATCATGAAGAATGATGTTTGGGATGTTGTCCCAAGACCAGAAGGGAAGTCAATTGTAACTTCCAAATGGATCTACAAGATTAAGCATGCTGCAGACGGTAGCATAGAGAAATATAAAGAAAGATTTGTTGCTCTTGGTTTCTCACAGAAAGAAGATATAGACTATGAATAAACATTTGCACCTGTATCCAGATACACTTCCATCAGATTGGTACTTGCTCTGGCTGCAGTGATGAAATGGAAGATACACCAAATGGATGTCAAGACTGCTTTCTTGAATGGTGTAGTGGAAGAGGAAGTGTATGTGGAGCAGCCACTCGGCTTTGAGACACATGACAAGGAGTCTCATGTGTGTAGATTGAAGAAATCCCTGTACGGTTTGAAACAGGCACCCAGGACATGGTACGGCAAAATTGACAGCTTTCTATCCAGTTTGGGATTTACCAAGAGTAAAGAAGATTCCAACCTTTACTAGAAGGTTGAAGATGGCAACCCAGTGATACTTCTACTATATGTAGATTATCTGTTTGTGACAGGTATGGATGGGTTGATTGCTGATACGAAGAGAAAGCTTGCTGCCAAGTTTGAAATGAAGGACTTGGGTATGATGCATTATTTTCTAGGTATGGAGGTGTGGCAGAATATGGATGGAATCTTCCTTGGACAAGGGAAGTATGCAATAGAGATCCCGAAGAGATTTGGGATGATGGACTACAAGGCATTAACAACACCTATGGCATTGAATCTAAAGCTATTGAGTGATGCTTCATCAGAGTCTATTGATGCCACTATGTATCGTCAGATGATTGGGTCCTTAATGTACCTGACGAACATGAGACCAGATATTTGCTTTGTTATGAACACCTTGAGCCAATACTTGATAGATCCGAGACATGTTCACTTGATTGCTGCAAAGCATATTCTGAGGTACCTGAAGGGTACGGTTGATTATGGGATCAAGTATAAGACTGATCAAAGGATTAACCTGGAGGGTTATGTTGATTCAGATTGGGCAGGAAGTGCCATCGATAGAAAGAGTACTTCAGGGTGTTGCTTCAGTATGGGATCAGGTGTGATCTCGTGGTTTAGCAGGAATCAATCCTGTGTGGCACTGAGTACAGCTGAAGTAGAGTATGTCGCAGCTTGTTCAGCTAGTTGTGAGTCAGTATGGATGAGGAAGCTACTATCTGATTTATTTGATCTCCAGTTAGATGGTACTTGTATATACTGTGACAACCAGAGTTGTGTAAAGTTGTCAGAGAATCCAGTATTCCATGACAAGTCGAAGCATATCGAGATCAAGGATCACTATATCAAGGATATGGTGCAGAGAGGAGCAGTGAAGCTCCAGTATGTTGCGATAGATGAACATATAGCTGATGTGTTGACTAAGCCATTGGCTAGGGTGAAGTTTGAGTACTTCAGGGAGAAGCTTGGTGTTCTCCAGATCGAGATTCCTCCCAAGAGGAAGTGATGTGTCCATGCTAATCCCTTCTGACATGGTGATAGGATTGGTTCCTTCCATGGTCAGATGTAAGTGTTGTGCCATTCTGACATGGTGAGAGGATTGGTTCATTCCATGGTCATATATAAGTGTTGTTCCCTTCCGACATGGTGAGAGGATTGGTTCCTTCCATGGTCAGATGTAAGAGCTGTGACATGGTGAGAGGATTGGTTCCTTCCATTGTCAAGTGTATGTGATGATCCCACATCCAGTATGAAAAAGGGCCGGCTCTGTGAAGACACATCTAGTATGAAAAATGACTATCTCTGTGTAGATCCCACATCCAGCATGAAAAAGGGTTGGCTCTATGAATACACATCTAGTATGAAAAAGGACTAGCTCTTTGTAGATCCCACATCCAGCATGAAAAAGGGCTAGTTCTGTGAAGACACATCTAGTATGAAAAAGGACTAGCTTTGTGTAGATCCCACATCCAGCATGAAAAAGGGCTGGCTCTGTGAAGACTCATCTAGTATGAAAAAAGACTAGCTCTGAGTAGATCCCACATCTAGTATGAAAAAGGACTATCTCTGTGAAGACTCAACTAGTATGAAAAAGGACTAACTCTGAGTAGATCCCACATCTAGTATGAAAAAGGACTAGCTCTGTGAAGACTCATCTAGTATGAAAAAGGACTAGATCTCAGTAGATCCCACATCTAGTATGAAAAAGGACTAGCTCTGAGTAGATCCCACATCTAGTATGAAAAAGGACTAGCTCTGTGAAGACTCATCTATTATGAAAAAGGACTAGCTCTGAGTAGGTCCCACATCTAGTATGAAAAAGGACTAGCTCTGTGAAGACTCATCTAGTATGAAAAAGGACTAGCTCTGAGTAGGTCCCACATTTAGTATGAAAAAGGACTAGCTCTGTGAAGACTCATCTAGTATGAAAAAGGACTGGATTTGTGTAGATGCCACATCTAGTATGAAAAAAGACTAGCTCTATGATGATACATCTAGTATGAAAAAGGACTGGCTCTATAGATGTACATCCAGCATGAAAAAGGGATGGCTCTGTAGAAGTTCCTATGACAAGAAGAATCAAGAGATAGCACTCATGACGATGACCCAGTGATGATCAAGATCGAGTGATGATGATACAGATCTAGTGATGATGATCCAACAGTGATGATCCAGATCTAGTGATGATCCATATCCAGTGATGATGTCCAGTGATGATCCAGATTGAGCGATGATCCAAATCCAGTGATGATGTCCAATGATGATCCAAATCGAGTGATGATCCAGATCCGAAGATGAAGATGACTTGAAGATAAATATGACTTGAAGATGAAGATGACTTGAAGATGACAAGGACTCGATGATGATCCAGAAGATATAAAGAAGAAGACTTGTGCTGAAAATTGTGTCGAAAGAATACCTTCCTAGTTAAGAGGGAGTGTTGATGTATATATAACTTCAGAATGTATTTCACTTGTATTTCTTATATATTGTAACCCGATGTTTATTCTGAGATGTACTTGAGTTATGTCATGCCCTGATGTTCCTATCGGGAAGTTCTATAATGTAAACAAGTCATGTCAAGTCATTATGGGTAACCCTCCTATTGGCTAAGGGTTTAAGTCCCCGCAGTTCCGGGGCACTAGGGTTATTAGACTCTCTTGGTGAAGTCGGCCATAGTAGGGTTTAGTCAAGTTGAGAATTAGTATAAATAGAGAGTTGGCCTCTCTATTTATCACACATCTCATACACACTTAAGTGTAGCGCATAGTTGAGGAAGGAGAAGACACTGGGGCTAGATAGAAAGAAGGTTACTGTTTTGGGTTCTACTTTTGGTGTTGATTCTATCTCTGAGGAAGTTGCGGGGTTTTCACCATTTATGGTTTCCCTGAGGATAAACACTATGTTCATTATCTCTTGTGTTTGATTTTTGTGCTTGTTATTCTCTCAGTTAAATATCCTAATGTTATGCTAGCTTAATGATAAAAATCTAACAGATTTTACAGGTATAAAATGTGCTTCTTTTCTTTGTTTATCTACTATGACCATAATGTAATCATGTTGTTTCCTTGTTATAGGTAGTTCATTTATAAAATCTATGGTTATAGCCTCCCATTTCCATTTTGGAATGGGTATAGGTTGCATTAATATGGCTGGATGTTGATGTACAACCTTAACCTGTTGACATATAAAACATCGGGCCACACACTCAACTACTTTTTTTCATATTTGGCCAATAAAAGTCTTTCTGTAAAGCTGATATAAATTTCTGATATCCTGGATCTCCAACACAAGGATTGTCAACGAGTTCTCTGAAGATTGTTTGTTTTATATTAAGTTGATTAGGTACATACATGTGATTTGTACAACGTAGATATCCTTTTGTGTCTATATCATATGCATTATCCACAGTGTTATTATATCTGTTAAAACATTTTCTCTTCAACTTATTATATTCAGAATCATTACTAGATATTATTTTCAACAAGTTTTTAAATTCTGACTCATACCCGCTAATTGCTATTGTGTAAATTCATGTTGTTTCCGACTAAGAGCATCTACTACGATGTTTTATTTCCCTTTAATATGCCTAATTTCAAAATCATATTCACTCAAAATTGCAAGACATCTAGCTTGACGTGCATTTAATGTTTTTTTATGAAACAAATATTTTAACCCAGTATTATATGTCAATAACAAGAATTTATTTCCCATCAAAAAGTGTCTCCAAATTTTAAGAGCATGGATGATGGATGCCAATTCCATATAATGTACTACATAATTATTCTCATGCTCCTTCAATTTTATGGATTTGTAACAAACTACGTTACCATCTTGAGTCAAACCCCTCCTAGACCAATTTTACTTGCATCAATGCATACTACAAAATCTTTGTTATGATCAACAATTATTAATACATGTGCAGTTGTTAATAAGTGTTTCAATTTATTGAAGCTATATTCAAATTGTTTACTCCACATGAATTTAACACTTTTCTTTGAAGTTTTGTTATAGGGTGAGCTATTCTTGAGAACTTCTCTATAAACTTGCGGTAATATTCTGTCAACCCCATGAATGATCTGGTGTCATGTACATCCTTAGGTACTGGCCATTCTAAAATAGCCTTTATCTTAGAGGGATCAAATGCTACCCCTTGTTTTGAAATAACATGTCCCAAATATTGTACTTATTTTTGTAAAAGTCACACTTACTAAGTTTCGCATATAACTGATGTTCTCTCAAAATTTGCAAAACTTTTCGTAAGTGTTCCTCATGTTCTTCCTCATTCTTTGACTATATTAAAATATCATCAATGAATACCTGCACAAATTTATCCAAAAATTTACTTAGCACATTGTTCATCATATTCATTAATGTTGTATGGGAATTAGTCAGCCCAAAATGCATCACCAAAAATTCATAATGTCCATATCTTGTTCGAAAAGCAGTTTTATGGATATCTTCTTCTTTAACCCATACTTGATGATATCTTGACCTGAGATCAATTTTAGAGCAAATTTTTGCTCCACCAATCTGATCAAATAGATCATCAATTCTCGGTAATGGGTGTTTGTTCTTAATTCTCATTTTCTTTAATTTTTTGTAATCTATGCACATTCTGAAAGTGCCATCTTTCTTTTTAACAAACAAAACTAGTGCTCCCCAAGGTGACACACTGGGCGGAATATACTTTTTGTCAAGTAACTCTTGTAATTGCATTCCTAGTTCTGTCAATTCTGGAATACTCATACGATAAGGAGCTTGTGATATAGGTGTTGATCCAGGCATTAAATCTATAGCAAAGTCTAAATCCCTTTTAGGAGGAAATCCTAGTATCTCATCAGGAAATGCATCCTGAAATTCCTTAAGAATAGGGAATTGCTCCAATGTTGTTTTTTATTGTTCAGTTTCATCCTCCATAATTTTAATGGCATAAAGTTGACATCCCTTCCTGATACACTTCTTGAGTTGTACCACTCAAATTTGTTGTGTAGTTATGGGTTTATAAATTCCCTTTATGGTATGCTACTTACCTTTATCATCAATACAATCAATTGTTTTAAGCAGAGAGTTAATAATGGTTTTATGAGATTATAACCAATCCATACCGATTAAAATGTCATATGATCCTAAAGGAAGTATATTTACGTTGACAGATGTGTCCATTTCCTTAAAACTCAACCTACAACTTTTAACTATCTATGTAACTTTCATCTTTACTCATGTTGCTAGTTGTACCAACCATTGTTGATGTAATTGTAACTTCGGAATGTATTCAATTGTATTTCTTATCTATTGTAACCCGATGTTTATTCCGAGATGTATTGTAATGTATTTGAGTCATGTCATACCCCGATATTTATCCCAGGAAGTTTCTATAATGAGAAAGTCATGTCAATTCATTGTGGGTAACCCTCCTATTGGTAAAGGGTTAAAGTCCCCACAGTTGTGGGGCCCTTGGGTTATTAGACTATCCTAGTGAATTCGACCCTAGGTGAGTCATTGTAAGTCGGGGCAATAGTGCCCACCATTGTGTTACCCTCCTATTGGTCGAAGGAGGCAAAGTCCCCACAAGTGGTGGGGCACTAGGGTTATTAGACACTCCTAGAGATGTCAACTCTAGTAAGTAATTGTTAAGTGAGTCCGACATGATGGAGTGCACTTCAAGTGAATGGAAGAATATAAATAGAGAGTGAGAGCCTCTCTATTTATCACTTGCAACACTCACACTCACTTATGAGGGCGCATGAGTGAGAGAGGAGTGTTGTAAAGGAAAGTATCCTATGGCTAGGGTTTAAGAGGCCATCAACGTACTGGGGTTGAAAGAGAGATGCACAAAGTTCAGCAAGTATATAACAGCAAGTTTCAGAGATGAGAAAGATCCACACCTGATAAACTGAAGGCTGGTCCAAGCTTTCTCTTCAATCCTCTTCCTGCTCCTCTCGCTCCAAGAGACCTGCAATACAAGTTATACCTTCCTCAAGCCATTATGACCACATATAAGACAATGATAATCAAATAAACATTAACAAATGATCTGAATAACATCATCATATGATCAGAAACAGAGATTCAATCACACATTGAACAATGATTTGGGAAGAAGAAGGACATCACATCTTTATTAATCTTGAAAACAAGTACAAATATACCTTCTCTTCAAGTTGGCACCTCACGAAACCTTGATCTGGATCTGCTGCTTCTCTTCTCCAAAGAACTCAGCCTCCAAGCTCTGCAACACAAGGGAAGACCTCCAGGGCAAAGGTGTAGGCAAAGAGAGTCCTGATTCCTCCAGCATAACAATGCATAAAATCCAAGTCCCCTCACATGAACCTCCCTACCTCTATTTATATGGGTGAAATAAGGTAGTTCGAAGGTTAGAGAAGTTACAGCAGTTAAGGAAATCCAGTTATATGACATAACTAATCTCTACTTAACGCGTGTTTTAAAGTTTAAAATGTTAAGATACACATGCGCGGGTATACAGTAGAGCAACCCGCGAGTGATGCGCGACCATATAGAAGAGCAACCCGCGCATACAAGGATGTGCGACTTGCTACAAGGGAGACTCGTGAATGATGCGCGAGATGTCAATACAAAGAGTCGCGCATACATCCTAACAAGGCTAAATAACAAAGTAACTGGCTGGATGAAGGCAGAAATGTATTCAATAATAAGCAAGCTATAGTATTCTAGGCAAACCTCAATCCATAAGTGTCCTTTTGTGCGCCGACATAAGGAAAGTCGGCACTCGGACGGAGAGGTGCCATTCTAGTGTATAACAGGAGAAGCTCTCTCAGTAAGAGAGAGAGAGACTGCTGCTGTGTGGAGATCATCTTAATGTCTTGGGGCTTTTACTGTTTTGGTGTTGATTCTATCTCTGAGGAAGTTGTGGGGTTTTCTCCTTTATGGTTTCCCCGAGGAAAACTTTTTGTGTCTCTTGTCTCTTGTGATGTGCTTATGTTTTATTGTTGTGCTTGTTATTCTCTTAGTGAAAAGATCCTAAGATCATAATGCTAGCTTATATGATGAAAAAATAACATGGTATCAGAGCTAACCTGAGAAGAAGACATTGTGCAGCTATAGAAGCTAGGGCTTATTACTTTTTGGGTCTCTCTCCATAATCTATCAGCAAAAGCATGATAGGCTGACTCTCCATTGAAGGGTGCATCTTTCTGTCGAAGCGGAATTCAATTCTAAGCATTTTCAGTTTTCGATGCGGAAAATAGGGATTTCTACAGAAGAGGAATTTTTGAGTCAGACCAGCATAGGATTTTTTTCCTCATCAAAACTGAATTTTAGAGACCTGGATCAAGAAATTTGGTTGGGTGAAACTCCGAGAAAGTCAAAACCTAGTTTGACCCCGAGCTAGGAAAAACCCTAAATATAAAACTAATAAGTTTTGGTACAGTCGTTATATTCTGAGGTTGACAAAGTCTCAGAAGCTGAAAATTGTAGAGGCAGAAGATAAAATCCTGCTGAACACTTTTTTCAAAAATCAGCCTCATATTCGCTATATTCTGGGAGATATGATCCCTCCAAGTTAGGGTTCCAACCTCTTCCAGAATTCATCCCTAAATAGGATACCTGGGGAGAATTGCAATATCTTGGGATACAGAGGTCCAAATGGAATTACTAAAGATGTTCCAGAAAGGGAAAGAACTTTATTTTCGGTGGTCAGAATATCAGACTCAGAAGATCAACCAGTGACACGTGGCATGCCATACAACTTCATTGTTCTGAACAGTCCTGTAACAGGTCACCGTGGGAAAAGGATCATAAATCCCAAATGGTGAAACCAATTCTGATGAAACCTATGGTGTTAGATCAGGGACATGTGAGGATACCTCAGTGAGAAATTTTAGACATATAGGAGCAGAAATGTTGGACATATCATAGAAACAGTAACAGACATTTCTGCAGAAGAAATTGGAAAATTAGGGCTTCCTGTTCCGGGAGCTTCCCTCCACTGTTTTCAGAAAAGGAGTACATTGGACAGGACCATTTGAAGATATCTATCTATATATCCAATAATATCTGAAAGATTCCAAGTTTTTAAAATTAGGGTTTCTGTGACAAACCCTAGATCAGCCAGCTCCAGAACAAGGACGGACACCTCAAGTTGGTAAGATCTAATCCTTGCTATTTTCATTTGAGGTTCTCATTTCAAAGTAATCTATTACATCAGCTTGATGATAAGCTTGGTGAAGTTCATAACTTCCAAGCATAGAAGTATTTGATTTCTTTGAAGAAAATGGATTGGACACCTACATGAGTATAGAGGTTCCAGTTCCAGAGGGAGATGAGGCTAGAAGCCTTACACAAGAAGAACTTGGTCAAGGCCAAGAAGATCATTGTTGATTCAGTCATGAATCAACTTGTACTACAAGTGTCTCCCTAAAGACACCAAAGATGTTTTGATTCCTTGACCAAGCTATTTGAAGGGAAGAACAGAAATCAGAATATGACCTTGAGAAACCAGTGAAGATCCAGAATGCAGAGACCATGCAGTCATAAGAGTCTCTCAAATCAAGAACAACTTGAAGCGGTAAAGGAAGAAGTGAAGAATGCAGAAGTGGTGACGGCCACCTTGAATAGCCTCCCAGGATCATTGGATTCATTCATGCAAGGAATGTGTGGTAGAAGGAAGTGATTACTCTTAGCAGACTTCGAGAAGAAGAAGAAGCTCGACTCATAAGAAGAGAAGAGAAGATGGGAGCAATTGAAGATCCAGCTCTCACCATCCAAAGAAGATCCCTCAAGCGATGAGGTATATGAAGAACTCAACTCTTGAAGAATTTCTTATCCATCCTAGAATTTGGATAAGAAACGATGCTATAATGAATGAAGAAGACGATGAAGTTGAAGGCTCAAGAAGGAGTATACCCACGAAACAAATAAAGATAAGTATTCAATTGTCATTTCATGATATTGTTTTGTTATGC
>LPNX010966686.1:411206-599191 GCA_001517045.1 Pseudotsuga menziesii
ATTTCAAAATGAAGAATAATATGACGAATGCAGCGACATCATTGATGTAGAACCTTCAAGCTATGAAGAAGTAATTAAGAAGAAAGGGAAGACCAGTTCAAGAAGAATGATGTCTAGGATGCAGTATCGACACATGAAGAGAAGTTCGTAGTTCCATCATGCAATAGATGGAAACATCGTGGGATACAAAGCAAGATTCGTAGCATGAGGCTTCTCATGAAAGGAAGGCCTAGACTACGAAGAGACATTTGCAGCCAGTAAGAGTTTAAACACATACATGATGAGCCTGATGAAGATCTTAACCTTTGCTACAAGGTTGAAGATGCAAGTCTATACACTAGATGGTCACATAGAATATTAGTAGCATAGGAAGCTACTTGTCACTCCGGTACAGAATGTTTTCAGTGCATAGAGTACATAAGACAGAGGGAGTATGATGCTCTGCTTCAGAGGGAGTGACTACAGAATATCTAAGGTTCGACATGCTATGACAGGATGGGCAGATTACTGATGACTCTAGGCTTTACCAAGAGTAAAGCAGACTCCAACCTTTACTACAAGGTTGAAGATGACAACCCAGTGATGCTTCTACTATATGTAGATGATCTATTTGTGATAGGTACGGATGGGTTGATTGCTGATACGAAGAGAAATATTGCTACTGAGTACGAGATGAAGGACTTGGGGATGATGATTACTTTCTAGGTATGGAAGTGTGGCAGAGTACAGATGGAATATTCCTTGGACAAGGGAAGTATGCAGTAGAGATCCTAAAGAGGTTTGGGATGATGGACTGCAAAGCTATGGCCACACCTATGGCATCAAACCTGAAGCTATTGAGTGATGCTTCATCAGAGTCGATTGATGCTACGATGTATCGTCAGATGATTGGGTCATTGATGTACTTGACGAACACGAGACCATACATTTGCTTTGCTGTGAACACCTTGAGCCAGTACTTGACAGATCCGACAAGTGTTCACTTGACTACTGCAAAGCATATTCTGAGGTACCTGAAGGGTACAGTTGATTATGGGCTCAAGTACGATGCGAATCAAAAGATTAACCTAGAGGGTTATGTTGATTCAGATTGGGCAGGTAGTGCCATCGACAAGAAGAGTACTTTAGGATGTTGCTTCAGTATGGGATCAGGTGTGATCTCTTGGTTTAGCAGGAAGCAATCCTGTGTGGCACTGAGTACAGCTGAAACAGAGTATGTCGTAGCTTGTTCAGCTAGTTGTGAGGAAGTATGACTGCGGAAGCTACTGTCTGATATATTTGATCTCCAATTGGATGCTACTTGTATACATTGTGACAACCAGAGTTGCATGAAGTTGTCAGAGAATCCAATGTTCCATGACAAGTCGAAGCATATCGAGATCAAGTATCACTATATCAGGGATATGGTGCAGAGAGGAGCAGTGAAGCTCCAATATGTTGCGACAGAGGAACAGATAGCTGATGTGTTGACAAAGCCATTGGCTAGGCTGAAGTTCGAGTACTTCAGGGAGAATCTTGGTGTTCTCTAGATCGAGGTTTCCTCCAAGAGAAAGTGATGAGAACCATAGCCATTCTGACATGGTGAGAGGATTGGTTCCTTCCATGGTCATATGTAAGGGCTGAGCCATTTTGTCATGGTGAGAGGATTGGTTCCTTCCATGTCAGATATGAGTGTTGGCCATTCTGTCGAGCAGGACAGATGTAAGGAAAATTGCCATTCTAGGAATGGAGGCACCTGGTCAGTTACCAGGATCACTCAGTGTAGGACTGAGCAGCCATTCTGATGTGATAGAGGGATGTGTTCCCACTTGATCAGATGTAAGGGCTGAACCATTCTATCATGGCTAAAGGATTAATTTCCTTCCATGTCAGATGTGATTGTTGGCCATTCCGACGAGCAGGTCGGATGTAAGGGAAACTGCCATTCTCTAGGAGAATGGAGGCGCCTGGTCAATTACCAGGTAGCTCAGTCAAGGACTGGGGGCCATTCTGATATGAATTCTGGGATGTGTTCTCATAGGATCAGATGTGAGTGCAAGCCCTTCCATCACTGTGATAGGATGTGGTCCTGTCTGGATGGATGTAAGTGCAGAGCCTTTCTGGAGCGACTGAGGGATGTGTTCCCACGTGCTCAGATGTAAGTGCTGAAATCTCTCATCACTGTGATAGGATGTGTTCCTGTCTGGATGGGAGTCTTCCATCACTATGATAGGATGTGTTCCTGTATGGATGGATGTGCCCTTCTGACGAGTAGGTCAGATGTAAGTGCTGAAATATCTCATCACTGTGATAGGATGTGTTCCTGTCTATATGGGAGTCTTCCATCACTGTGATAGGATGTGTTCCTGTCTGGATGGATGTGCCTTTCTGGTGAGTAGGTCAGATGTAAGTGTTGAAATCTCTCATCACTGTGATAGGATGTGTTCCTGTCTGGATGGGAGTCTTCCATCACTGTGATAGGATGTGTTCCTGTCTGGATGGATGTACCTTTCTGACGAGTAGGTCAGATGTAAGTGTTGAACCTTTTCACAGATGTTAGTGATGTGATGTCCTATCATGCTGGTGAATGTGAGTGCTGGGCCTTTCTGATGTGATTATAGGATTGGTTCCTATATGATCAGATGTAAGTGTTGGGCATGCCTTTCTGACGAGTAGGTCAGATGTAAGTGTTGGGCGAAGACCTACATGATGGCTAGGCCTACAACCAGCATGAAAAAGGGCTGGCTCTGTAGAACTTCCTGTGACAAGAAGAATCATGAGATAGCACCAGGGATGATCCAGATCGAGTGATGATTGATATCTAGTGATGATAGCCAGTGATGATCTAGATCAAGTGATGATCGAGATCCAGTGATGATGATCCAGCAGTGATGATCCAGATCCAGTCCAGTGATGTTGATCCAGATTGAGAATGATCCAGATCCAGATCTAGATTGAGCAATGATCCAGATCTAGTCCAGTGATGATGATCTAGATCGAGTGATGATCCAGATCCAGTGATGTTCCAGATCGAGTATGATCTAGTGATGATGTTTCAGATTGAGTATGATCTAGTGACGATGATCTAGATCGAGTGATGATCCAGATCCAAATGAAGATAACTTACAGATGAAGATGACTTTGAAGATGATGAAGACCTGACGATGACCTAGATGATACAGAGAAGAAGACTTGTGCTGATAAATTGTGTCAAGAGAATACCTTCCTAGTTAAGAGGGAGTGTTGATGTAATTGTAACTTCGGAATGTATTCACTTGTATTTCTTATCTATTGTAACCCGATGTTTACTCCGGGATGTATTGTAATGTATTTGAGTCATTTCATACCCCGATGTTTATCCCGGGAAGTTTCTATAATGAGAAAGTCATGTCAAGTCATTGTGGGTAACCCTCCTATTGGTAAGGGGCTAAAGTCCCCACAGTTGTGGGGCCCTTGGGTTATTAGACTATCCTAGTGAAGTCGACCCTAGGTGAGTCATTGTAAGTCGGGGCAATAGTCCCCACCATTGTGTTACCCTCCTATTGATCAGAGGAGGAAAAGTCCCCACAAGTGGTGGGGCACTAGGTTTATTAGACACTCCTAGAGATGTCGGCTCTAGTAAGTAATTGTTAAGTGAGTCTGACATGATGGAGTGCACTTCAAGTGAATGGAAGAATATAAATAGAGAGTGAGAGCCTCTCTATTTATCACTTGCAACACTCACACTCACTTATGAGGGCACATGAGTGAGAGAGGAGAAGCTCTCTCAGTATGAGAGAGAGAGACTACTGCTGTGTGGAGATCATCTTAATGTCTTGGGGCTTTTACTGTTTTGGTGTTGATTCTATCTCTGAGGAAGTTGCGGGGTTTTCTCCTTTATGGTTTCCCCGAGGAAAACTATTTGTGTCTCTTGTCTCTTGTGATGTGCTTATGTTTTATTGTTGTGCTTGTTATTCTCTCAGTGAAAAGATCCTAAGATCATAATGCTAGCTTATATGATGAAAAACTAACAACCATGAATTTATTTTTGTTTTTCTTTACAAATGTTACAATTTTTTATTAGTCTTGGTGCAATGTAACTTAAACTAGCTCTTGAATCAATGAGAATAGAAACAAGTATATTCATAATTTTACCTTCCACTTCCAACATAGTAGATTTGTGATCTACCTGACAGTCTTCTAGAGAAGCATTAATTCTAGGTATATTTATGACTATGTTGTTGACTTTAGAATATTCTTGCAACATATTCAAAGGAGTCATTTTCTTGTTAGAGTTATGACGGAAGTTTTTGTACAAATGAGGTCCATTACAACCCCAAAATTTAACTTCCTTTGTGTTGTTATTGCCTCTGATACTAAAATTTCCTGCACCTTTAATTCCATTGTTTATGTTTCAACCTGACCTATTATAATTGCTATTTTAATCACTCCTAGTTACTTTCCTAAATGGAGAAGGTTTAAATCCCTTCTTACGCTGATCCCTCTTTTCATTACTTTTGTTTTGCAAATTCCTAGTTAGTTCATATCTTTGTTTGAATAAAATGCAGCATATTTTATCCTTCCTAATTGCTTCATCCATGGTATTGGGAATATCAAATTCAATTTTATCCTTATAAGTCGAAGGTAGGAAACTTATGGACTGCTATACTTTTGCTTTCTCATTCTTTAGGTATGGTACACAACGATGTAGATTGACAAATTTCATTACGAACTCTTCCATAGTCAATTGTCCCAACCGCAGGTCATTAAATTCTTTGCATTTTTCATGATAATTCCATTCTAACATGTATTTATTTTTAAATATTTTCTTAAAACTTTTCCAACTTAATTCCTTGTTGCATATATTATTTACGCTTTTCACTTCCTGCCACCACAAGGAATCTTTCCTACTCAATTGGAATATAGCCAAACATGCCCTCAAGTTAACATCATAACTATAGACTTAAATTATATCGCTTAACGTTTAATAACCAAGCCTCTACAAGCTCTTTAGATTCCCCGTCAAACATGGGATGTTTTAAATTCTTAAATTCCCCTTGTAATTCTATAGATCTTCCTTTTTATTTCTTATATTTTGTTTCATCATCTTTCTTTAAACTCCAGAAATCATTCGAATATTGTTGATGGTTTCTTCATTGCTATAACTCTTGGTATTTTCCTTTTTTTATTTCCTGTACTACAAGAGTTTTGGCCATTATTTTTCTATGCTTCCTGGTCTATTAACTTTTTAAAATTAATTCATTGATCTCTTCCTGATCTGATTTGGAATTCATTAGTTTAATATTATCTTCCTTAAGGATCTCTAAGTCATCCTTCAAACTTTGCATACTTTCTCACATTTATTATGGTATTTTGGTGTTACGTTTTGCCTTCAGTTCAACATATAAACTTGTATATTCCAGTATCGACATGCCCTGAGGTACTAGCGCTTCTTCCAAGATTTGTTCTGTTTCAACCATTAGTGATTCTTTGTGTCCAATAATTATTCATTTTGTTTTTTTTGGATAGAAACGGTTATGTTGTATTAAGAAGGTGGTATAACCACAAAGACCGAACCAAGATACAAAATGCCCTTATGGAAGCGGAAAAAATATTTCATCTTTCTCAAGTTACGCCCTTATGGAAGTGACAAAGAGAGTTCAACAAATCTCATGTTACGCCCTTGTGGAAGCGGAAAAGATAGTCCATTTATTCTACTTTATGATTGAGCAGGGAATTTTAACAAAAACTAACTGGTAAACCATTACAACACTCAACATATCCCATATCCAAGACTACCATTTTATCTATGAGCACGAAATCAAAACATAAATGAAATTGCAAATAACATACCAAAATTACTTTTCCCTCCCAGAATTCAATTGATATTCTCATCAGGGCGAGACGAGGGACCTGGTTTGGTTGCAGCTTCCATCTTGACAACTTTCAAGGCCATATTTTCCACCTTAATCTCCAATTCAACAATAAGACTGATTAAAACATTCTTTGATCACTTAACTACACGTTTGAATTACTTTCGCAGGAAAACCAGATCTCTATCAACATTTTCCAAGCGTCTACCACCCTCAATGTCAATTGCCTCCACCGTTATTTGTAGCTCCTTGACATCTCTTTTAAGATCCCTTATATCTAAATCGACAAAAAAGGTTGGAGGGGACAAGCTTGTGGACTCAGGGGACGCCTCCATCACAAAGACCAGGATTTGCTACCCTTCAATGCTTCTGCAAACCACCTTCAACACCACCACAAGCTCGCTCCTGCTACAAGATAACCAAATCCTGCTCCCTCTTCCCTTTTCCTTCCACATCCTTATATCCTTATGATTCAGGAACGTGAAATTCATAGCACTTAAAACCGTCATGCAAGCCATTAAAACCTGCACCACCTCAATCCTTTCGCATAACATCAGCAGGACTTGCAACCTTTTGCGTGCAGGGGAAAGGACCTAAGTCGTACAACCTTTAACCATTGACCTGATCTCCAACGAGAGCCCACGTTCCTGCAGTGCTCCACTTTCCACATCAAGAGAATGGTACACGTCAAGGGAATGGAAAGGAGTGGGCCCCAGACCACGGGCCCTTGAGGCCAATATCCCGTTAACCCCAGCCACCGTCTTATGGGGGGGACACAAAATGAGCAGATTCCATTAATCAACAAGGATCCAGAGCTTAGGGTGGTTCCTAAATTTGCAACAAGGTATTCTTCCTTATTATTAATCCGAAGGACATGGTAGAAATCAATTTTTTGGAAAGAATGAGCAAGAGTCTGGATTTTTTTTAATCAATTGCCGAAGATGCATTTGGTTGGGGAGGGAATTCTCGACTAGAGCTTGGATAATGATTCGTGAGTCTCCCAGAACTATCATCTTTGTAATTCTTTGGTTCTTGGCAATCAAAAGTCCCTGCCAAAGAGCTAATGCCTCAACAATATTGTTTGTTTCCGTTCCAAGCCCCCATGAGAAATTCATTTCCATTTGTCCATCCGGGGAACAATTATTCACTTTGTTAATTTATGCAAATCCATAATTTATTATTTCACTAAAACATTTTTGTTTGAATATACAGGCGATGACCCATTAGGCCCGAGCGTTGTAACCACACATGAACCACGCTTTGATACCATTTGTAACAAACTTATTTATAACAAACTTAAAATATTATATATATCCAACTTTACAATGGTAAAAACAAACAACCCATTATAACCTTAACGATTTACAAATATATTTATATCTTTGTTACTTCAATAATTAAGCTAGGACATAACTATTTTTTTAACGTTGAATTAGTGTTTGGTTAACTGATAATTTTTAACGACCTAGACAACCATGTGAGGAGGTTAGAAATAAGGCTTACTTAGCTCTTGAAGATAATGCATGTGTACAATGCATGCAGGTACCCTTCCCTCCATGCAAGTTCGATTGGTCAATGACTTAAGGAGCAAGTTAATCGACCCTTTACGCCGATCACTTCATTGACAATAAATTTTATACTCCACTCAGCTACATGGATGTCTCTGTTGGCTCACCATACTTCATTGACATTAATTTCTCTACTCTACTCAACTATGTGGAGGCATCTGTGGGCTCACCGTATATCACCCTAGTTGGATACCATTTTGCTTTCTTGTGGGACTTGTCGCTCAATCTTTTCTTTTGCATTAGGGTTTTACCTTTTCATTTCATAGTGTAGAGATGGTTTACAATGCACTTGAGATATGTTATGGGTAGAATCATAGTTTACTCCTTTGCTTTTGAGGATCCTAAGCACCATGCACATATGAGAAACATTTCATGGTTGGTATTCAATCCTCATGGGATTGGTGTTAGGATTTATAATCCTCCCTTGACCAAACTGTCTATTAGAGTTTTTTAGCCTAACTTAGGAGTTTTATTTAATTATTTGGATCCACTAGTACCATTGGGTCCACTTAGCCTAATGGGGACACATGTACTAGTTACAAGAGTGTGGAGAACACCAATAGAGTCTAACTTCCACTAACTGCACTTGCATGCATCAGTTTAAGCACCTCGTAGACCAATCCTTACATTTTAGGAGCCACTGGGAGTCCCGACACCAACCTCATTCAATTGTTGTGAGTTGGTCACTAGTTAAGCTTACTATGTTCTTAAGCACGGCTGCATGTGGGAAGGTGCCTTTTCTCACCTACCACTTGTAGTTAGACTGTGTTAACATATTATAACTAATTGTGTGACTTGATTAGACATATGGAGTTAACAACTTGGAATCCAATAGTGATTTAGACACTATCAGTTAACCATGCAGTCAAATAAAGTTAGAGTCAGTTGGTAGATTTGAATTCATCCTTAATGATTTCAAATTCTTGCTTATGTAACACTATTGTAACACTGGATTCTTTAATGAAGATAATATTGTAATTCTCTAAGCAATACTTGTTTGTTTCCTGTGAGATTTGATTTATTCAGTTTGTATAATCTTTCCTATTCACTACATCAATAATTCTGGACTCATTGCTTGATGATGTAAATGGCACAACAATTTTAACATGGTATCAAAGCCATTTCAAGCAAGCTTCTTGTATGTCTACTCTCCATTGAACACTAGAAGCAGATGGGTTTCCACATAAGTCCCGCAATATTTGCATTGCTAACTCTGGTCTAGTCCAAAGAAGTCTCTGTGGGAGTGATAGACCCTGAGAAAGTGTTCATGCTGAGAGGGAAGGCATGATTTTAACATAGTTCGAATATTTTATTGTTTTGCAATGAAATTCTACATGTGCTACATAGCTTGTGTGAAGATATTGTATGTTCCAGCAAGAGAATTATGGATTCTTTACCTTCTACACCTCGGATCCTAACACCCTTCAATTATCTTGATTGGATGGAAGATATGTCGCTAGCCTTACACAAGCTAGTCTACTTCAGGATAATACTTGGTAGGGAGGTTGAGACCCTTCATCCAGCTGAGAGAAAAAAGTTTCTAAACCGCTTAAATGAAGCTTTCAGTTATCTATGTACTCACATATCCAGAGATCTCCTCTTCCACCTTGAAGTTTTGAGGACTCCTAGAGAATCCTGGGAGAAGCTTGAAGACTTGTTTCAAAAGAAAAATGAGCTTCGGGGACACATTTTGGAGAACTAGTTGATAGCCTTACATCCCGACAACTTCGAAACCATACATCAATTCTTTACTAAATTCAAGTTTCTTGCACTCCAATGTAGACAGTGCGGAATAGAAAGGAAGGATGAGAAAAATGTGCTCTCCATTCTCAGTAAACTCGGTTCTAAGTATTCTTTATTTGTCTCAATATTCCATTCCAAAATGGATTCCATTCCCAATTGGAATATTCCCTCACTTGATTCCTTTGCCAAGTCCCTAATACAGGAACAAGAGAAGTTGATCCAGATGGGAGTCATCAAGAATTCCAAAGATCAAGCTCTCATATTGAAAGACTCTACCAAAGCACAAGATAAAGGGATATCTAAGGGGAAAGAGCCTAAAGAAATTGATTTGAATCCTAAAGAGAATCAGAAGACATCCAAAGGAGCTTCATGCTCCAAGAAAAAGAAAAGTGTCCCTATTGTATGAGGGGTTTTCATCTAGAAGACTCGTGCAAGAAGAAGACCCTCGACCAGTTGAAAGCTCTATGTGAATAGAACAGTATTTCCCTTCCACAAGGTGCGGAGATGTCTGATGATAAATAGCATACTTAGGAACATGATAGATTCCATGCCTTGCATGCAAGCCTCACTCCGTCAAAGTCTTATTTGATATATTATGGAGCATCCAACCACATGGTTTCCTCCATGGAATCCTTCATCACTTTCCCTCTATCAAGAGGACCTAGTAGTCATATGGGAGATGACTCTAAAATCCCAGCTGTTGAGATAGGTTTAGACAAAATCCATTATGATGAGTTCATTCCCTCTCCTATAGAAAAGCAAATTGTTGAATATGAAGAAGAAGCATACTTTTCCACACAGTCAATTCAAATTGAAGAAAGTCTCCTTGGAGTGACTCCTTCTCCTGCTTCTCTGGAAGTGTATGAGATATCTGATATATCATCTCCTCACATGGATGATCCAGAAGAAGACATTCAAATCTCTGTTCTTGAAGAAAAACTCTCCTTCCATTCTTTGCAAAAATTCTCCAGTGATTCTTCTATTTTAAATTTTGTGCATAGTTTACCGGTGATTGTTTCAAAAAAGGAAGAGGAATTCGATTTCTCTATCTCTAATGATGTTGCTGGTGTGCAGATAAGTAATACCATGGATATTTTGGAAATAATATCAGATTTTAGGAGTGATCCATTCACTCTCATTGATATAGAGCTTCCATTAAATTCCTATATAATTGCATGCACCAATTTTTAGAATTTTGAAGGAGAAAATTGTGCATCTACCATCTCGGTGGAGCACACTCTTGGATCTGATATGAACCTATTTGAATATGATATGATCTTATTTGGATATGATCTGAAATTATTTGGTTTAGGTTTTAAGTTTCAATATCTTTCAGTAATGCTTGAAGTCGCCCTCATCAATTTTGGTGTGAAAAATCAAGTACCGCAAGTCTCCTTCAAAATTGTTGTTGGGGATTTGATATCATTCCTCACTCTTGGATCTGATATGAACCAGTTTGGACCTGATTTATTTGGATCTAATATGATATTACTTGGTTCATGTTTTAAACTTCAAGAGCTTTCAGTAATGCTTGTAGTTGATCTCATCAATTTTGGTGTGACAAATCAAGTACCGCAAGTCTTCTTCAAACTTGCTGATGGGGATTTGATGTTAGTTTTCTCTTATGAGTTTTCTGATATTATATTTTGTGTATAATTGATTATTTATGAAGCTATATCAGATTATGGAGCTCAAGCATTCGCTCTCCACAGTCCCAGGGCTTCTCTACCTATCTATTTGATCACATGCTCATCTCCTCATAGAACTAGTAAAGATGGAGACATTTTGCATTCGCCTGGACACTTGCTGCTAACACTTGGGGATGATTTTACCTCACATGGTTTGATGTTCAAGGCTGAAATATATCATTTTTTTGGTTGTTCCTCACATGGTTCGAATTCCCAAGCACCTTTTCTCTCTCTTCAGTTGATTTCAGTTGCTCTACATGGGTCCAATTTTCATCCAGCAATTGTCTATATTTCTGATTTAGTTGAGCACATTCTTTTTCTTCCAAAGAGGAATATTCCTCCAGACATAATCATTTTTTTTGGATTCACAGGTTCACACACATAGATTCAAGATGTTGTTTCACAGAAGAACCAGAATACTGCCTTGTTGCTGTAAATTGCAACAAAATATTTTGTAAGTTTTTAACTTGTATTTCATGATTCCTGCTTATCTTGAGGCGAGGGGGGGGCGGGGGGGTCCCATGAGGTTTTCCCCTATTTCCTAGGTTTTATTAAGCAACATTTTTTTTATCTTTTATATTGTATATGGGTGACTTATGGCCTTGTTGCCAAGGACCACAGTTGTCCAAGTTAGGAATCAAGGGGGGTGTTAGGATTTGTAATTCTCCCTTGACCAAACTATCTATTAGATTATATTATCCTAACTTATGAGTTTTATTTAATTATTTGGATCCACTAGTACCATTGGGTCAAATTTTCCTAATGGGGCCACATGTACCAAATACTAAAGTGTGGGGAACACTGATAGAGGCTAACTGCCACTGACTGCACTTGCATGCATCATTTTAGGTGCCTCCTAGACCAATCCGTACATTTTAGGAGCCACTCCGAGTCCTGACACAAACCTCCTTCAGTTTTTGTGAGTTGGTTACAAGTTAAGCTTAGTTTTTCTTTAGTTACATTCAGTTAGATCACAATCAGTTCAGTTAGTGCCAATTATGCATGGCTACATGTGGGAAGGCGCCTTTTCTCACCTACCACTTGTAGTTAGACCGAGTTAACTGATTATAACTAATTGTGTGACTTGATTAGACATATGGAGTTAACCACTTGGACTTCGATAGTGATTTATACACTCTCAGTTAGCCATGTATTCAAATACAATTAGAGTCAATTGGTAGATTCGAATTCATCCCTAATGATTTTGAATTCTTCCTTATGTAACACTATTGTAACACTGGATTCTTTAATGAAGATAATATTGTAATTCTCTGAGCAATACTTGTATGTTTCCTATGAGATTTGATTTGTTCAATTTGTATAATTCATTCCTATTCACTGCATCAATAATTCTGGACTGATTGCTTGATGATCTAAATGGCACAACAGTTTTAACAATTGGTATGTGGAATTGTTTACTTACCACGCTAGTTTGATTTTGTGCGGTGTCCAATTGAGAGTTAGGAATGATTTTGTTTTTCTATGTTATTCAAAGAATGGGATTATACCTTCAAACCCACTAAAGAATTCAACAACTCGCCTCTATGGCAACAAATGGAAGATAAATCATACTTCTAGTTTTTAGTTTTCCTTTTTTATTTGTAATAACTATTTCAAAATATGTTTATTCAGTTTAATAACTATTACCCTATCTATGGAAGATAAGTTTAACATCAGTTGCATGGTTACGAGTTTTCCACAACACTCTCTAGGCCCGGTAAGCCTTCTTTTTTGGCTCCTTTCATGGTTATAAGGAAAGGTTTAAGCAAGGATAAGCTGGTTCAACCAACAAGGACCTTTTTGGTCTTGTTTTTCGATGGATTTCATGCATGTACAGGTTGGTGAAGATGATATAAGGTTTTCAAACTATGTTTCATTTTATCTTTTGTTTTTAAAAGAGGAACATCATTAAGCCGTTAAGATGGCTATTAAATATTGCTTGAGGTATTGTTTTGAGAAGTCACTGCAACATTGATGTTCTCTTTTGGGTGTTTAAGCTCTTTCTATAGAAAAACTAAATGACTATGAGTTTACTATTTTGAGATTAATGGTGCAGACATGGATTGAAATCGCGTTGATTCTGGGATTACATGGTTTTAAGTCATGGATTTATTTTGGTCCTGCAGATATTATTTCTGAGTATGAGTAATTTTTGGTAGATAGCATTTATTAATATTTAGGGAGGGGTTTTTAGTTTAACTTTCGTTCGAGTCCTCTGTAAAAATAAAATTTTGTTTTTAAATTATTTGATTTTGTTTCACAACTTTCCTAGTTAGGGATTTCCCACATAATTAGTTTTTATATGCAAATTTAAATACGGTTCTCTTATTTCATTACTAATAAATCCCAGTAAACATGAGTATCTCCTGTACGATTAACAAAACCCTACGTTAAAATAATCTTTGTGTAATGGTACATATTCATTATTTTCTACCTATATGCAAGATAAATAAAATATGGGTTATCTATACAATTGTGTTACTGGAAACTTGAAGTAGAAATTAACCTATCTTAATTAATATTTGACCGTTACTAAAATCATTGAGATACAAATAAGATTTGACCGTTACTAACATTCATAACTTTTAATTACATTCGTTCAACTCTAATAAACAATCATCACGTAACTATTTTTCTGTAATGTATTAGGGTTAGATAAAAATAAACATATTTGAATGTGTTTCAAAAACAAAAATGGAGTAGACACGCTTTTCCCAGCCTTAGAAACCTTGAAATTGTCTTCAATATGCAAGACTTCCAACCCCTTTCCTAGAAACCCAGTTTGTGTTATTCATCTCCTCAGTTTGGTCAAGTTGCCACCAGTCCTTAGTCAAGGGCAGTTACTTACAGAACCTAGAACATTTATGAGTGCTCTTTGGCAAGGTATTTCTCTCTTTTTACTCTGCAAAAAATTTTCTCTTTTGCCTAGGGCTTAATAGTTAGTAATTGCCTCCTCCTAATACTGACCACTTGCCTTTGTAAAGATAACTGAGTATTTGGTTACTACTTGGGTTCTGTCAATTTCCTGCATGCCTGCCCCAATTTATGTTTCCAACATTCATGATTCACTTAATAAATAATGTTTTTACAACATTTATTATGACACTTTAACAAAATCATTTTCAATGTTATGAAGATATTACAAATAATCAATAGAAAGCTAACAAAATTATTCACAAATTATGTTTTTTTTGAAATTCTAAACACAAAAATAAATTTTGATTATTAAAACTTAAAGAACTTGTAAAAATATCATTCATTTACTTTTTCAAAAACAAACAAAATACTAATCTAAATTCATATTTCTACCCAAATCAAAAAAGCTAAACAAAATTGAAGAAAAGTCATATAAAAACAAAATAACACAAACATGTCATTAAAAAAAATTAAAAATTAAAATATTTTTTATTCAATCTTAAAACTAAAAAAAGCTTTAAAACATAATTGATACACACTAACACAATAATATCTGCAAATATTCTCTCAACTAATTAATTCTCATATTTAGAAATGTTTGAACCGTTGAAGCTTTATCAATATTCCATTTGATGCATGTATCAATTTGAAAAATCTAAGCTTAAGATTATGTAAAATATCACCAATGCTGTATCAATATTCCATTTGATGTATGTATCAATTTGAAAAATCTAAGCTTAAGATTATGAACAAGTAAAATATCACCAATGCTGCTTATAATTTTTTTCTAAGAAAAAATTAAATTTCAAATAAATGTTTAATAAATATATTTAAGTTTAGAATGTATTTTTAAATAGATTTTAATAAGATATAATTCATTTAGTATTGATTATAAATATTTATATGTATTTATTGTAATGTTGTATTTCTAAATTTAATCTAAATGTTAAAATATTTAGATGTATTTTTAAACATATTTATTATACTTAAATTATGTAATCTTAATAACTAATATTTATTATTTAAATTAAAATAACTTTTCTCTTTTTTAAATATAAAAAAAATTAATGTTTTAATATATAAAAACATATTTATTAAATAGTGACACACAATAAAAGCTCCTTAAATTAGTAATAAAAATGTTTTAATAGTATAGTTGTGCTCCAAATTTACTATATTATATGAGAATTTAGGTGAAATTGGATAAAAATGCTTTAATGTTAAATGTGTGAAAGATTTAATATATTCTACCGGAAATAAGGTGAAATTGGATTTTTTATAACTTTATTTTTATACTTTGTATATATAAAAATAATTTTATAAAATAATAAATTTAATATTGAGTATTGAACTTTATATTATTAATATTTTGTTTTGTAAGTAACAGTAAAATTCATATTAATAGAGGAAAAAACCAGAGTACAGAGCATCATAATCTTGCTACGGGGGCTTGAAATTGTTTGGACACCCGCTCAATCTGTCAAAACAGTTATATTTCCTGTTGGGTTTTTTCAAAAAAAGAAGATTGTATGCTCTTCCAAAAGCTATGCACATCGACTGAAATATTGCATAAAATAAAAAAAGAGACTGTGGACTGACATGAAAATTAGACATTTGTAAAACAAAGATATCCAAAAAAACAGAAAGTCATAGATAGAACTCGAAATGGCAGTGGAGAGTTTATGATGTAGCATCTTCGTCCGTTGCTTCCAACGTCTCCTCCAAGATGGGGCATGGTCCATATTCATCCTTGCGAGTCGACTAACTAGAGGCTTGTAGCTCCTAAAGCGTTTGTGCAACAATGGCACCGTTTGAGGCCTCGCAAAGCATTTTACCGGCGTCGTTATCCTAGTGATGTTCAGGTGCTCCTGCACCAGTGTTGTGGATATTTTTGCAGCTGAGGATGTCTCCCCACCCATGCCACGATATTCCATGTTTCTGCCACCTGCAATGTCATCATCGTTACGAAAAAAGGTATAATGTCACCAATTAAAATTTGTTTCCAGGTTGCTCAAGTGCTCGTTGGTCTAGTTAAGATAGGTCCACATGCTTTGCGTCATGTCCCTAGCTCCATTAACATCCCCATCATATTTTTTATCATCCAGTAGTGGTTGATTTTTCCTCCATTTCTCCCTAAGGCCAAATGCTCAGAGACTACCCGAGACTCCCATTCATCTATCATGCATCTAACAGGCATGGAAATATGAGATGCATAACCATCTGTAGCTCCTAGGTTAACCTTTCGTCTTCCACCACCCCGACTAGAGCTTACCTCTTATCGGAGTGTTGTGTTGGTGTGGCATTTTCACACACAGTTCACCTGGCAAGTTAACGAAGGAGAAGCAAATTAACAACACCAGGGAGAGGAACGAGCCAGAAGTCTTGAGGTTGACAGGGTCCATAATGCAAATTGTTGGCTTCATAAAACTTAGAACCAATGCGCTCAGGTATTAACTCACCTTTTCTACGATCGAGGTTTCGACTAGACGTCCCAACTATCTACGGGGTTGGCTGGCAGCTCACCACCCTAAGCATTTAAAACCTTCATTCCTTCTTCCACATCGTTTCCTGCGCCCGTGCCATGTTTCCTATGCAATAAGTGGCCCATATGGTCTACGCGTGTATCACCCGCATACCAAAGAACTTTATATTATTAATATTAATTAATAATTATTTTATTATTACACTTGATTTTTAATAGCCCTTGCACAAGGTATGAAATCAATTTATGGCCTTAACATTTTTTTAAATCTCTATACTATTTCAAATGGTGAGATGACAACGTACACACATTCTTAAAATCTCTATTAGCAAGTCAAAGGGTGGGTGATATACATTGCCTTTACATTTTTAAAAATCTCTATACCAATTAGAAGGGTGAGATGACAGCGTACACACATTCTTAAAATCTCTATTAGCAAGTCAAAGGGTGAGCCTCAGCTTGTGCACACATACATGTAATTGTTAATTTAATGTAATGTAATTATAGAAGATTTAGTCCCAGATGTAGGTGATATTTCAGGCGACAACCGTCCCTCTTTTCGACCATCGCAAAGAGCACGTGTCGCTCTCCTTGACACTCATCGTGACAGCTCACCTCTTCAGCACATTCAAGGATCCTTGCACGTGGGAGAAGCTCCCTCTGTCACTTCGGCTCATGCGACTTGGGCTAGTGAAGGTCCGTCCTCCTAGGTGCTTTCATGGTTCTACTTCGAACGTTAATGCTTGTAGGTACTTCGAATGACATGCATCTTATTCAGAACGATGTCAAGATTTATGGCTTGGCTAGAAGCACTGTTGGGTTTGCTATGTGTCGAGAGGTTCACAGTGTATTTGTTTCAGTGCGTTACGGGTTCATTGCAGGAAAGAACGCTCCCCTGCCAATTGGTTTCAGGCTCAAGTTAGCAGCCATGTCCCGATAGAGAGGAACTCCTAGATGTGCTAGCTCCGAGTGAGCCAAAGCCCAGCGAGGCTGTAGTGCTCAGACCCTAGCAGACTACGAACCTCACATCTCTCCGCGCGTCCGTGTTTTGGTGGAAACCTAGGAGACTCGGGTCCTCAACCAGAAGCTCTCGACGGGTGAGGATGGTATCCAAACTAATCATTATTGGATGATGAAGAACGTGCTTTGCAACCTGGTAGATGATATGCTCAACAATTGGTCTGAGGCTCAGGTTGTTGTTCACACCATGAAATCTAAAATTTCAAAGATTGAAGCCCAACTTACGGCTATGGACAATTCCTTTTCTTGGAAAGGCACGACTAGCATCTCTAGTCTGAGTGGGATGAAAGTTGGGGGTCCTGCACAGGGTGGTGGTGCTAATGGCAGAGAATCTGGAGGCCAGGCTCTTACTAGTCTCGGTGGCAGCGACAGTGCAACCGGTTTCTCAACCGAAGCTCCTCACGTCAAGCCATTTCTGGTCCCCTCTACGGTTGAGCCTCTATTCAAATGTCTAAAGGAAATGTTGGCCCAGCAGTCTAAGCAGCAGCAGCATTCACTTTCTTTGGCCCCGAATGCTGCCACCAACTCGCCTACTTTGTCGCAGGAAGAAAGATGGGCCTACCCCATCACTGAAGAAACTCCTCCAGTTTAATGGACGTGTCCACCAGGTTTTTTTGGCCAAGACTCTAGTGGTTTTTTGTCGGTCTTTAATTATATATCATGTCACTGTCTATTTTTATGTCTGATATGGAAATCTTCGTCTTCGCTCAAGTATATGAGCATGTCGTTTTTATTATGGATTATTGTAATTATGTCTCACAACCATGGACATCTTAGACGTGAATATTGTTAGAGGGATATTGTTTTTTGAGAGGTTATAGAGGGGGTTTCACCTCCTTAAACCTTGGGTAGCCAAGTTAAATTATGTATTTTTTTTTTGCCTCTATAATATAACGGATCTGTGCAGCTTAAAAAAAAAATTATAGAAAATTTAAAACTTTAATAATAAAAAAGTAATGAAGTACAATGATTTATTGTGTGAGTACATTAAATAATTACTAAAATTAAATTCAAAGTAACAAATGGCAATTTATAAGGAGAATAAATAAAAAGGAAGACAATGGGTATTTGCAGATTTTTTAATATTTTTAATATTTTTAAATTATATTTTTTTTTAGTAATTTCATTTAAAAACCAATAAAATTAATTCAATAAAAAATATCAACTAATTAATAAACAAAACAAATAAATTTCAAAAATAATTTTTAAATTTTATAATATTTAATTTAATATATAAATTTTTTAAACTTTATTTAATTTTATAGAGAATTTGATATACACTTACAAATTAATTAAGAATCAAAATAAGATACAAACTTAAACCCAATGATAATAATTCCACCTCCTTCTTATGCATTGATCTGTTCTCATGTATATTCCATTTTTCTAATCACAAACTCTCAACAAAGTTCTTTTAAAGCAAAATTCATTTTTTCTCTCACTACTTTTTATATATCCTCTCCCCAAAGATAATCTTGACAAAAACTAACTTATGTCAATAATATTGAATGCTTTTTCTAAATCTCCAACCAAGAGTATAGTCTTTGGTGCAATGTAGAGCCCTCTTTCTCTTCAAAAGAACGTGTGTCTAATGAAATTGTGTACATTTCTCCAATGCTAATGAAGCTCATTTTCAAAATCAAATTATAAAGCATTTTAGAAAAGGCACATTCTATAGTTTAATGATGTGTAATTATTTTCATGTTTATTTTAGAGATGACATGTGTCTCTTTTAAAAAATAATAAAATACTATAAAAATAATATATAGGCTCAAATTAGATAAATTAAAATGCTTCCTTAATATTTGTATTCTACAAAGAGGTTTTTCACTTCGAAATATTTGATCCCTTTAGGCCTTTGGTAAATCTCCTTTTAAAATCAAATTATGCTATTTATACTATCTTTCAATTCATACTACTATCGCATAAAACATGAATTAATTTCAAAAATCAATTCCTATGATTTTGATTAATGGTTTTTCTAAGGATTAAGACATAATTAGTAAAAAAAAAATCATTTAATAAAACATTGAGTTGTTGTCAAAATATAAAATAGATTTGTATTAAATTTAGAATTTTACATTCTAATGTCAAAGAGAATGTAATATATATATATTTATGTGGTTAGCATAATATTTTACAAAATTAAAAATAATGTAATAATAATTACAATAATACTAAAAATAATATTGTTTGTATTTTTTTAGTATTTTTTTGTTATATATATTTTTTGTTTGTAGGAAACCAATTTTTATAAAAATAATATTGCACAAACATTAATTAAGTGCATCTACAACCAATTATGTCCAAGAGAATAATTGGGTACATCTATAATCATATGTTACAATTGTAATGTTAATATATTAAATCTAAAAAATGGACTCAATAAAAATGAAAAACTAGAAAACTAAACAAAGGATCATATAAACAAGTACAATTCCATCTTAACACCTAATTTATCAAGTGGGAAAGGGATCAAATCTCTCAATATGAAAACATTTTTTAGAGTGCAAAATTTGAGGAAAGGTTTCATCTCAAGGAATTCGATATGATAGATTGCACAGAGGCACAACCTATTTTCGATGATGTTCCCATATCAATGATGTGCCAAATTTTTATATGCACATTGATTAAAAAATCATAAAATACTATATCCATAAAACTCCTAAGAAAATTATCCAAACAAAAACCTATTTTCTTTGAAAAATAAGTAGGTTTTATTTTAATTTATGATATAATAACATTCACTTTTTCAAAACCCATACAAAAAGGTAATATGTCTCTTAACACTCTGGGTCAATCTAAGGGATGCTTCCCGACAGTGATGGATGGTAATCCCTAGTAAACATGCCAACGTAGACTAGTGCACCTAACACAAGTGCATTCAACCTAAGTACTTGCTAACATGAAACTAGTCAAATTCCCAATTATATTGTTGATAACCGGTTGAGCTAACCACTTTGACTATACAATGGCATCTTAAAAAAGATGATTTATAGTATGTTGTTGGTTAAAATACATAAGGAATGCAATGGAAAACTAAGTAATAGGAAATAGGGACAATAGGTGCAATAGGTCCTCTGTGATCCCAATACACATTAGGAGGTGTTGTATGCCTTGGATTTAGGATAATCCATGAACTACGAAGTGAAATTTCTAGCAGTGTTAAGGCTTCGAGTAATGTAGAGGTAGGGTGTGCAAATCATCACCATCATAGATTATTTGTTGTTTATATTTCAACCATTGTAGCATGGGGAGTCTTCCTTAAACCAAAAGATAGTCAATGTCATTCAAAGGATAACCATGTGGATACATGGGTATTTGAATCTCTTCCTTTCATGTTAAGTGCCTCTTGAATTCTATCCTAGATTCCATAGACACTACCTAATCCATTATCTCAACAAGTAGCCCACACATGAAACATGATGTAGGGAAATCTGGACCTAATGCCACATTCCATGATTGAGAATACTACCTTAGAGGACTTATGGTCAAATATTATTAGTACTAGGATGGGGAGGTTTCTATTACACTTTCCTAGACACGTTACATTAGAGACCAAGGAGCGGGGTCGTGTGCTATTCCCCTCCCTCTACGATTCCTCAGGCAAAACTTTGAGATGGATGAGAATATTCACTCTTCCCTCCACCTAATTAATTATTCATACACCAACTCAATTACGTTATGTCTCTATGGATTGCTATTATAGGTGTGTGAGATTGAGGGGAATGACGGCTCGCTAGTTTCTATGCAAGTGGGTGTGTTTCATTTTCCATGAAAGATTTATTAGTGATGCATGTCCTCCTCTCTTCATTTTCATTATAATTATTGATCCCTCAATGTTCTTGGTATGTGTATTCTCTAGGTTTTTGGTGAATAGTTCCATTGTGTTTGTGGTGAACTAGCTAGTCATGGCTTCTAGTAGGTCCTCCAACATTCACCTTGCCTCGATTTTTTCATGGAAATGTGATATCAATATGTTGTGCATCAAAAGGTTGTGTCTATGTGCTAAGGAAAGAATTGCACCATTATGCAAAGTAGATTACCCAAGTTTAGGGAGAGTTGGCCAAGGAATCTCAAGCAACCTTGAAGTGGAAGGCCCAATTTGAGATGTTAGTTAAGGTTGTTGACAAATCTAAAGATAATTGTAATTTGGCGTTTAAGAAGCACATGTTAGAACTTAGGCATCAAGTGCTTGAGTTAAGAAGTAAAAACTACAATTTGAAGAAAGAAGTACATGGAGCTCAAATGATCTATCTTTACCCTTTCACAATTATTGGTTTGAGTCAATACCTTTGTCAATATGCCCCTAGAAAATATGTTATCTCTTAAAACGAAACACACGACAAAGAGAAAATTGATTGTTGAATGCATGATGTATGTCACCCAAGGGTGAAAATATGATTCTTGTAGGAAACTCAATGATCTGTATTGCCTTGCTAAACAAGAGAGGGACTTCAAGATCTTTAGAGACATCGTAAATAAGGAGTGATAAAAAGACACTTCATAAGTTATGGAAGCCTTAATAAAAGGAATGATGTTTGAAAACTAAGGGTGACAATAAAAGGAATGATGTTTAAAAACCAAGGATGACAATATGATTCCGGTAGGAAACTCAATGATCTGTATTGCCTTGCTGAACAAGAGAGGGACTTAAAGATCTTTAGAGACCCACTTAAAAAGGAGAGATAAAAAGGCACTTCATATGTTATGGAAGCCTTAATAAAAGGAATGATGTTTGAAAATAGTGGATGATTTAGATTATATATTGAATACATGTCCATCACCCAAAATATGAATCTCCACCTGATTCTCAAAAGAGACTCGAGGATCATCTATTTGACAACATCTATCCCATAATGCCACAGTTTAGACTCTTAAACACCCCACTGCCCTATATGTAATCATTCTAATTCGCTCATCTTTCATCTTTTATGATTAAAAATGT
This sequence comes from Pseudotsuga menziesii, assembly GCA_001517045.1. Lineage (NCBI taxonomy): Eukaryota > Viridiplantae > Streptophyta > Pinopsida > Pinales > Pinaceae > Pseudotsuga > Pseudotsuga menziesii. Next base: position 433,403 of record LPNX010966686.1, read on the forward strand.
GATTATTCTAACTAGCTCCACTTTTATGATTAAAATGGTTAGCATACAGATTTCAGAAAATGAGTAGTCTACGGATTCGACTATTTGGTCCGGAAGCCGCCGTCTCCACTTGCCGGCCAAATTATCGAATCCCACCGGTGATCAGAATTCTCCATCAACTCCACTGGACGGCGACCGAACCAACTAATAAAGCAGGCTCCAAAGCACCTCGAGACTCTTTCCATCTACTCCCCGGGACAGCCATGGAAACAGCGAATGAGGAGAGCTCCACAACACCTCGTGACCTGGCCAACCGAATGCATTCAATGCATGGCCTGTTCAAGGAAACTTTGGAGTTCTCTACTGAGCTCAGGAACTCGACGCTGCTCCTCTTAGACTACTATGTTTTTTCATTCGAAACTCTGCTTCACCATCTGCGATCCCTACCCACCAGATCACTGGATCATATGAAATTCGTATAAATTGTTCCTGGAGCAGGTTTCGGTTTCGATAGCTGATGTGAAGCAGTTTTTCTCGCAGTGACCAGTTGGAGCGCTTCAAATAATCAGAGATACGATACACTTTGTAATGTGAGAAAACAGAGTAGCTGTGCATCAAACTCTGGTTACACACAAATCCTTATCTATGTCCATTTATTCAAAGATGGATGTGGAGACAAATCCATAAAAAATTATTCGTAAATAAACTGTTAGCAGCACAGAAAGGCGTTTACAGCAGGGTTCAAACCTGCCCAGGCTGCGACCAACATATTTCAAGTCTGTTCTCTCGCCTTCGAGGGCTTTTTATAAGGGATTTCTAAGAGGGAAAACATATGCTTGTAGAGGGCAGTGAATAGACCTGCGTGACCGAGGTTGAGGGAAATCGAGCTCACGTATTTCAAAACAAATCCAACCATATGCAGCCATCCGGGACTCATTGACATGGGCGATCAATTATCAAAATTGGGACCATGGTTATCCTGATATAGTTACTTCCAAAAAACCGAACCATACTAACAGAACTCTTATCAAAGTTTGTAGATTTGCAATTGAGCAAACTAAATCACTGTTTTTTGGGCTTTTAGACATTCCCAGCTCTTGCAGGTGGCAGAGTCTCTTCTTCAATGAGGATTAGAAGTCCTCTATGCAGTACTTCGTTCATGATAATCTCCATATAATACAACATTCTCTTCTTGAAAGGTGTGGTCCTCTGCCTTCTCCTTCTTTGCCCTCGCCCATCAACTTCAAAACAAAGTCTTTCCCCAGCTCTTGCAAGTGGCAGAGTCTCTTCTTCAATGAGAATTAGAAGTCCTCTATGCAGTACTTCGCTCATGATAATCTCCATATAATACAACATTCTCTTCTTGAAAGGTGTGGTCCTCTGCCTTCTCCTTCTTTGCCCTCACCCCATCAACTTCAAAACAAAGTCTTTCCGTTAGAAGGATTACTTTCTTCTCAAACTGAGAACTCTGATAGGGATGGAGTTCAGCCCTATCACTTAAGTTATCTTGTCAAACTGAGAACTCTGACAGGGATGGAGTTCATCCCTATCACTTAAGTTATCTATGAAACAAAGGGCAACAAGAGTCTAGCTGGTTTGCTTGTGGGTTTGAAGGTAAGCTATATGTTATGAGTGGCAGATCAAGATTCACAAATGGGCATTCAACATCAATTGATGTTTATAACCCTAAATGCCACACCTGAGATAAAAATAAATGTGGATGTACTATGGTTACTGTTTGTGCTGTCTTGAACAAGAAACTATTGTGCATGGAGTGGAAGAATGAAAGGAAATTAGCAGATTTTGATACTTCAAACAACTCATGGGAAAGGGTGCCCGTGCCCCATGGAGGGAGCCTCAAAATTTTATTTTGTTTTGGCAGCTTGAGTGGAAGATTGTTGCTCTTCTCTACCAAGAAGGAACACTACTACTACAAAACTCTAGTCTACGATCCTAACCTTGTTCCTGGTTCAGAGTGGCAGACTATAGATATTAGACCATTGGGTGATTGCATATGTTGTGTCACAATTCTAGGTTGAATTAATGTTGTCAATCAAATGGTTTTGATTGGGCCTTAAAAAAAAGGTCAGTGAGACTAGCTATTCAAAATATATAATTGAATTTTATTCTAATATGTAGATCTTTGGTGGGAAGGGATATTATATTAATACACATTACTTAGTTTTTTGGGGGGCAGAGTTATATTCTATTTAGAAGGAATTATTCCAAGATATCATTCAAACTCATCCCAAAATACATGATATGAACTATCCCAAAATACATGATCTGAAGTTCTGAACTAAAAAACAGTTGTGCAGCTTCTAATGGAAAAGCAGAGAATTGATATTCATAAGCATCAATTGTATTCTTCCATATATCATTGTGTGGTCAGCAATGTATGAAAGAATCAAATCATTTGTAGTAAGTATAACTGAACACTATGTAAGAAAGTTGATAATCACCGAATAAAATATAATAGATAATTCACAATTCTTATGGATCTGCACTGTGAGCTTAAGGACTATGCTATGTTATAGGCATCTTATGGAGCCTAGGAGCTTTGATGATAGGTTGGCTTGTTAGTAGCAAAGGCTTATAAACAATACAACCAAAATATCACTATAAAGGTAACTGGTTGGTTTGCAACAAAGTCCATTCACATTATGGGGCCAAGCATTGTGTTAAGACATAGGTGGGATATGGATCCCATAAGATTTAATCATAGAATGGTTGGTTGGTAGTGTAATCTCATAATCAATTTGGGCATGAAAGGGATTCGTTGGCTCGTAGCGAAGTCTCATAACCATTTTGACTGTGAAAGCAATTCGTTGGTTGGTAGTGAATTCCATCTGCACTATGGAGCCAAGCACTGTGTTAAAGAATTGATAGGCTATGCAGTCCACAAGATCTCTTCATAGGTTGATAGGTAGGTAGTGAAGGCTCATAAGCAATCTGACCCAACTCCATTTAAAAGTCTCTCATTGGTTGGTTGCGTCGAAGAGGCGCATCGTACAGCCCAGTAGGGGGGGGATGTGTAAGTCCTTCCATGCTCATCCTAGAGCTGGCAGGTGTCCTTTATAAAAAAAAAATGTTATACAAAATAACATGTCAGCTCAATTTAGATTTAAAATATTGTTTAGAACCACATATATAAGACTACAAATTAAAACCATAAACGTTATGTTCACATTTCCTCAACATTTCCACTCTAAAAAGGAGTTTGCAGTTAGAAAGATTTGATCCCTTTCAGCGCTTGGTACATCCTTTATAAGATGGATATATGCTGGTATAAGTACATCTCCATTATGAGTCCAAGCATTATGTTAAGACATAGGGAGAATATGGGGCCAGGAGATTTGATCAAGATTGAAGTCCCTCTTGTTGTTTTATTTTGGACTACATTTTATTTGAAGCTTTGTTTTATAGCAACTGATAATTGAACAACCTTTCATCATAACATCAGTTTCAGAAATTGATTACCCCAGTCAAGATTATTCCAATGCTTTACTAGTCAATATCCAAATTCAATAATATAGTGTGAAAAGTTACTTTTGACATATCATAACAATTAACCCCATTTCATAAATTCTGGTTTTGTTTTATATTGTCCACAATTGAGAATCTCAGAATAATAGTTTTGCAGCCTTAAGTTGTTAGCTATATTAGAAAACTATTTAAAATTTTAAAATTAGTCCTTAACAATTGCAATTTATTTTATATAATAGCCAATTTATAAGATACACTGTAGTGCACCTTTCTACAAGTCAATGGCATCTTCAGACTGAGGCATTAATTGGTCTAATGATTATAAGTATGCATAAAGGCTACAACCAAATAATTGACCCCGAAATTCTAACCACCTCCATATTGATCACGAAATATTGCTTTGAGGAGATGACTGCATGTTGTCAGTTGATCTTTGTACATAACAAATCCAATATCTATGTGAAAAGTATTTAAACATTATAATGGATAATAAATATTGGTTTTATGATGCCACTTGTCCATAATTGGACTTTAACTGAAATAATTTGTTAGTTTTACAAAGAAAGCTGAAATAGATGGAACCATGGTAGATGATCTCCAAAGGTGGTCAATGGCCCAATTCTGAGCAAGATTGAGGAATGTCCATTGATACTGTGAAGGTTATGAAGTGTTGCATGAAAAAGTGAAACTATCAGTGAGTTAAATTTTTAAATGAAAACAATGCTCTTAGTTAGAAAAACATTGTCAAGTTATGAATCTTTAAATGAGAACAATGACATAAAAAGGATGGATGCAGTTTTCCACAAAATCAGAATTCAAAATTATATAACTGCAAAATTTAAGAACTACGAGACCAATAATGTTAGTTGCGATAAGCTTTATTAAGTATTAGAAAAAAATCATGTTGTTAGTAAGGATAAAGTTGTTAAAGTGTTGTTTCTTAACAACTAATTCAACTCATTGTCCAGCGTATATAAATGTGCTTAAACATTATGAAGGGAGCTTTTCCGAATGTGAATTTTGTGGTGCTTCTTCAAAGAGTACAATGGTCAATATGTTAGTAAGGCAACTGAAGGTTGGATTTCTTTATATGCTTCCTACTTTGAAAAACTAAATGAATAAAACCTACACCTCTGCCTTCTCCTTTATAGACTAGATGATACAATGAATCTGGATACATGCACAACAATTCCTTAACTCAAAGTATTACACCCTAACCCTAAGTTCATTCTATTTGACATACACCCTAAATCAACTAATGGGGCATACCAATATTTGAAGCATTCCATTCTATTAAACTTTCTATCACCTTTCAAACTTTCTTTATTGTTTTTTATTATACAAAGCACTTTCATTTATATACAGAAGCATTCCATTCTATTAAATTTTCTATCACCTTTCAAACTTTCTTTATTGTTTTGGATTATTCAAGGCACTTTCATTTATATACACAAACATTTATGAGGACATAATTTTTGCATTTTTATTGCTGAAAGATCATGAAGGAAACTTAAAATTGATTTCTTTCATGGGAAAGAATGTAAAAACACTACTTGAGCCATTTTGAAGTATAAAAACAAGGCTTCCAGTTGGTTTCATTGATAATCTATCACTTGTGTTTGTTGTAACATAACCAGCCTTTTTATAGGAGTTAATAGCTTTCAAAGCCTTGGCAAATGAGAGTGTGTTGGCTACTCAACTGTCCATTTTTTACCAATGGTTTATGTCCATCAATCTACTGATATAAAGAATTAAAATAGATATGAGAGCTGACTTTAAAACCCCAAATGGCATATGAAACCTCGAAATGTAGATTGGCTAATATTTTAGCAGTCAATTTGTCAAAAACTTGAAATTGACATATCTAAAAAATAGGCCATCCAAATGACATGAAATTTGGCATGAATAAGCATTGTAATGACATGAACAACCTCTATAAATTTCACGTCACTCCGTTGCATAGATTTGGAGAAATTGACCACCGTAAGATACAGCCAATTTGTATTTATCTCGATATAAATGCATCCATTTACTCTGATTTTTGGTGTGGAGATGTACTATATTGAAGGGAACAAGCACACAAAATTTCAGCCAAAACTGATTTGTCATTTGGGAGAAAAACTCCATTGTCACCTACAGCCATTTGTCTTTTATCTTGATATTGGTGCATCCATTTACTCTGATTTTTGGTGTGGAGATGTAATATTTTTAAGGGAACAAGAACACAAAATTTCATCCAAAATCAATTTTTCATTTGGTAGAAAACCTCCATTTTCACCTACAGCCATTTGTCTTTAATTTCAAAAGTTGTGCATCCATTTGCTCTGATTTTTTGTAGATATGTTTTTCTTTGTGAATCCGATGCAATTTCGTTCATAAATTTGATCCTTCAAGGTTTACATGACCTTGTTTAGCATGACATACAACAATAGCTCACACCTGAATTGGATCATTTATGAGCATTTCATTTATTGCTGGTAGGGTTTTCCATAAGCAACTTTACTGCACTTTCTACATACATCTTCAAGTTCTTTATTTCCCTAATTGCATTGGCCTATATATAAGGCACTAGTCTGCTTGAATGCCACCACTTATATACTGAAAAACCTTTATACACATCATGTCACTAATTTGATTCTTGGATTTGCATTTAAAGGGCATATTAGTGATCTTATTTTAGGGATTCCCCCTTGCTGGAAAAGAACCAGCTAAAAGAGAGAAGAACAATTGTGGTGGTGACAGTGGGAAGCATTCCTAAGTTAGCCTTGTGTATTGAAGGAAGATTTAAAGGAGGCCTTACATGATGCACATGACCTAAGACATGGTATACACTACTATGGAGGAAAATCATTCACCTTGGAGAGGTTGCTTAGGGACGTAGGTCACACATGGCACATAAATCAAGGTTGATTACATACATTTTCGATGAGTGCTAGCCCAAGAGGGTTACCATGTGGACCTTAACCCGAGTCAGATATCAATTAGGGCACTCCTACCTTGTTGGAGGCACTTCTATGTATCTGGAGGCATATTTCATCTTTGAAAAGGTCTTTAGGGTTTAAGAGCACATTGTTTGAGGAAATTTTCTACATATTTTGGAGTAGAGTGCCTTGCATGAAGAGATTCCATGTTGTCTTGGGGGCATCCTCAACCCCTAGGATCAAAGTCAAAATTTCCTTTAGAAGGGGATTCATTAACAGGAGCCACGAGGTAAATGAACTAAGGATTGATAATATTGTATTGTGTATCATGGGCATTATTACATGAGGAATTTTGTGGTGCTTCTTCAAAGAGTACAATGGCCAATGTGTTAGTAAGGAAACTGAAGGCTGGATTTCTTTATATGCTTCCTACTTTGAAAAACTAAATGAATAAAACCTACATCTCTGCCTTCTCCTTTATAGACTAGATGGTACAATGAATCTGGACACATGCACAACAATGCCTTAACTGGAAGTATTACACCCTAACCCTAAGTTTCTTCCACTTGAAATACACCCTAAATCAACTAATGGGACATACAAATATTTGAAGCATTCCTTTCTATTAAACTTTCTAGCACCTTTCAAACTTTCTTTATTGTTTTGGATTATTCAAGGCACTTTCACTTATATACAGAAGCATTCCATTTTATTCAACTTTCTATCACCTTTCAAACTTTCTTTATTGTTTTGGATTATTCAAGGCACTTTCATTTATATACACAAACATTTATGAGGACATAATTTTTGAATTTTTATTGTAGAAAGATCATGAAGGAAACTTGAAATTGATTTCTTTTGTGGGAAAGAATGTAAAATACACTAGTTGAACCATTTTGAAGTATAAAAGCATGGCTTCTCTTTTAATAATATTTGGAACTATTTTGACATTATATCTAAGGTCACAAAGATTAGGTTTTTGTACCTACATCCCCCTTAGTTGCTACATTGAATCAAATAGATTTGAATTATAGTAGATGCTCCAAGTGAACTTTGCATATGCAAGAGCATGAAATTGAAATTATGCCTATGAAAACAATGAATGGAATCAAGTTTTCTTTATTGATAACCTATCACATGTGTCTTTTCTAACATAAACACCCTTTTTATACAAGTTAATAGCTTTCAAAGCCTTGGAAAATGAAAGTGTGTTGGCTACTCGGCTGTCCATATTTTACAAATGGTTTATGTCCATTGAACATGGATGCTCCAAGTGAACTTTGCATATGCAAGAGCATGAAGTTGAAATTAGGCCTATGAAAACAATGAATGGAATCAAGTTGGCTTTATTGATAACCTATCACATGTGTTTGTTGTAACATAACCGCCCTTTTTATAGGAGTTAATAGCTTTCAAAGCCTTGGCAAATGAAAGTGTGTTGGCTAATCAACTGTCCATTTTTTACCAACGGTTTATGTCCATCAATCTACTGATATAAAGAATAAAAATAGATATGACAGCTGACTTTAAAACCCCAAATGGCATATGAAACCTCAAAATGTAGATTGACTAATTTTTTAGCAATCAATTTGTCAAAAACTTGAAATTGACATATCTAAAAAATCGGTCATCCAAATCACATGAAATTTGGCAGGAATAAGAATTGTACTAAGATGAACAACCTCTATAAATTTCACATCACTCCGTTGCATGGATTTGGAGAAATTAACCACCATAACCTATATCCAATTTGTATTTATCTCGATATCAGTGCATCCATTTAATCTGATTTTTGGTGTGGAGATGTACTATATTGAAAGGAACAAGCACACATTTGAGAAATATAGGTCATTTGACATCCCATTTGATAATTATCAAGACAAACCTTAATTCACCCTAAACAACTTGTCAAAAAATGTGCATTTATTAAAGTCAAGGCCACCATATGAGTAAACGGATATCAAATTAAATCTATAACGGAGTCTCAAAAAACTGTGAACATGGATATATTTTTAGACACACACCATACACATGGAGTGAACATGAATATAATTTCAAACTCAAGAGACTTCCACTATCATAAAGAAAATGCGGCAAAGAGGTAGACACATTGAAAAGTATAGAATAATTAGTAGATTGAAAATTGAGACATATACCAATCCTATTTTCTAGTCACATGGGAAGAGGCCAATCAAATATAGTATTTAGAGAGACCACAAAAAAACATTTATTTGTAGATGTAAAATCAGACAACCCATAAAGAGAACAATATGGTGCATATTTTACCAATCCATATCAAACCTACCAATGCATATAGCCAACTACAAAAAGATAATCCAGTCATGCCTAATATTTTTACATGACATTTTGGCCCTGCTTCTGCAGCCACAGTTGTATCTGAACTTTGTCATGCTTCTATAGGAATTAATGGCATATCTAAATCATCAAAGCATGAGGAAGATAATATTTTTTGGCAAATCTGGAAGAGGCATTTTTGACCCATTGAAAAAATGAGTTGATCCATCTTGATTCCTAACAATGAAAAGTCAAAATATTAGATTTATAAGTCCATCGGTAGAATGCAATGTATAAATGATAAAAATACATTCTTATTATGATAAACTCTTCAAGTTCAAATCTCACCAACAAATCTTCATGCAGCATGAAGAATTTAGCTTGTAGTTCTTGCAAGTAAAAAATGTACCTATCAGGGCATGCTACTTGGATGGCCTTGGCTTGTCGCCATGGTTATGGATTGTTGTGTCACTGCAAACAACAACACAACACTTGTTATAAAACAATGATGATTAAGTAAACTAATCCAAAACCATTACTCTAATCAAGCTATGAAACTAACCTGGATCCACAGGGAATGCATTATTTGATTGAGGACGTCCCCGCTTGTTGAGGTATCGAAACTCAAATGGTTCATATTCAGATGCATGGACGTTCAAATCAATTTCCAAACCACTGTTTTGTTTACTTCTTCTTTTCTTTTTTGCAGGGCTAAGGAAACTCTTCTTCCTCTTCAAAGATGAATCAAGAGCACCCAAACTAGGTGTGAAGTCAAAATCATCATCCAAAAAATTATCAAGCAAACCATTCAATTGGTTCATCTTGCACAAAGTAGTAGGGGGGTTGTTTAGAAGAAACTGTAGTTTCCTAAACACCTCCTCTCTAGACATATGAAGTTCCTCGACATCTGCATCAACAATATCAATGGGAATAAGAGTCATGTCGGCATTTTCATCACAGTTCTGGGGTTCTATACTTATTTCGGGAGGGTCATTGAATGTGTTAGCCACTGCATCTTGATCATGCAATGAATTTGAATTTCTTGAGTGGAAATATAGCTAGTTGACCTTTATAGCATGCTTGCAAATGTTGCCTCGAGTAGACCATGGACATTCACATGCTATAAAATCCGTGCGACACCATGTGACAAGGTATCTCTTATCACGATCTGTTTGACTTCTCACCCAGTAAGCATTGGTTGTGCTCTCATGAGGACAACAATCACTATCTAGAATTCTACTTGATTTTTCCATTGATGATTCATATTGTTTTTATTTCTTGTAGTTGTTTATATATCCTCCTTTTTTCAAAATCTCCTTGAACCGATAACAAGGTTCAATACTTGTTAGGAGAACATAAAGCAACCAATCCATTCTATGAGCACATTTATTCATTTGATCAGATAGAAATTTTGTCTTCAAGTAGCAATGATATGACTCAACCGCATTATTGGTTTCTTGATTTGCATGAGGAAACTCTTGGCAACCTTTTGTCCACATCCCTAGATGCAAAGAACCAAATTAGTCATAGTATATAATCTTTATGAAATGCAAAAAAGAAAAACAATACTAATATTTTGTTCCCTTACGAATCTTATCATCGACAACCCAGTTCTTGTGGAAATAGTCTAAGAACTTATGTTCATCTGCAAATTTGTTGAAAAAGGTATTGATTGCATCATCCACTTCAACATTGAGAGTGTCTTTCATGATGCAACCTAACTCACTAAACATCTCATTCGCTTTTTTTGTATTTGTGGCTAGCCGATTCACATTTTTTAACCATGCCCTCCGAACATGCCAAATACACAATATTACAGCACACCCTGTAATCCTCCTGCCATAATCAGTGCACTTTCGTGTGGCATTCTTTTAATAAGATAAGTTTCATAAAACCTAACAAAAGTGAAGTTACCTCAATGCANGCACCCCCTGTAATCCTCCTGCCATAATCAGTGCACTTTCGTGTGGCATTCTTTTAATAAGATAAGTTTCATAAAACCTAACAAAAGTGAAGTTACCTCAATGCACTGATTTCAGCCGATGCATCATCAACCATGAAGGCATTAACTTTCCAATCAATACGGATTTGGTGACACCTATGCATGAGATGATCCAACCACACTGCAATATCCTCTGATGTGTTCCGTGATGCTACCACCCATGCAACTGGCACCCCACTTTGTTGTTCATCAAATGGCACCAGAGTATATAGTTGGTACTTCATATTCAAAGAACACGTAAAGTAAAAAATAAGTACTCATCAATAATATTGAAGGGATACAACTTAAGAAGGTATGTTGAATCAATAATTGACATTTGACTTACCCCATACTTATTAGTACTGAATGTAAAATCCATAGCTATTAAGCTATTATGGGATAACTTCACCATTGTGCCTAACATCCACTTTGTCTGAATTCCCATTATAAAAGGGACCTCTGCACCATTGGGCTTTTGGTAAAAGAAGAAATCTCCACGATGCTTGTGATACCAAAGATTTACACTCATTTCATCCTTTTGGTGGAGTTGATAATTTCCCTTTAACAACCGATTGTATATGTTTACAATATCCTTCCTGGATAGGAAGAAATCCCTATCCCGAGTTGCAGCATCCATCTCAACATGTCTCTGGATGTGGATTTTGTAAACTGTATCAATGGGCACTCCTAAAGAGAAACAACTCTCTACATAGGCTACAATGTCCCTTGAAATCCTTGGCCTATGCAAGGTCCTAGCATCACCTGAAGTGTCATGTTGGCCATGACAAGGCCATTCTTCCCCATTCTCATGCTCATACATGTTGTAAGTCAATATTGCTATATCGAGATTATCAACCATCGCCTTCACAATGAAATGACATTGGCAGCCCCTCTTCTGCACAAATGAGGTCTTTTGTTTAGTGGACTGTTGACCTCTTTTGTCCTTTGAGCCAAATGAGCAATGATAACTACACCAAAAATTGGAGATGTTAGTACATATGAGTGGAAAATGCAATTCCAATGCCAACATATACATAATGCACTTTTGAAATTCTTACAGTTCATATTGCAAAGCAGCACTAGCCCTTTTTGCTGGTTTCTTATTCTGTTTTTGTACAAAAGTACATGGAGCTGCAGGGTTTCCTTCCTCCCCTTTGATAAAATCTACAACTCTATGTGAAGGAACTAAAGCCACGCGATCAATGCTCATGTTTTCTTGATGAATTTCAGACCAAACTAAGTCTTTACTAGAAAACATGATCATGGCTTTCATGTCTTGAACCTCCAGATCCATGATCATCTCCCATTTGTATTGCTTGACCATTTTGTAGGAATTCCTGCAAAATATTCCCACGGGTGAAAGTTATTAGTCTTTGAAGTTTACAATGAAAAATGTGTCGATAAAGAAAAATATTAGAAGCTCAATTATATTCAAACATAACCATTACTTAAAATAAACCATTGGATACTTTTGTTATGAATTGCTGAAAAGAACTTTGATTTGTGCAGACATCCCATGTCAACAATTATCTTGCAGGGTTAACATTTCCATGCTTACATGGGATCCTACAAAGATAAAGCTGGGATCCTACCATTATTTTTACATTATATGGAGTTTTCTCTTCAACAAATCCCATCACACTTTCCCCATAAGATAAATAAGCACAACTCAAATGCTTATAAAATGGGAGGCATTGTCTTAACTATACAATAGACCTAACACATTCGAGGTTTTAACACATGCAAGTCGAGAGGAATTCATTTCTGGAAAAAAAAATGCATCCTTCACACAAATTCCTCATTTCTGGAAAAAAAATGCATCCTTCACACAATGGTTGAATTAGTTGATTGGACTTATGGGTGGTTCCATGCACTACAAGGCAATGAGGGAGTGAGGGATTCAAACATGAGTTCATACAATCGTGCTTGATGGTTTGAAGGAGGGATGATTTGTTAGCTTTGAAAATTGAGAATTGAAATTTTTTTATCAAAAATGTAATAATAGACATTGATTTCAATGCTCAATGAATGACAAGTTTTTTTCAGCTAATATAATTAATCTAAATATTAAAATAACCATTTTAAATAAAAACTATAGTCTAAAAGTCACAATAATTTATTAAAACAAAAAATAAAACAGTCATATCATCATCTAATAATTACCTAACAATCACATAACAACTTCAAGACACGATTATTGTAAATTACAACTCAACTCATTTTGTAGATTATAACTTAGATGACTAAATTGATAAATTGATATGTAAGCCTTTACGCCATCAACCTGTGATCAATATTGTTGACACCGGCTAGGGGAGCGTTCTTTTTATGGTATTAGTTGTAGTTTCACTCTCAAATTTCTTCATTTTGGAAAAGATGGTTGGATCATAGAAAATTAGCACGACAATTATCAATAACTAAAACAAGAAAACAGGAAAACAGGAAATGGTTAAGCTCAGGATTTTAAAAAGTAATTTTTATTTAAAAAATTAGAATAGATTTTCCGAATTTCAATTTTTTTCAGTGATATTGACATCTTCATACATTTTAAGAAAGATAGCCCATCGTTTAAAAAGAAACATCAATTTTGAATGAATAAAAAAACATACAGGTAAAGTTTGATCATCTTGATTAATCTGAAAATGGTCTTCCACGCTGTTTGAACCACTCGTTGTCAACTCAAACTGCAACCAGGCCTTTCAAGTTTCACGTTGTTTGAACCACTGTCGCCGGAGCTTTGTTTGAACAGGGAACATAGCTTTGGGTTTCGAATGGGATGGAGTGGGTGGTGCAGGTCTTGAACGGGAGGCCAATGCATGCGGCGGGCCCTCCAAACTCGAGAACGAGTGACTTTTTCCTTCCGACCAATGTGGATGGTGAGGGCATTTCCAATTGGGAGTTGAGCGATGGTGCGAAATCTTTTGCCGGAAAGAATTGACGGTGACCGAGTTCGCGATGGTTGGAAATCTTTTAGCCGGAAAGAATTGACGGTGACCGAGTTCCCTTCAGAAAATCATGGAATTTACTGTGGCTTTTCTGTCAGCTTTTTTTTACATAAGCTTTGTGTTTTTCTGGACTACTCCTTTCAGAAAATCATGGAATTTATTGTGGCTTTTCTGTCAGCTCCTTTCATGGAATAGACTACTCCTTTCAGAAAATCATGGAATTTACTGTGGCTTTTCTGTCAGCTTTCTTTTACATAAGCTATGTGTTTTTCTGGACTTACTGAATTATTATTGCAAATTACCATTTTCATCTTATCTTGAACACTCAGTTTCATGGAATCAATTTTGGCTTTTTAATCTTATATTAGACAAAAATCAATTGAGAAAAACATGGATTGCATGCTATTAGATAGCATAACTACAGTTCAAATCATGCATCCAATCAATCAAAAGAAGCTCGAAAGAAATTAGCCACAGCCACCATTAATATAATCAGTGTTGATGAGTTCGCGTTTCTCTTTTAATCTAGTGACGAATTGGGAACACAGACCTTCTCGAATTCGACTGTTCAAGACAATTTTTGTAAGTTTTTTCATGTTGATTTAGTCTTTTAAGAGATTGTTTCTTAAATACTTTCATATGATTCTAAGAAAAGTTTAAGCCATTAATCTGCCTGCTTTTTTTCATTATATGGTGATGGAAACTTTCTTTAACGAAGGGTGAAGTTTTACCTCAAAGAGCAATGCTTATGATTGATTTCTTGTTGTTGTTTTGGATGTGGATGCATGCACAGGAGAACAAGGCAATGGGCAAAAATAAAATCGAAATTAAAAAAATAGAGAATTCGAATTCAAGGCAAGTCTGCTTTTCAAAACGAAGGATGGGCATCTTCAAGAAAGCCAGTGAGCTTGCTATTTTATGCGGTGCAGAGATTGCTATCATAGTATACTCTCCTGCAGGAAAAGCCTTCACCTTTGGTAGCCCTGACATTGACTTTGTGCTGGATAAGTATCAAAACATTCCAGTGAATATAGACAATGAGAAAGTTCAGAAAGTTCTGAAATCAGAAAAGCAATACAACCATGTATTAAGGGAACTGGAAGCAGAAAAGAAGCTCTCAGAGGAATTGAAAAGAAAAGAGACAAATAATGATCAATATAAGCCTGGGGAATTCTGGTGGAAAAGAGATATAGAAAATCTAAATCTTGCTCAATTGATAATGTTTAGTGGAGAACTCAAAACATTCAAGCAGAATATTATTAAGGCTGCAGAAGAGAAGCAAGCTGCAAGAAACAACTCCCTGAAAGAAACAGACACTATGCTACAAGGGCCTCATCAACAGTCTTCTTACTTTCAATTGCAATGTGCAGCTGATATAGAATCTCAACAATTCAACCAAACTTTGGAAACATTACCATCTTTTGATTCAACTTCTGACTTAGCCATTGGGCACTATCAATTGGGTTCTTGGGATGAAAGAATTGCCAGAGCCCCAGCAGCAGCTTCATGGGCTCCATGGTTGATCAACGCTCATCCACCTGCTGCTTATTGTTCCAGCAGTTTGCATGGACAGGCTGCTACAACAGATGCAGCAAGCTACAACTTTATACACTTTACTCCTACAATGCAACACTATTGTAATGCAGGACAACAACAACAACCAGCAGTGCAACAATTTAATCCAACAATGCTACAAGATATTGCAGGGAACTATGCAGTGAGAGGACAATACACAAGTCATGGACATGGGTCTCCTAGTTTTTCCAATATTTACATGCAGCCTTCCCTGCCTGGCAAGGGCCCATGCCTGCCTCCATTTGCCCACCCATCAGACTTGCATGGATTGGTAACCACAGATACACGATTTGGATTATCTCGTGATGAGGATGATGATGCTGTTGCATCAACTAGCGAAAATTTTGTGGGCTTACATTCTCCTAGGATGATCAGAGACAACGAATTTGTGCAGCCTGAGCACAGAGATGACATGAATGTTGGATTCATGATCAACACTGAAAAAGCAGATGAACAGTGATGCTCTGTTCATATAATAAACCATTTACTTATCACTGGGATTCTCGTTTTTCTGCTAATAATGGGAAAGTAGAATTTGTTTTTATTGTATAATGCTAATTGTATTCCATGTATTTTATTGAATGTTTTATTCTGGGATTCATATTCGGCTTATTTGTTTGGACGCCAGTAAGAAAATGATCATTTCGATTCATATGCTAATTGTATTCCATGTATTTTATTGAATGTTTTATTTTGGGATTCATATTCGGCTTATTTGTTTGGACGCCAGTAAGAAAATGATCATTTCGATTCATAAATTTTTCATATATTCATTCAAAAACGATTACATGCAGCTTTAACTTTTATTGAACCGTCTAATTTTTGTTTTTGTTAAAAATCATTTGAATGCAGTTTATCGCATGGATCTCTATCTTGTCCAAAATCTAAGATGTTTTTTTTTAAAGCATAAATTAGTTTCCTCATTTTTGTCATCAATGAGTGGTAAGAGTCTGAATTCTGTTAGTATTCATAATCCCATCCTGTTGATTATGAGAATGGTTGGTAATTGCATCCTCTTACAGATGAAGACACATCCCTTTCAGAGATTTCATGCTTGCATAAGCTCTACGATGAATAAGTTCAATAAGTTCAGCTACATCAATTCAGCTCACAAATTGCTGAAAACGATACAGGTACATTGATGTGTTCTTTGTATGATTTGAGAAATTTCCACTCTCTTGATATTCTTAATACAGGTACTCTGATTTGTTCTTTGTATGATTTGGAGAATTTCCACCCTCTTGAAATTGTTAGGTGTTTGTTTGATGCATAGATTTATGTAAAGTATGAGCAGCTGTGATAGGATTGTAAATTTAACATTAAAAAAAAATGGACTGGTCTTTTCGAAATAGAACAATATGAGCATTGGGATTCTTTTTTTTTTAATTATATGCCATATTGGTTATTATCAATTAACTGTATCAATTGATTAATTAATTAAACTTCATATTCTATACGTTGTTCTAGATTAATAACAGTAAAGAAAGTAGTTAAGGGTTTTAAATGGTTTTTTCAAAACTCTGTATATAATGGGACAGACTTCATAACTTTTGAATGCCATGGTTATATTATTCAATGTTATTTAAGAATGTATATGTATTGTTTTTGTTTTATGAAGCTGCAAATTCTATTAAACTGAGAAGTAAAAAATTACATGTTTATGAAGAGTTTGAGGTGGTCGAAGATACTAAAACCACCACCCTAATCATTCAAAATTACAGATCCTTTTGGGTAGATTATAGCAAAGAAAGTCCACTGGCATTGGATGCCATGGAAACCAAAAGCTAGATCTATATCTCATAGTTCTGCAAATTATCAAAGTATTTACATAAGCTTAAAAACCATACTATAACAAAAAAA
Source organism: Pseudotsuga menziesii (assembly GCA_001517045.1). NCBI lineage: Eukaryota > Viridiplantae > Streptophyta > Pinopsida > Pinales > Pinaceae > Pseudotsuga > Pseudotsuga menziesii. The sequence continues at coordinate 450,445 of LPNX010966686.1, forward strand.
GCGTACATGGCAATCCGAACCCAAGAGAGGCTGAGCCGTTGAAGGAGACATGACCATAAGTTGCGGAGGGGAAACCTCCTCCAAGATGGGGTTGCCCCATCTTCCTTCTTCAGAGTTGGTAGTAGGATCGTTTACCAAAGGGGAAGAAGACTTGTCACTCGAGCCCTCACTGTCACGAACACGTTTGAACAAAGTTTCGATGGTGGTCGGAATGGGAAAGGGAACACTAGTGGCAGTCGTCTAAACTGGAGCAAAGCCTCTTTCCATTGACCTTCCTCCCATTGCACTGCCACATCCCACCTCTATAGTGCTATCTCGTCTTTTCCCACTGGCTAGGCGTTTCCAGGCGAAGGTGGCATCCAAACTGTTGAGCTAGTTGTCCAAGTCAATCAACTTAGCTTTGGCAGAGAGGACCGTGCTGCGAGTCGAGCTCCAGTTTCCCAACATGTCCTCCAAGAGAGTTCCCATCATGTTTTTCATGAGCCAGTAGTGATTGATTTTACCTCCCCCTCTTCCATTGGAAAGATGTTCGCTAACCAAACAAGCCTTCCAGTTGTCACTCAAAACCATGGCAAACATTGAAATCCCGCCTTCATGCCCTTCCTCCACCATCAGGATTAGACGGCGGTGAGTTTTTCCCTTGCTGATGCTACCCCTCCTAAAGGTTCCTCTTTGCCTCGACATAGTAGAAACCATAATAGGAAAATGCAACCAAAGGGAGCAATGTTGCTGCAAAACCAGAAGTAGAATGAGGCCTTTGAGCTGCAAGGAGAACCAACCAATCAGATCCGAGGAGGAAAGCTAGAGCCAAAAAATACCAAGCACGACAAAGAGCCACCGAATACTCCCTCCCTCATCTATGTCTAGCCACTTAAACCAATTTTTCTGTACCATGTCAAAGCTCACACGATCCAAATCTGCCATCATTAAAAACCAAAGTAAATGTTGATGGAACAAGCTCGACTCTCAATAGGCTCAAGAATGGACGTCCTCACCCGCCCGCATTGAAGTCCTAGGGGGGGGGAGGGGAATTAATGGCCCCAACATGCGTCGTGCCACGCAATCGACTCCCAGATCGAGGCTTTGTGCGCTATCGATGGGGCATGATCGCACCTGCATCCAGGTATATGCATTGTTGAAGATAGGGGTGAACAGTAACAATAATCTTATTGTAAAAACTAATGAAATTATTTTTTTAATGGTGAATGTATTATTGTTGGTTAATTATAAATATAACATGAATAGTTAATTTTTTAGAAAGAATTGTGATTTACTATGAATATGAAAGTACATAAGTTGATATGTTAGTGTTATGAAGATATACAAGTATATAACATGATAGGGTTATTGACAAACCTTGTCTCAAAAGATAAATATGCTTTTATATTCATATGGTTCATCTTTCTCGAGGAAATCTATCTAAACAAGAGTTTTTTTTTGTAACTAGGGGAATCGATAACTGGGGTTGGGCTGGTACTCGCAATGACACGGAGTCCGGGGATCCATTCCCACTACCACTATACCCCTAAGTGCCCCACACCCGCCCGCAATACATGGGACACAAGTAAACCCGGGTGGGATTTGATCTCGTGACCTCCATTTACAACAAGTGACTTCATATCAATCGACGCCAATGAGCCACACCCGTTCGAGCTTATCTAAACAAGAGTTAAAGGAGGAAGTTGTCAAGAAATTCATTGTTGTTGATTGACAAAACACTTTTTGTTTCAAGTTTTCGTAAATATGGTCATAAATTTTCTAGTTTTGGTGTGGTGTATGACAAGTTGTAGGATGCCCTCAAATATGAGCCAACCTATAGATTGGTTAAAATGACCTTTATCATGTTGTCAACAAAGGTCTAAAAAAATAGTAAGCATAGACCCCAAAAAAGAAGGGATGTGAAAATTGGGAAGAAATAAATACGGATACTATGTTTTGTATTTTCAACATCCAACTTATGTTTTCTTTTTATCTCCCTTCACATTCCTAGTTTTCTTCTTATCTCTTTCACATTCCTATATTAAGAGTTTTGTTACTCTGCATCACATCAAACTTAGTGAAATTCACATAACACTGTAAAACTTCATCATTATATATGTTCTTCACATTCTTAGTGTTTTTCTCATCTCTTTCACATTCCCATATTAAGAGTTTTGTTACTCTACATGTTAAACTTAGTGAAATTCACATAATACTATAAAACTACATCATTATACATGTTCTTTAGAAATACACCCATTTGTATTATTTTTATTTTTAGTGTATATAATTTGTAAAGTATGTCTACCATGTCAACTAATTTATCTTTATAGTTCTTTTGATATATACCTCTTTCTATAATTTATCTTTATATGTTCATTCAAAATACATCTCTTTCTATTATTTTTCTTTTAGTGTATATAATCACAAAAGTATGTCTACCTTCTCAACTAACTTATCTTTTGTTTTTGTATTTTCAAATTTCGTTCAAGGATATTTGTTCCAAAATATTTAACCTATGTTTATTAAAGTTTTTTAAATTTTTAGAATATTAAAATGAATTTGTAATTCAAAGGTTCAATCCATAAAATAATTGCCCTAAGAACCAACACTGTAGAAATTGTTGGCAATTACCATTTTCTTCTCCATTGGCATTAAACAATATAATGTGTTTGCTTTTTTCAGCTGCCAATGGAACAGGGTATATATATTATTCATATCAACATTGTGTTCTAGATTAAAATTACTGTTTTATATTTTCATGGTGCATAATCATACCTTTAACTGAAAATTAGTGACCGTTAATATGGTATGGCAAGTTTTCTTGTTCTCATTTCTGTGTTAAGACATTAACGTGTCAAATTCATTTGTTGACATATCACAAACCAATCCATTCTCCATATTTTAGTCTTCAAACCCAATGATACATACAGACTCTCCTCACAATTTAGGATGGGAATTAGTAACATAAAGTCACACATATCCCTTTTTCATGAGCCAAATAGTTCAAGTCCAGGAAAGTCCACTATTACTTGATAACTTTCCCTGGTTAACTTCTATTCATTTTTGGAATAGTGCTGGAAGTATTTATTGGAAGAGTGTTGGCCAGCTGGGAAGAAATTATTGGCAAGTCCATTATTATTTGATAATTTTTACTATTTAGCTTTTATTCAATTTTATGCTCATATGGGTTGAAGAAGTGCTAATATTTGAGCATTAATGTAAATTTTAGAATTTTAAAACTTTTCTCAATAATTTATGAATTATTGAATCAAATCAACTACACAAATCATTTATCCATATAAGACAAAATATACCCTAAGAAAACTCTTACAATAATGAGGATAACAAAACCAAACAATTCTTTGAGTAGAATAGATAGATTTGCACAGAATGGTTTACTATTGGCCTAGGTATGTTTTGGTTATTTTGGGTACAAGTTTTTGAAGTTCCAGTCGAAGTGTGAATGGGTGGGGGCTACAACGGAATGGTCGGGAAAACAGTTAGCTCTGAAGTTTCAGGAAAGGATCAAGGCCAGGAATAGGTTGTTTTGATGAAGTCCAACCAAAATTTTGGTTAATCGATTAGAGTTTTTTTTCCACTTACAATTCTGGGATCAAGTAGTGGGTGCAGATTGTAAATCAGACAATAGAGCCTATAAATATGTAATGGGTTGGGATTTTGGGGGTTAGCCAAGTTTTAGAGAAGAGAGCGGACTTTTTGTATTTTGTCGAAGAATGATGTATTGTTTAATCGAAGAGTAAGTTAAATAAGAGTTGCAAAGTATGAGGTCAATTTGTTGGTTGTGTGCACAAATCTAATGTAATGGAGTTTTGGAGAAACGTATGTAGGCTATGTGCACAGACTTAAAGTGTTCGAGCTACAACTCTTCATAATAAATGAGCACTTTTGTGGTTTTTTCCATCTTGGGTTTCCACATTAAATCTTGGTGTCTATTGTGCATTATGTGTGCATGTGATGATTCCGTGTTGTTTATTAATGCATAAATGGATGAAATGGCACTACATTGGTTAGTTATATTATTATGAATATGGTTAATGTCGTGGATTGTTATGTGGATAGCTATCGCAATCTCTGATCTGTGGGAGTTACTTATGTCGTTGTTTTGTATGGCGAGGTTCCCCTTCACTACTGCGAAAACTTGGTTCCTACAACTCCCATAGGTACTTCAGGTGAGACCTCATTTTCTCTACAGGTGTTGTTGAAAGAGTTACAACCCTTTTGGGCCGGTATCTTGGGGGTTGTTGGTGTAATAGTGTATGAACTTGGTTTGTGATAAGATTGTCCCAACAAATGGTTCCACTGTTGGAACTGAGATCATTGTGAAGGGGATATGTTTATGTGGCATTCGTTAAATCCTGATATTGAGGCATGGCTAGATCATAACTTGAAAGAATTTTCTCAAGAAGAAAATCGAGATCCATGATTGACACTGGGACAGTGTTTGGGAAGGTATGTTGATTCTGATATCCATGAAGTCTTTTTCGACGAATTTCCTATTCTATTGAATGAATGGTTGTCAAGGTTGACATTTTAGAAGAAAATTTTCCAAGGAGGCGAACTTGAGAGCTAGACACCTCAGTTTACCCAATGACTGAAGTTTGTTGATAACAAGATATCAATGGCTATCAACTTTTGGGTTGATAGTATTCTAGAAGGATATATCATTGAGTTTTTTGTTCACACTGTCAAATCATATAGCGAAGCAAAGTTGAAATTCTTCCAAGTTCCACGAGGTATATACTTGAACTCTTTAAAATTGTGGATTAATATGCTATTGTGTGAAAAGGGGGTTTTGAGAATGAACTCCAAGGAGTAAATCAATTGTACGCATAGGTCATGAGTATTGACTGGAAGAAGGTATGGGGAGAATGTACGAGATAAGCTGAGATAATCCAAGGAGAATAATCGAGACTAACAAAGAATGTGGACGCTTGAGGAGTGGAAAGATATTATGGTCGAACAAGATGAGAAGGAATGTGACAAGGAGAGAGAGTTGCAGTGCGACCGAAAGGGGAGACTACAAATCAGAACCACTGCTTGATGGGGAGTCTTATGAAGAAGAATAAGAGAATTAGCTTATTTCATAAGAAGAAGAAGAAGTTCCAAATCTGCACCAGACCCGAGGCTGCGACATACCCACGATCCCGCGTACATCTCCAGAAACCAAGGTAAGAGCTAAGAGTTTGTCGTAGTGATTTCCATTGAATCAGAAAAATAGTAGTTTTCAGAATAGTGGTGCATCAAATAACAAAGTTCCTATTAGTGGTCCAATAAGTTCAAGTTTGTCAGTACCCCAGAGGCCTAGGATTGTTGGGGATGACATGAAGTTACCTATATTTAATGGAAATGGATCATAGGATCCAGAGCAACATTGGTTCATCTCCGAAGTAGTATGGACTGTTCCATAGGTCCAGGAAGAGGCCACTAAGAGGGAACATATGATTACAACCCTCAGGGGTCAAGCATTAGACTGGTTTATGAATTTTTATGTTGTTCCCATGGGAACCACTCAAAAGACACTAGTTTAGATCAAGACTAGGTTGTCATATGAGTTCAACAAAACAAAGTATGAGTCATAATGTATCACAAAACTGAAGGAAATTAAACAGTTACCGACTGAATCTATATGGGACTTCGACTGGAGATTCAAAACCATGATGGCTAAGGTAAGTTTCTATATGTCGGCATACAACAAAAAGAGTGGTTCATAACTATGTTATTACCACATATTCGAATACACTTGATGGAACATAAGATTGTGTCTCAGACTAAGGAATTAGAGCTTGCTATGAAGTTGGAAGCTTCACTGGTTGGAGAGACTGGTGCTAGGATGGTTCAGATCCACTTGTAGTTATCTAATATGTCATTACAAATTCAAGACATAAAGAAAGGGAAGGAAGTCTGAGATTAAATATGGTGTATGAGATGTAAGACGAAAGGACATCATAAGGATCAATGTGCATCTTTTCATTAATATCTTGTTGTTGGAGAACCAAACCCACTTACACAAATAAGAATTCTATGGTGTAGATTCTTCCAAACTAGAGGTCACCGATTAGAAGAATACATGTATCTTTAGAAAATAGTAAGTACCCCTTCTATTCATTATTGTAAATTCTATAGATCTGTCGAGCATGATGAAAAGGATTTTGAATATCATTTGCTCCAATAACATACAAGCGACACCTATTTGATGAAACAATATGAGCAACCTCAAGCAGAATGCACCACTACATAGTTTAACCAACCAAGGGTTGGATTCTGTGTACGTGGACGAGGAGGGTTTGGTCAAGTTAGAGGTCAATTAATATTTTATAACTGCAACCATCTAGGACACTATGCAAGAGACTTCCCAAATATGATTTTAGAATGCTCCGATTGCAAAGCACTAGATCATACCATTAAAGATTGTCCATATCTTATTGCGAAATGGAAAGCGAAAACCAATCAAAATCAAAACCATCTCCAAAATGCAAACCAAAATGTTCAAAATATTATGGTTGATCCAAGAAATAATCCATCAATTGTTGTTGTTGTTACCAGAGGAGGATCTATGACATGGGAGGATAACATGAGGAATTTGCAAGATCCAAGAATTCAACCAATTGCACAACGATGGGTACAATTCGATGTATAGGAAGAAAAAGGGGTATTCTTTGAGGCCCAAAATGAATTTAGAGGGAGAAATAATGGATCTTCAACTTCGAATGATCCTCCAAAATTTGATGAGGGACTTTTCTACGACATGCCACCCCGCTTCGATCGGTCTGTCCCAAATAAGTGAACCGGAAGGGTAATTAATCTAAACAAATTATTGAAAAGTTGTTTCACCTTAGTTAAAGATGAAGATTCATTGGTGGAATTATCTAGTATGTTAGAAGAACTTGAAGAAGATCCCCGACAAGAAAAGGTTGTTAATCATATTCATAAAAGAAGGAAGACATGACGAGAGCTCTACATGAATGCTCAAGTTGGAGATTATGATATGGATTTCATCATATTGGATCTGAGCTTAGGTGTTAACATTCTGATGAAGCAAATGTAGGAGAGTATGGGAAAACCCAAGCTAGTATGGTCACCAATCCGAATTCGGTTGGAAAATTAGTTGAAGGTTCTTTTAGTTGGTCTACTACTCAGAGTCCCTGTGAAGTAGAAGGGATCCGAACTTATGCATATTTTGAAGTGATAGAAATATTCAATGACATTAATCCATATCCTGCTCTATTGGGTATCGACCGGGCCATTGAAAATCAGACCATCATCCACTTCAAGAAGAGGATATTGTCATTCGAAGTTTTAGAAATCAAACATCGTTGTTGTTAGAAGAGGAGGTGTTGTGACAGGAGCAGACCAAAATACATAGCATGGACAACCGCAGGTGCGACCTGCGGCACAAAAGAAATCCCCATTAGATGTACAGAAGGAGAAGGAAGTCTTCTTGGATGTGTGACCATATTTTGTTGATGCCAATCAATCGTCGACATCTGGACAAGTAAAGACGATGCCCAAAATATTTGAACAATTACTCCGGAAGAAGCCAATGAAAAAGATAGTAAGCTTAAAGAAATTTTCAATTTTTTTTTAGAACTAATCAATGATAGAGATGTTGTCATAGACTTGAAAGTGCTCATAGAATAAAATCCAGAAGACCTGCGACCTGAAAAGAGAGTTAACCATATCGGGAAGAGACTAAAAACTGGTTGAGAATTGTGAATGACTTCCCAAATAGGAGGTTATGACATGGACTATATCATATTAGATATGGGATCAGATGTCAACATACTGACAAGACAGACATGGGAAAGCATGAATAATCCACGAATGGATTGGTCTCCCATTCAGCTAAGGATTGTGAACTAGTCGAAGGTTCTACCCATTGGTAGACTAACTCAAGCACCTGTCAAAGTAGAAGGCCTGAGGACATATGCAGACTTTGAAGTGATCGACATTGTCGATGACACAAATCCATACCCTGCACTTTTGGGAATTGATTTGGCGATAGATAATCAAACCATAATTAATTTTAAGAAAAGAATCTTGTCATTTGAATATTATGAAATAGGGGCGGTCGTGCCAATTGATTCGCTTGAAGTGTAGAGATATGTCGAGAAAGTGAATAGTGAATACCAAGGTAATTACCTGGACCAACTGTATAATATCATGTCTTCAAAAGATGATTATATAAATCCAACAGCTGATGGAAAGTTGAGTTGGCTTAGTGTAATCTCTTGTACATTCGATTCAGGCGATGCATTAGAAAATTGGCAAAACTGGTTACATGAACTCTCCATGCGAAGATGCACAAGAATTACAAGATCTGTGTGATGGGTAGGAGCCGAGGAAAGTGAGCTGCCTACATATGAAGGATTACCCAACCTTGCATCTTTTGTGGTGGAGTTTGAAGAAAAAGTTACAGAATCGCAGCGATTGTCCGCTTTGGACTTTGTGCTGAAAGCTATGCCCGCTAGATGGTGGGGTACACATAAACAATCTATCTCTGAATGGCCACATTGTAGAATATTGTTGGAGATTAGATTTGGAGAAGAAATTAGTTATACTAGTCGTAAATATACAGGATTGACAAATCTTGTTGAACATATTGCGCATTATCGCATGACATGGAAAGGATATCTGCGACAAGAATTGGTTCATCGATTCATACACACATTGGAGACGGTACCAAGGAATTGGTATACATCAGTGGAGCTTCAAAGGGTAACTATTGAGTGGGAAGAGTTAGCCACAAGATTCACCCATACATTTGAGTTCGCAAGTGAACAACCAACAATTGATGTTGTGCTACAAATAATGAAGGATTTAAAGATATTTGAACAAATCCTAGTCACAACGACAAATTTCCATCAATGCAACACGACAGTCCACCATTGGATGGAATGTTACAATGTTATAGGAGAACCAAATGATGATCATCCGCTCGATATAAAAATACCTGAGTCAGAAGGTATGCACTCAGTGGAAGGAGTTGGCATTTCTAGTGACCAATTCCTAATTCCACTTAAGATTAAGAAAGTAAATGTCTGCTCATCTAAAAATCCAAAGTTTTCCAATATTGGAGATTATTGGAACGATGAGACTGTGGGAAATATCACTAACTTGTTGCATGAATTCCAGTATCTTTTCCCTACTACGTTTTCAAAGATTAAAGGAATAGTCAGTGACCTTGGTGAAATAAATATACCTTTGAGGCTCGACACAAAAACGATCAAGCAACGACCATATAGATTAAGCCCACACTACAAAGAAAAGATTAAAGTTGAGTTGGACCGAATGCTAGAGGCAGACATTATAGAACCTGTCGAAGAATCAAAATGGATTAGTCCAATTGTAGTACAAGACAATAATACCTCAGGTGAAGTAAGAATTTGTGTCAACCTAAGAAATTTAAATGATGCATGTTTGCATGATCTGTTTCCGACTCCATTTATAGATCACGTACTAGAGAATGTCAAAGGACAAGAAATGTACTCTTTCACTGATGGATTTTCAGGAAGAGATGACTGGGATCAGAATATCTCTGTAGTATTATGGTCATATCGCACGACATGTAATGAGTTGACATATCAGACTCCATTCAGGTTGGTATATGGACACGAAGATGTCATGCCTATGGAATATATTGTACCAAGTTAAAGAGTTGTTTCAATCACTGAAATGACAGATGTTGATGCTATGAAAGATAGATTACTTCAACTAGCACACTTGGAGGAAGAACGTTTTGTTGTAGGATTCACCAGAACATAGAAAAGCAAAGGCAGAGGGTATGGCACGATAGACACATTAAGAGCAAGAATTTTGAAGTTGAGGTCTTGTTTTTATGTATGACAACAAATTTTTGAAGCATCCAGGAAAGTTGAAAACACATTGGTTAGGACCATATGTCGTCAAGGAAAACACTGATGGAGGAGCAATGACGTTAGAAAAATTAGATGGGATATAGGTTAAAGGAATCATCAATGGGAGTCGACTAAAACCTTATTTTGATAGTTTCGTCTTGCTCGCATAAAAAAAAACAGAAAAGAGAAAAGAGAAAAGAAAGAAAGATGAGGCAAAATGTATCATTGCAGGTTGTTAGTCTGCCACAGAGAGAAGTAACGTGTTGCATACTTGGAATCTAGCCAAGGTCAAAATTCTAAGGGAAGACAATTGGTCTGCCGCAAGATGGGAACCCTATTGAAATGGAAATGCACGTCATAAGGAGTGCGACGAGAAACTTAATGAGCCACAAAAGAAAGGGATTCTACCAAACGAAAGAAATTAGGTCGCAAGTGATGCGACGCTGGCATAAGAATGAAGAGGCTCACTGACAGGATAGTTGTTAGTCATTAATTTGCAAGTATCGAGAGAATCTGACGGTCACTTTGTTCATAATTACAATGATGTCATAGAGAAAAGGGGAGGCTAAGTTGATAGTTTCCACATGATGACTGAGATAGGTGACCCACGTGATGGGTCATGTTTTCATTATTCCACTCGATGACTATGCATGTGAAGATTTGACAGACTAGGAAACTAGGCATTTCTTCTATTTTCCCTTGCTTTCAATTGAGTTTGATATATTGCAACAACGAGCGGCTGTGTACAACACCTAGAGCCGAAGTAAACTTGTCATAGAAGCATGGTTACTGTGATATTTAGCAACATTTCCCTCATGGGATCCACGATTGAATCCGTGATACCTGTTATGGTTGAGGAGAATCCTGTCGGATATGTTCCACTGCAAGAAAGGACGCGACTCGAAGCTGGTCTAGTTCCAGTCCTCTCTACACTAACGACACTGGCCATCTTACTAGGGTTGGAAATAAGGAATCATTTTGGTTCCTGCAAGAGCAATAATATCTCAGCATTGCTGAGAAAGAATGAAGAAGTAGCGGCTAGAATTCAGGGGCCAAAGGACATCCCACCTAATCTGCTAGATAGAATTGCAGAACAAGTCGCCAGAGTGCATTAATAGGAATTGTGAGCATAAATAAAATATAATTAGCAAGAATAAAAAAAAAATGAATAAGAAACATTCACATAGACACATCGATATACCCTAGAAACCCCATGCGAGGAAAAACCAACACCGATGAAGATCTTCATTACCTTGGCCAAACCAGCCAACCGAGCCAAGTGAGCTATCCACCACTCACCTCCAGGCCTCTTTATAGTGGAGCTTCCTCAATACTTATAAAGGCTTCATCACATGCAATACCATGGGACAATACCATGGGCCACAAGAAACCATGTTCCCAAACTATATGCTATACCTAATCTACCTTTGACTCAATCCTGAGTGAAGGTTAACCCTAACAATCCCCCCTTTAAACTTGACTTGGATTAATCACTAACTCCCCTCAAAGTTCTACTGAGGAATATCACATACACCCCCCTATCACATAGGTCTACCTCTCGACTTTACCGGTGAGTTACTAGGGGTATGCATGCCTTACCAAGTCTTACAGTCATATGCCCATTTGCATACAAAATGCTCCATTTTTTTCATGTGTCTTCATGGTGACTACACCATCACCATATGTTGCTTCATCTTCTTGCTTTTCAATGCTCTCTTTCTTGCTTGTCCTTCTTACATTCTTTCCATGCTTGTCATATGTCATTTTAGATGATCTTGTTCTTGCATATTCATCACTTTCTCCAATGTCATAGGTGACTCATCGATGGGTCACCCTAAACTAACATATAACCACCATTATCTCCTATGGACACGTTGTTTCTCGATGCCCCACGCAAAATGATGCGAGAATCACTTTTCAACATTAAATTCTGCAATATATCAGTTGTGTTCTTGGTCAACTTACACCAACATTTACCAACAAGACCTCCAATGTGCCTACTATAGATCGATCTCTACCTAGACACACTTTGATATCAGAATGTGCACACAAGAAATATATTTACATCTTTAAACAACATATCATATTTATTCTCTAGCTCAACGAACAACCCAGTAGATCTCCTTGTAGATCCACTCTTTTCATTGTCAAACCCTTCTCTACGGCCTTTTCCAACATTATCTAGCTATTGCTTTAGAGATTCCATCCATGGGATAACGAATTGCTCAACTCCTCGTGCTTCTCCACCCAAGCTCTAAATTTCTAACCAACAATTACAGCACCCATGCACTGCTATCCACCGAAAACTCCACGCGACCTCTAACTTACACTTGTAACTTTGACATCAGAGAATTCACGAAATTTTCTCGTAGTGGCTAGCTTCCACCCTGTGTCTACCACCTCCCTTCTAACCACTCGGTCCAATGTTGCTACAGTTGCACCTACATTGTAGCTCGACCCCTCTTCTTTTGATTTCTGAAGCTTGCTCAACCCAAAATATCCACATACAGGAAATCTCTCATGGGGGTTCTTCCTTCACGCGCGACTATAATTTATCTCTTTCATGACGTGAACACAGGCTCTCTACACAACGCACTTGCTAGATCTGGTCTAGTTCAAAACCTTCAGGATTCGAGCAACACACAACCTCTACCAATACATACTGTACACGATCTCTGTACTATGGTCTCTACACCTAGATCCAATATCTGTGATGCTCTTTATGCCTCAAGCTCAACTTTATATGGGATTTCCAGCTACTGCTCCAACGCAATTCTAGATCCACAACCAGACAACAAATCCAAATATCTAGGGATTCTCTCTTCGACTCATGCCTTTTTTTTTCTTTGGTGGCTCCACCTTCTCCTCCCACATTTGGATAGATCTGCTCCTTGTTTGACGACCCACAAACTTCAAAGGATCATAACATGCCCCTTCTTTTTTCCAGCTCATGAGGATTTTCATGATGGGAAGAACCTATTTTTGGCAGTCCACGGCTCCAATGATTGCATAGGCATATTAACCCTCATGATTTTTTCATCTAGGGTTACATGGACAATGATTTCCGAAAACTTTGCCTCAGAATCAGGATTTAATCACAGTCTTCATGCCACACCAAAAAAGGGGCCATTTTTTTCTTTCTCGGGGGCTCCCACCCTCGAACCCCCTTAAACCTTCAGGCTAGGGGGGTGGACCACCCCCCTCGGGCCCCCCTATAGCTTGGTCAGGAATTCATAGGTCTCCCATCGATAGTTTTTTTCCTTCACAAACTTCTTGAGCTCTGATACCAGTTTATAGGAATTACGAGCATAAATAAATTATAATTAGTGAGAATAAAACACAATCAATAAGAAACATGCACATAGACACATCAATATAACCTGGAAAATCCATGTGGGGAAAAACCATCACCAATGAAGATCTTCATTACCTTGGTCAAACCAGCCAACCAGGCCAAGTGGGCTAGCCACCACTCACCTTCAGGCCGCTTTACAATGGAGATTCCTCAAGCCTTATAAAGGCTTCATCACATGCAATACCATGGGACAATACCATGGGATACAAGGAACCATGTGCCTAAGCTATGTGCTAGACCTAAGCCACCTTTGACTCAATCTTGAGTCAAGGTTAACCCTAACAATGCATAGTATCCATTGCTAGAAAATGCTAGTCCAAACTAGTGTTCGGATAATGACAAACAGAGACAAAGGCCACCGTCATCACCATCATCTCTACAAAAGGCTCAAAACATACTGGGTGATGATGATTTCAAGAAAAACATGAGCTGGAAGATTCCAATGAGGGAAGGTAATACATCGATGAGATGGCAGACTTTACCAGTAGTAGGGAGAAGCAAATGCCTAGACACTGGGTTGCTTTGCCGACTGTTGCAAGCTATAAGGTTTATACCGATGTTGCATACTCATTAAAGGATGCTAAAGAGGAATATTCTGAAGGGGGTAAGGAAAAACCTAGGATGAGTTGGCAGCTGAAGCTAGTAATCTATACAATAAGAATAAGTGATGTTAATGAGCTTCCCATATCGCCCGCCCTACTACTCTAAAACAGTAACTTTTTTCCGATAGAAGAAAGAACCAAAGTAGTAGCAAAAGCTAGAAAGAACATATATCTGAAGGTGCATGAAACAACTGCATCAATAGAGAAGGTAATGCCAGAACATGTCAGTTCCGACCTTATGGAGCAATTGCAGAAGACATAGGAAGAAGTTGGGTTGGAAACAGAGAGAGTACCAAAAATCTTGGAATATTTTCATAGTAAAGTCGACACAAGTAAATAAACGGAGGAATAGCTTCAAGTGGATCGGGATGAGCCACAGGTGAGTGTTGGGGGCATGTTGGGCCCAGGGAAAGGAAAGCAAAATTCACTTAGAATTATGCCTAAGTATGGAGAAGAGCTAGAGAAGAAGAGGAAGGAGGTGCAACAGAGGTAGCGACAGGAAGGAAGAAGAAGGAAGATGTGTGATAGAAGGAAGGAATGCGACAAGGAAAGGTGTGATGGAATAACAGTACCAGAAGGCATGCAAGTGGTATAATGGCTAGAAAATGATAGTAAGGAATAACAATTAGAAAGTGAAAGGCCATAAAGATCATGGATACGAGTTCAAGTAGAGCTGGGGGAAGCCGCACATATGAAGGTATCTTTGTAAGTTAGGTCATTAGTGCCTACTATCAGGTGTTACTAGAATAGGAAAGACAACTTGTGGGATAAGTATAGGAAGTTGGATGAGAAAAAGGCAGGTAAGAGTATGTAACGAGTCTGTAAAAGAGTCTATAAAATGAGGAACCCAAGATGTATGCGGGTTAGCTTCTCTGTTGTTAGCTCTTCATTGTTATATTTTTATCTTCTCTATATTTTTGTCTATTAGTGTTTGCTAAGTGCTTTTGAGTTGAGAAATATGTAGCTGCTTGCACAGAAGTGTAGGAGAAATTGAGTCGATCCAGGTTGTGTGCAGATCGTTAGTAGAGTCAAGTAGGGAGAGAGCAGAAGAGAATATCATGCAGCATGAGATGAAGAAAGAGTATGGGGTTGTTGTTATATTAGTTGCAAATGAGAAGTTGGGTCGCGGTCTAAATGTTCATAATAAGCATAATTAATACACCCACAGGCTTGGTTGAGCGCCTTGGTAAACGACCGAGGTACTAGAAAGATATCTCGGGTAAGATTGCATCTTCGATGTAGGTGTTGTCGAATAGGACTTTCTATTTTGGCCCGATATCTTGGGCTTTGTTGCACTAATAAGAAGGGACTGAACTTGGGTCAGGGTCTTAAGAGGTGGTATAAAATCCAACAAATGGTTCCGTTGTCAGGACCGAAACATTTTGGTGAGGGATATTTTGTGGGAACCAATGAAACCTAAGATCCAAGATTTGGTGGATTTCAAAGCGTTAGAATTCGCACGAGAAGAAATCAAAGGATCTTGGTGGAACCCAACGGAGTGGTTGGGTCGGTACCTCTATACGAATATCCATGAGAGTTTCTTTTATGAGTTTCCCATTTTTTTGCATGAATGGTTGTCTAATCTGGCAACCCAAAAAATAAATTTCCAAGGAGGAGAACCAAGGGAATGGAATCCTCAGTTGATTGAGCAACTGAAAAGATTGAGCAACACAGTTTCGAGGGTTGTAGATTTTTGGAGGGATAAATTACTAAGTTTGTTGTTGAAAAAATAACCTCATATAGTGAGGCAGAGCGAAAAGAATTTCAAGGACCACGCAGTAGATATTTTTCGTCTTTAAAGACGTGGATAAAAATGATTGTATGTAAAAAAGGCATCCTATGAATGTGACAAGTTGGAAGCTGTGCACAAAAAGGGTGGTTATGTCGCAACAAAACTCTATGAAAAATGGTGCAAACTAAGTTGAGATGTTCCCTGGAGACAGTGGAACTAAACTAGAGGCTGGTTTCTTAAGAAGTAGCAAAATATTTTGGTTGGGAAAGCGAAGAAAGACGCTGGTAGGAAGAGGGGGTTGCATCATGACCAGAGAAGAGGAAGACTACGAGCTTGGGTCATACTTGGACGAAGGGTCTTGCGACGAAGAAGAAGAATATCAACCAATATCCGAAGGAGATGAAGAATCAGAAGATTCGACTAAAGATCTAGATCCAGAATGAAGGTACGACATGCGTACAACACCACACACATCACTAGAGGTAATATCTAGAGACTTATCTCCAAGTGGATTTGTAAATACAAGTAGTACTAACGCTGTAAATAGTGGACAAGGGAATCCAGCTAGTCAAAATTTTGTTCAAAACGTACCAGCAATTAATATAATGGTTGGGACCGACATTAAATTTCCAATTAATGGAAATGGGTTGGAAGACCTGGAGCAACATTGGTTTCTATGTGAAGCTGTATGGACTGTGCAACGGATCTAGGATGATAACATAAAGAAAGCACAAATGATCACGACTCTGCGAGGTCGTGCACTAGACTGGTACATAAAATTTTCTATAGTACCAGTAGGAGTTTCTCAGAAAACGCTCAACCATATTCGATTGGGCATGATAGATGAGTTTAGAAATCCAAAGTCTGAGTTGCAGTGCATTATTGAGATCAAAGAAATCAAGCAGCTACCTACAAAGTCTGTTTGGTACTTTGACTAGAGATTCAAGACATTAATGGACAAAGTGAGATTTCATATGCCGGATGTACAACATAAGGAATGGTTCATTGTCTCCTTGTTACTGCACATATGGATCCCATTGATGCAACGTAAGATTTTTTCGCAGATAGAGGCTCTGGGAATAGAAATGAAGCTAGAATCCTCGTCGATTGGAGAAAATAACATAGGAATTATGCAAATCTAGTCGTAGCTGACCAATCTTATGGTGCAACTTCAAGACATCAAGAAAGGAAAGGAATTTCAAGAAGAGTTATGGTGTACAAGATATATAACAGAGAGACACCATAAAGATAATTGTTCGGCACTCATGAATTATGTCGCAGCAGGAGTGTCGAACTCGATAAACACCCAAGGGATGCCTTAGTGTAGGATATGTCAGATTGGGGTCCATAAGTTCGAAGAATTTATGTATTTACAGAATATTGTAAGTACACCTGCTAGAATGTACAGTAAATTTTTTAAATCAGTAGGACACGATGAGAAAGACTGTAGAGAATTTCAATTGTTGGAAGAAAAAACGATTGATAACTACTACAATGAAAATTGATGAGAAAATGCAAGTTGAATGAGCGCATACTCGATATCATCCCACTCAATATCCACCACCACAATATCAACAGCCACAATATCAACAGAATCAGTATCCTCCACAACAACAATACCATCAACAAAGGGGGAGTGGAAAATTTTGAGGCCGACGACAATAAAAAGGAGGAGGATGATTTGGTCAAGGAAGAGGAAAAGTCATATGTTATAACTGTGGGCAACTAGGATACTTTGACCGAGATTTCCAAAGACCTATGAAAACATGTACATACTGTAAAGCATTTGATCACACTGTCGAACAATGTCCGCAATTAATTGTGAAATGGCAAGCTCAAATTGTGGGAAACCCCAACCCTATGTAGAATTTGAATCTGAATCCCAACCAGAACATTTAGATGGTTTCTGTTGAGCCGAGAGAACCAAAAATCATTATTGTTACAAGAGGAGGTGCTGCAATGGGAGCAGACCAGAATACACAGCATGGAAAACTGCAGGTGCGACCTATGGCAGAAAAGAAAGCCCCATTAGATGTCCAAAAGGAGAAGGAAGTCTTCTTGGATGTGCGAGCATAGTTATTTGATACCAATCAACCATCGACATCTAGACAAGTAAAGACGATGCCTGAAATATTTGAACAATTACTCCAAAAGCAACCAATGAAAAAGGTTGGTAAGCTTAAAGAATTTTTCAAAAGTTGTTTAGCACTAATCCATGATAGATATGTTATTGCTAAATTGAAAGCACTCATAGAAGAAAATTTAGAAGACTTGTGACCTAAAAAGAGAGTTAACCATATCAGGAAGAGACTAAAAACTGGTCGAGAACTACGAATGACTGCACAGATAGTAGATTATGATATGGACTATATCATATTAGATCTAGGCTCGGATGTCAACATATAGACAAGACATAAATTGGGAAAGCATGAATAATCCACGGCTATATTGGTCTCTCATTCAGCTAAGGTTTGCGAACTAGTCAAAGGTTCTACCCATTGTTATACTAACTCAAGTACCTATCGAAGTTGAAGGCCTGAGGACATATGCAGACTTTGAAGTGATCGATATTTTCGATGACACAAATCCATACCCCGCACTTTTGGGAATTGATTGGGTGACAGATAATTAAACCATAATTAATTTTAATAAAAGAATCTTGTCATTTGAAGATTCTAAAATAAGGGTGGTCACACCAATTGATCCGCTCGAAGGGAAGAGATATGTCAAGCCAGTGAATAGTGAATACTAAGGTAATCACCTGGAACAACTGAATAATATCATGTCTTCAAGAGACAATTATATAAATCCAACAGATAATGGAAAGCTAAGTTGGCGGAGTGTAATATCTTGCACATCCGATTCAGACAACACATTAGAAAATTGGCAAAACCGACTGCATGAAGTCTCCATGCAAATATGCGCAAGAATTACAAGATCTTAGCAATGGGTAGGATCAAAGGAAAGCAAGCTGGCTACATATGAAGGGTTACCCAACCTTGCATATTTTCTGATGGATTTTGAAGAAAAAGTTACAGAATCGTAATGATTGTCTGCCTTGGACTTTGTGCTGAAAGCTACGCCCGCTAGATAGTGGGGTACACATAAACAATCTATCTCTAAGTGTCCATGGTGTAGAAGATTGCTGGAGATTATATTTGGAGAAGAAATCATTTATACCGGTTGTAAATATACAGGATTGACAAATCATGTTGAACATATTGCGCATTGTCGCACGACATGGAAAGGATATCCACGACAAGAATGGGATCATCAATTCATACACACATTGGAGATGGTACCAAGGAATTGGTATACATCTAGGAGCTGCAAAGGAAAAGATATTTGAACAAATCCCGGTTGCAACCACAAATTTGCATCAATGCAGCATGGCAGTCCACCATTGGATGGAATGTTACAATGTTACAGGAGAACCGGATGATAATGATCCGCTCAATATAAACATACATGATTCAGAATGTTTGCATGTAGTCGAAGGAGTTGGAATTTCTAGTGACCAATTCCTAAGTCCATTTAAGATTAAGAAAGTAAATATTGGCTCATCTAAAAACCCGAAGTTTGCCAATATTGGAGATTATTGGAATGATGAGACTATGGGGAAGATAACTGATTTGTTGCATGAATTCCATAATCTATTCCCTACTAAGTTTTCAGAGATAAAAGGAATAGCTAGTGACCTCAGGGAAATGAAGATATCTTTGAGGCCAAATGCAAAACCGATCAAGCAGTGACCATGCAGATTAAACATGTGTTACAAATAAAAGGTTAAAGTTGAATTGGACTGAATGCTATAGGTAGACGTTATACAACCCGTCAAAGAATCATAATGGATTAGTCCAATTGTAGTATAGGACAAGAGGACCTTAAGTGAAGTAAGAATTTGTGTCGACCTGAGAAATTTAAATGATTCCTGTTTGCATGATTTGTTTCCCACTCCATTTACATATAAGGTACTGGAGAATGTTAGAAGATCAGAAATGTACTCTTTCACTGATGTATTTTCGGGAAGAGATGACTGACATTAGAAGAGATCTGTAGTATTACGGGAATATCGCATGACATGTAATAAGTTGACAAGTTAGACTCCATTCAGGTTGGTATATGGACAAGAAGCTATCATGCCTATGGAATATATTGTAGCAAGTTTAAGAGTTGTTGTGATCACTGAAATGAAAGATGTTGATGATGTGGAAAATAAATTACTTCAACTAGTACACTTGGAGGAAGAACATTTTGTTGCAGGATTTCACTAGAACCTAGAAAATCAAAGGTAGAAGGTATGGCATGATAGACACATTAAGAGCAAGCATTTTGAAGTTGGAGGTCTTTTTCTTATGTATGAAAACCAATTTTTCAAGCATTTAGGAAAGTAGAAAACACATTGGTTAGGACCATATGTCGTCAAGGAAATCACTGATAGAGGAGAAATGAAGTTAGAAAATTTAGATGGGACAGATGTCAAAGGACTCATCAATGGGAGTCGACAAAAACCTTATTTTAATAGCTGCGACTTGGTCGCATAAAAAATAAAAATAAAAGAAAAGAAAAAATAAAAAAGAGAAAAGAGAAAAGAGAAAAGAAATAAAGATGAGGAAAAATGTATCATCGCAGACTGTTAGTCTGTTGCCGAGAGAAGTAACATGTTGCAAACTTGGCATATGGACAAGATCAAAATTCTAAACGAAGAAAATTGGTTTGTCGCAAGACGAGAACCCTATTGAAAGGGAAATGCAAGTCATAAAGAGTGCGGTGAGAAACTTATTGAGCCGCAAAAGAAATGGATTCTACCAAACGAAAGAAATTATGTCGCAAGTGACGTGACATTGGTGCAATTATGAAGAGATTCGCTGACAGGACAACTGTCAATCATTAATTTTCAAGTATCAAGAGAATCTGACTGTCACTTCGCTCATAATTACAATTACATCATAGAAAAAAGGGGCAAATCAGTTGGAAGCGTCCACATCATGACTCGAAGAGGTGACCCACGTGATGGGTCATTTTGTCATTATTCCACTCGATGAGTATGCGTGTGACGATTTGACAGACTAGGAAACTAGGAATTTCTTCTATTTTCCCTTGCTTTCAATTGAGTCTGATATATTGCAATAACGAGCGGATGCCTACAACACCGAGAGCCAAAGTAAAATTGTCATAGAAGTATGTTGACTATGAGATTTAGCATAATTTACCTCATGGGCATCACGATTGAAGCCGTGATACCTGTTATGGTTGAGGAAAATGTTGTCGTATATGTTCCACTACAAGTAGGGAGGTGATTGGAAGTTGAGCTAGTTCCAGTCCTCCATGCGCTAACGATATTGACCATCTTACCAGGGTTGGAAATAAGGAAGCGTTCTAGTTCCCGCAAGAGAAAGACTGTCTCAGCATTGCTGAGAAAGAATGCACAAGCAATTACTAGAATTCAGGGGCCAAAGGACATCCCATTGAAGTCATTGGATAGAATTATGGAACAAGTCACTAGAGTGCATAATATCCATTGCTAGAACCCGTCGGCTCGAACTAGTGTTTGGATAATGGAAAATAAAGACAAAGGCCACCATCATCTCTACAAAAGGTTCAAAACACACTGGGTGATGACGCTTTCAAGAAAAAATGAACTGGCAGATTCCAATGAGGGAAGGTAAGACATCGATGAGATGGAAGACTTTTCCAGCCGTAGGGAAAATCAAATTCCTAGACATTGAGTTTCCTTTCCAATTGTTGCAATCTCTAAGGTTTATACCAATGTTTCATACTCATTCAATCATTCTAAAGAGGAATATTCTGAAGGGGGTAAGGAAAAAACTGGGATGAGTTGGCAGCTGAAGCTAAAAATGTAGACAAGAAGAATCGATGATGTTGATGAGTTTCCCATCTCGTCTTCCCTACTGCTTTGAAATAGTAACTTTATCCGATAGAAGAAAGGACCAAAGTAGTAGCAGTATCTAGAAAGAACATACATCAAAAGGTGCACAAAACAACTACATCAATAGAGAAGATAATGCGGTAACATGTCAGTTCTGACCTTGTGGAGCAATTGCAGAAGACAGAGGAAGAAGTGCACCTAGAAACAAAGAGAGTAGTGAAAATCTTGGAATATTTTCACAGTAAAGTCGTCACAAGTAAAGAAATGGAGGAATAGCTTCGATTGGCTCAGGACGAGCCACAGGTGAGTGTTGGGGGCCTGTTGGGCCTACTGAAAGGAAAGTAAAATTCACTTAGAATTATGCCTAAGGATGGAGAAGAGCTAGAGAAGAAGAGGAAGGAGGTGTGATAGAGGCAGCGACAAGAAGGAAGAAGAAGGAAGATGCGCAATAGAAGAGGAAGCTACAAAAAAAGGAAGGAATGCGACAAGGAAAGGTGCGATGAAATAATAGTAAAAGAAGGTGTGCAAGTGGTATAACGACTAGAAAACGACAATATGGCATAACGGTTAGAAAGTGACAGGACATAAAGATCATGGGTATGAGAATAGCTAGAGCTGGCGGAAGCCGCATGTATGAAGGTATATTTGTAAGTCAAACCGCTAGTGCCTACTATCAGGTGTTACTATAATAGGAAAGATGACTTATGGTCTAAGTATAGGAAGTCAGTTGAGAAAGAGACAAATAAGGAGTTTGTAACGAGTCTGTAAAAGAGTCTATAAAAGGAGGAACCCAAGTTGTGTGTAGGTTAGTTTCTCTAATGTTAGCTCTTCACTATTATATTATTAGTTGCTTTGTTTTTGTTTTTTGTTAGTGTTTGCTAAGTTCTTTCGATTTGAGGAATCTGCAGCTAAGTACGTAGAAGTGTAGTATAAGTTGGGTTGATCCAGGCTGTGTACAAATCTCTATTAGATTTAAGTAGGGAGAGAGAAGAAGAGAAGATCAGAGAGCATGAGAGGAATAGAGAGTCGGTGTAGATAAAGAAGAATATCTAGAACATAGTTTGCAGCTTAGTGCATAGACAAAAGGTGCATATATTTCTCATGCCAGATGAAGAGCACCTTTGTGGTTTTTCAAAGATGGGTTTTCATGTTATATTCTGTGTATATGCGTGAAGGTTGAATGCATTTGAGTTACTTGTATAAATGTTGCATTGAATGAATGATTATAGATATGATTATGAATGAATAGATATATATCATTCGCACTGTTATAAGTTGAATTCATTTATGCTGCAATGGCGTTGTTGTTATATTAGTTTCAAAGGAGAAGTTGGGTCATGGTCTTACTATTCATAATAAGCATAAGAAATCCACCCACAAGCTTGGTTGAGCGCCTTGGTAAATAACCAAGGTACCATAAATCCCCCACCCAACTAAAAAAACTTGGTTATAGCAGTTACCCATAGAAAGATATCTCAGGTGAGACTGCATCTACATTGAAAGTGTTGTCAACTGGAATTTTCTCTTTCGGGACGATATTTTGGGATTTGTTGCGCTAAGAAGGGAATGAACCAGATTTAGGGTCCTAAGAGGAGGGAGAAAAACCAACAATTGCTTATCTCTTTATCTTTGATGCATGGTCTATGTGTTAGCTTTATTTATCTATCATATCACATTATACTCAAAATAATTGTCACATGTTATGACCATATTATATACTCTCGAACCAAATAGTCATATGCTAAAGTAATTCACTCTAGAGGTAGTTAATCTCTAAAGGAGACTTAATAGCAATCAATTACCATGGTTAGTAATACATCACATAACATTTATGCTTCAACATGCAAGCAGTTCACCCCTAAAATGGGAGGCCCACCCCATGGGTACCTGCTATAACTAGAGTCCACATTAAAATCATTACCTATATAACTGGAGGTCCACCCCATAGGTACCTACTATAATTGGAGGTCCATATGAGAATCATGACTTGATATACTCACAAGTGTGGAGCCTTATACTACAAGACTTTACAACATCATCACTTTGATAAAACAAAGCATTCACCTCAACACATGAGGAATAACCTTTATAACTAAAGGCTTACTCTTCCTTAGTTGTAACCTAAGAATCTACTTTAAGTTACTGAGTCCAACTCAGTCTCTCTACCTCAACACATGAGGCCCAATCCTGGATGAACAAGATTGGATTGGAGAAATGACTCGTGATATTGTACATTTAATAATATCAATATTATTGAATCTAATTCTTTGTGAGGCCTTAATAAATTATATAAGATTCTTCTTATATCTAACAAAATTCAAAATTTTGATTTTCCTGTGAAGAGACATGGTGTCCTTCCTTGTATTCATCAATAAGCAAATGACTAGGTTCCAAAATTAAAGTTTCCTTAGAAAGTGATTATGCAATTGTGTTCATTTCTTAGAATATATGGGAATATCTCACCATCTAAAATAAACCAGCAATTTCCTTCAAATGTATAACCAACTAGTTAAAACCCATGTTGTGGACTTGTATTGTTATAGCTTATTTTACCATACTTGGTAGATCATGTTTTTATGTCCTTCCATGTCCCTATGCAAACTCTTTGGACCCCCTTTGTTCAAAATATAGTTTGATGCTTCAAGAGATCCCTTAAAAAACCCATGTTTAGCGGGTTTCACCTTAAAAGTCGTGTGTACATGCAGCTTGTCCCACTGTGACCCACGTACATTGGGAAATGTGCATAAAAAATAAAATATTTGGATTTTTCTTGAATGAGTCACGAATAACTTGACTATTGGCCTTCCATATTCCTGGAAACATTCATAATCGACCCTTCACTTCTTATTGAAGGGCTATATATTGAGCCTCTTGGATGAATTAGAGGAGGAGAACTTATGAGAGCAAGGAAACTATAGTGGATTGTTGCCCCATTCGTATATGCTTGATTATGCATTTCTTTATCATTTTGAGCACACATTGTTGCTCTTCCCAATATTTCCATTGTCTTGTGAGCTTTCCATTGAGATGGAGGATTGAAGTGGTGGAGGCCGGGGTGGAGGAATCGGTTTATCTGTTTCGACGAGGTGCCAACAAAGTTTGTCACTATTATTTATGTTCATTATTAATAGAAATATCCATTTCTTGTCCATTGTATGTGTGTACCTATGAATTTTATTTATCCATGGATGTAGTTACTTCAGTTTATACATATTGGTTTTTATATATGATAGAGTAGGCCTAACACTTGACATATATCATGCTTGTCTATTTCGTCGGTGTTGAGAATGGAATGTAGTTACAAGCATGGTTAAAATCTCAACGAGGATCTACTACAACCGTCCGAAATACGGTACGCTCTGTGTCCCTTAGTGTTAGAAGAATTTATCTCTATTGCATATTGAAATGGATTGATTTCTGGTGTCATTTAGTCTGTTGTGGTCTACCCTAAGCCATAGGAAATTTCTCTCCATAACAGAATTGGTGACTCAGCAGTGAAGTAAATATCCACACCTAACAAATGATGCCAAGTGCAATTTGTCTTGAATGAAAAAAGGGTATGCCATTACATGAGATGCATAAATTCCTTTTCAAATTCCAATGCAACCATTCTTATATGAAATCCTAATCACTATTAAACTAAGAAAACCTAATGCAAATACTATTTCCATGCAAATCCATCATGCACAAACATGCAAAATATTTTTTTTTTTTGTATTTTTATAATGAATGATATGTAAATGCAACAAAAAAGAATCTATAACGCCCATACCCTACATCAAGTAATAGACAAAAGCTAAGAAANATTTTTTTTTTTTTGTATTTTTATAATGAATGATATGTAAATGCAACAAAAAAGAATCTATAACGCCCATACCCTACATCAAGTAATAGACAAAAGCTAAGAAAGACACTGATATAAAAAGGTCTAATGCACTAATATCAAAACAAAAAGAAGAAGGATGACAAGAACAACTTTTAACTAAAAAGCAAAGAAAAAAGGTCTCTAGTTAAAAACAGAAGCAGTAGGAAGAAATCAAAGGAACCCATGAAGACTCAGAAAAACTTAAAACCCACCCAACATCTCTCAACCATCAAGATCACAATAAAAAAGAGGGGTATACACATCTGTTCACAGGAAACCCATGTGTATATGTGATTGTTTACAGAAAACCCGCGTGTATACGTGACTGATACCTATATGACCTGCGTACAACAAGAGGAAGGTGGTAAAAAGGAAAGATAAGACTCAAATGACTTCAACAAGACACCAATGGGCTAGCATACTTCTAAACCTGACACAGAAACACAGAGAAATAGAGATAAATTCGAGCAGATCGTGCACCCAAATCCCAACAAAAATGAACCTCCCCAGTGAAGTCGCCAATTATGTTACAGAGAGAAACTTCCTATGGCTTGAGGTAGACCACAACAGAGTAAATGACACTAGAAATCAATCCATTTCAATATGCAATAGAGATAAATGCTATGAACACTAAGGGACATGGAACACACCTTATTCTAGACGGTTGTAGTAGATCCTCATTGAGATTTTAACCACACTTGTACCTACATTGAATTCTCAACACCAACGAAATAGACAAGCATGATATATGTTAAGTGTTAGGCCTACTCTAACATATATAAAACCAATATGTATAAATTGAAGTAACTAGATCCATGGATAAAGAACATTCATAGCTACACACATACAATGGATGAGAAATGGATATTTCTATTAATAATGAACAAAGATAATATTGACAAAATCTGTCGGCACCTCGTCGAAATGGAGAAACCGAGTCATCCACTTGGGCCTTCACCACTTCAATCCTCCATCTCAATGGCAAGCTCACAAGACATTGGAAAGCTTGGGAATAGCATCAATGTCTTCTCAAAAGGACAAAGGGATGCAGAATCAAGCATGTATGAATGGGGCAATAATCCACTATAGTTTCCTTGCTCTCATAAGTTCTCTCCTCTAATGCATCCAAGAGGTTCAATATATAGCCCTTCAATAGGAAGTAAAGGGTCAATTTAGAGCGTTTCCAGGCATATGGAAGGCCAATAGTCAAGTTATTCGTGACTCATTGAGGAAAACTCCAAATATTTTATTTTTTATGCACATTTCCTGATGTACGCGGTTCACAGTGGGACAATATACATGTACACACGACTTTTAAGATGAAACTCGTGTATAGCAATAAACAGGGTTTTTTAAAGGGATCTCTTGGAGGATCAAAGTATATTTTGAGCAAAGGGGGTCCAAAGAGTCTGCATAGGGACATGGAAGGCCATAAAAACATGATCTACCAAGTGTGGTAAAATTAGTTATAACATGTATACCTAGTTGAATCGTTGAATACCTAAATTTGTGTAATATCCTCTCCGTATAAAATTTCAATAAATAAAATAGATCATTGAATTCGCCAATATTGTTTGTCCCTACCCCCAAATAATACTTACAAGTAAAATAGTTTATTTCTAAACAAGAAAGTACAAATCATAGGCTACTAAGATTTCTAGGCCCCTGACAAGCCCCATCGACGAAGATCCAAGAAATCTCCTTATTCCCAATCACCTCTTCAAGTGTACATCCAAAATTAGAAACAAGAGATGAAATGCAATAAAATAACATAGGAACATGCTTGTGTAGTAAACTTGAAGGTGGGAAGTTGTTTCTCCTTAAAGAGTTGAACATTACTTGTCATATAAAGCCCTTTATTGATCATGAATTGGATCGAGCAAAACCCCTTGAGTTCCCTATGAGTGAAAACCTAGAAAAGTAATCAACCAAGGTATGTGTATCCCATAAATTCTTCAAATTTAATTGAAACTCAACGTCTTTCCAAACCTATCAAGTATAAGGGAAAGGGAGGAAGGAATGGTTGTTAATTTCTTTATTACCTCTATAGAGAATACACATGTCTGGACCAATTTTATTCCTTCTTTGAGGTATTTCCCAAGTTAGGACCTTCCTATTCAAAACCTTCCAAAAGAAAAGAATATCTATAGGTGGGGCTTCCACCTTCCATAATGTTTTCCACCACCAAAGTGGTTCTAGGTTCACCCTATCATTCAATGTCGAGTATTCATGTTTCGCAATATAGTTGTTGGACATTATTTTTTATACCTATTTTACTCCATAATCCTTCAAGACATCTCCTTAATCCTTTATATTTCATCCATAATCATTCATGTTTCATCCATAAGGACTTGAAATTCAATAAAATAAGGTATAATTGTTTCTTCTCTTAATGAATTGAATTTTGTAATTTTTAAAGCATTTCAATTTCAATTTCAATAAAATTACAGAATTGGCTAACTTCCCGTAAATGCTCCTAGCTTTGGATATTTGCAGGATATCTGGGCGCGATATGAAACACTCAGAAGAATCCTTGATGTCCAAGGATGGATTAATTGCTAACAACTTCACAAAACAGGTTTCACAGGTGTCGAGTCAACGCTAGTCAAACAAAACCACCTGCGCTGCCATTAAACACAAAAACAGGGCCATTCTGATTTTGCATGGATTTTTCCTATTTTCATTTATATGGAGAATGAGCTCAGGGATAATTGTGAGATGTCATTAATAGTTTACCAGGATTATAGCATTTTTAGTTTTAAACATTCTGTATAAATACTTGAACCTTTTATGTAATTTCCATCCAACAAATAGTGAACATTTGTGATTGGAATAAAGACTTCGGACTTTGAATAGCTATGTGTTCATTTTTATATGTTGTGGGATTCAATTAAGTGTTAGCTATGTGTAAGTGAAGTAGTGGAGGGCCCCCTCTGCCAAGCCTACACATTCACTTATTCTATTAATACACATTGGTATGTTTTGATGTTTTCTATAGTATTCCATTAAAAGATTTCAAACTACATTTTACAATCAAATTTCATTATGTGTGATGCAAGTAGGTTTTCATTGTTTGACAGTAGTATGCGTTTTTGTTTTATTATTGTAGGTTGTTTTCAGTTTTATTTTTCATTAGAATCTATATTTAGTTGTTGAAGTATTCAAACACATTGTGAATTGACTTCTTGTAAAAGAATTCAATGTCTTCCTACTTTCAACAATGAAGTAGCAATGTTGTAGTTTATCTTTATGGTTTTTATGTTTTAGTTTTAGAATATTTTAGGTGTTGATGAGTTTAAGAATTCTAATGAATACACTTTTTGTAAGGGAGTTTAGTATTTCTTAGCTTACAACATTCAAATAATTCTAGGTTCAATTCCAAAGCATAGTGTGTTTTAAACTAGTCTAGATCTAAATCCATAGATTTTGGATGTGCTTCTAAGTCTTATGATTCCAGATCGACAATTAAAATTTATGCTCTAGTTTACAATAGTAAATCGGTCCAACATTTGGTGTCATTGTCGGGGAAGCATATTTATAAATAGACTTATGAAGTTTGGTTTTATTTCCTTAAAAAAATACAAAAAAAAACACAGAGCAGAATTTAGTTTTATTTTATGTCAAGACAGAGAGAGACAAAAAAGGAAGATTTGTAAAACCCCCCAAAAATAGAGATAACAGGAACTTCTTCATCTAAGAAGAAATTTTTTATTACAACAACTATTGATACTTTGAAAATGGTTGAGGAATAAACCTGTAAGAGAGGAGGACTAACCCTAGAACAACGTAGAGAGTACGAAAGAAGGATGGAGATTGAAAACAAATGAAGAGAAATGGTTGAGGAAGAAGTATTTAGAGGACCAGCCCCAGAACAACGAAGAGAGTATGAAAGAAGGATGGAAATTGAAAACAAAAGACGAGAAGATAGAAGAAATGAAAGAGTACAAGGTAGAGGAAATGAAGAAGAACA
The DNA here is from genome assembly GCA_001517045.1 of Pseudotsuga menziesii. NCBI lineage: Eukaryota > Viridiplantae > Streptophyta > Pinopsida > Pinales > Pinaceae > Pseudotsuga > Pseudotsuga menziesii. The sequence continues at coordinate 479,716 of LPNX010966686.1, forward strand.
ATAGACTACTTTTAGATTTCCAATCTTAGATACTAGTATTATTCCAGGAGAAGAAGTAAAAATGAAAAACATTCCACCCTCTGTTTTACCTAACTTTTATGGTATGACTTACGAAAATACAGATTCATTTTTATTTGTGTTTGATATTTTATGTCATACCTATGGTATAATGATGATATCCATAAACTTCGCCTCTTTCCTGCTACTCTTAAAGCTACGGCATTGAAATGGTTCATGGGATTATGAGAACATACTATAACCAGTTGGGATAACATGAGAAAGATTTTTCTTAAGCATTATCAAGCATACTGTAGATCTAAATATTTGAAAGATTATATTTTTAGGATATCCCGGCAAGAAAATGAAAGTTTAAAAGAATATCTTGAGAGATTTATATATAACCTACAAATATACAAACATAATTCTTTGACTTCTGATATCATCCGAACAATATTTTTGAAAGGTATACGAGATGAGTATCTTGGTATTCTTAATGAAATGGGGAAGGGAGATGTTTCCTACTTACTATTTGATGAAATTACAGAGTTATGCTAAAATTATTCACGAGGAAGAGCCAGAAATGGAAAAAGGGATGTAACTTCAAAAATAACCAAATCAACAACAGGGAGTGTATCAAGAGTTGAGCTTGGAAACTTATTAGAGGATTTCAAAATTGATATTTTGAGTACTTTAGGGACACAAGTTGAAATATCAAATACTAAAAAAAGACAAGAACAACAAGATCAACAAGATCAAGCTCTATCCATTTTCTGTCCTAAATGTAGGAAGAAACGTCCATTGAAAGACCATCCTCTAAATAATGTTTAGATTTGGCGATTACGTATAGAAAAACATAACATTGATGATTGTTATAGGTTGAAAGAATTATAAGTAGCTCGAGTGGAAGAAAGCTAGAGCATGGAGTCTCTTTATCTTCTGGCATAGAAAAGACAATGGCAGCCACGTTTTCTAGGTATGTCTCAAGACCCTATGCAACAATTCTTTCCAAGTTATCAATATCCTATTCAAAATTCATGGAATGCACATATTCCCTGGAAAACTTGGTCTCCTCGGAAAAACCAAAACCAACCTGCTCAAAATTGGCGATGATATGCTCATGGAAATTAAACATACCAGCAGGCCTATCCTCAGCCTTACCAACAGTCTTTTCCTTACCCACAATACCAGCAGAATCAACCTTCATTTCCTCCACAGAAAAATCTTGCTTCCCAACTAACACAACCTCAACAAACTAAACTACCATCTAACCAACCTCCACCTCGACCAACACAGTTACTGGCCCGACCAGTGACAAATCCTAATAATAAAGTGAAGAAACCCATGTATAATATTGATGAAGGAACAACATTTTTCATACTTAATCCTTCCTATTCAAAACAGCCGCTTGAGGTCTGGAAAATTTTTGGAAAAATAATCCCCTGTTATTATAGAAGAAGAAGTAGAAAAAGAGAAAATTCCAAAAAAATCTAATACAGAAAATTTGCAGTTGGACAAAAAAATCAAAAGAGTAAAATGTTAATACCTCAAACACCTCCTTTTCCAGAAAGGTTAGTTAAGGAAAAATGATTAATTACTCTTCTTGAATGTGATGTCTTAGATTAATTAACAAATGTCTATGTAAAAATTCCCTTATTGCAAGCTATTAAAGATATCCCACTCTATACAAAGGCAATTAAGGAGTTATGTCTAAACAAGACTGGTAGAAGAAAGAAAGATCCACCAACAATCCATGTAATTGGAAATTTAGCAGGCTTAATGTCAAATACTGTTTTTGTTGAAAAATATGTTGATCCAGGAATTCCAATAGTAAGAATAACTATCAACAAATTTTCAATTTCAAAAACATTAATTAATTTAGGTGTAGCTATTAATGTAATGACACTGGAAACAATGAAATATCTGGATTTGAAAAATCTTAGACCAACCACTATAGTCTTAGAGTTGGATGATATATCTAAAATAGCACCAGAAGGGATACTTGAAGATATCATAGTTTCTCTGGATTCCTAGGAGTATCCAGTAGATTTCTTAGTTCTTCAGCCAAAATCTAATTTAGGGGGACATCCATTGATACTTGGAAGGACCTGGTTGGCTACAACTAATGCTTTTATTCGTTGTAGAACAGGAAATATGATCATTTCACATGGAACAGAAAGGAAATAGATTACACTTTATGCTTCTGCTCAAAGACCTTCTATGATAGATTAGTTATCCTGGATTAATGAAACAAAAGAGCAACATGAAGAAGTAATTCAGCCCATATTAAATATTAATCAAGTTATTTATTTTTGAGAGGAAAATAATGAAGATTTGTTAGATTACTTTATTTTTGAAGCAGATATCTCTGAACAATTAAGGAACATGCAATATATTGTTGTAGATGATGTATTAGGCCAAAAATTTCAGGAAAACTGCACAATTGATTCTCTGGAATCATCATTTGATGATATTTTTTATGTTCATTCAATAACAAATGCTCAAAGCAAAACCATTGAAATCAGTCCCGAGGAATACTAGAACATTGGTGTACATCTTACTTTATCACAAGAAGAATAGTTGATTTCATTATTGAATAAATATCATAAGGCATTTGCTTGGGAATATACCGACATGCCAAGAATTCATCAGGAAACATGTACTCATCATATTTACACATATGCTAATATAAGACCTCTATGGCAACCTGAACGAAGAATGAACCCCATACTAAAAGAGATAGTTAAAGAATAATTCCAAAAGTTATTAAAGGTAGGATTTATCTACCCTATATCTGACAGTCAATGGGTTTCTCTGTTAGTTTTTGTTCCTAAGAAAAATGGAAAGTGGAGAATTTGTGTAGATTATAGGGAGTTAAACAAAACAACACTTAAAGATTATTTTCCATTACCATTCATTGATTAAGTATTGTATGCACTAGCTAGAAAAATATATGTTTCCTTCTTAGATGGATTCAGTGGATACAATCAAATGAGAATTGCATTAGAATACCAGGACAAGACTACTTTTGCATGCCCCTGGGGTACATATGCCTATAAAGTTTTACCTTTTGGTCTATGTAATGCTCCAACTACTTTTCAGAGAGCAGTCTTGGCTATTTTTGTTGATTTAATTCATGAATGTGTAGAAGTATAAATAGATGATTTTTCTGTGTATGGCAACAAATTTGAAAATGCCTTGGAAACTTTAGAGAAAATCATAAAAAGATGCATAGAATCAAATATTTCCCTTAGCAATGAAAAATGTTTCATGATGTTAACTGAAGGGATAGTGTTAGGTCATCATATTTCATCATCTGGAATAAATGTAGATGTTGCAAAAATACAACTCATTGTGAATTTATCAGAACCAAAAAAGAAAAAGGATGTGAGAAGTTTTCTTGGATATGCAGGCTATTGCCGAAGGTTTATTGAACATTTTAGTAAAATATTTTTTCCATTATTCAAATTGCTTTCCAAATATGTACATTTTCATTGGGATACTAATTGTGAAGTTTCCTTTTAAAAACTTAAAGAAAAGTTATCATCTGCACCTATCTTAAGAGGGCCTAATTGGACATTTCCATTTCACATCTCGACAGATGCATCAGATACTACAATTGGGGCATCTTTTGGTCAAAAAGAAAATATCATGACTTATGCTATTTACTTTATTAGCAAAAATATAACCCATGCATAATTGAATTACACATTTACTGAGAAGGAGATGTTGGCAGTAGTACATGCTGTGAACAAATTTTGTCATTACATTACTGGTTATGAAATCTTTTTCCATACAAATCACTTTGCCCTAAGATATTTGATGAACAAGCTTATTACTAATGGAAGGATAACAAGGTGGCTATTATTAATGATGTAGGAATTCAACATTACTATCCTAGATAGACATGGAAGGGAAAATCAAGTGATAGATTTTCTATCTCGGTTAAATAATTTCGGTGAGGTTGTTCCTATTTCAGATAATTTTCCTAATGAACACTTATTTGCTATTTCTATTATAACTCCATGGTATGTTGATATAGCTAACTACGTATCATCAGGAAAGATACCTCCAACTATGACATCAAAAGAAAAGAAAAGAATCATTAAGCAAAGTGCTAGAAACATATGGGTGAATGGAGATCTTTTCTATGCAAGATATGATCTTATCATTAGAATATGTGTAAGACAAGATGAAATTTTAGAAATTTTAAAATCTTGTCATGATGAACCATGTGGTGGCCATTTTGCAGATAAACGAACTACATACAAAATACTCAACTTGGGGTATTACTAGCCATCTATCTTCAAAGATTCCAAGAAATATGTTAGAATTTGTGATATTTGTCAAAGGATGGGACGACTAGTACCATCTGATGAGATGCCACTCTAGCCACAGGTTCTCATAGAGCCATTTGAAAAATGGGCTCTTGATTTCATCGGTCCAATCAATCCACCATCAAAAGGAAGGAGGTACATTTTGGTATGTACTAACTATGTTACAAAATGGGTGGAATCCAAAGCATTACCAAGAGCCAAAGAACAAATGGTAGTCAATTTCTCTTTCAAGAAATATTTGTTAGATTTGGAGTTCCTAGAGAGATTGTTACTGATCAAGGAGCACAATTTACTTCTAATCTAGTGCAAGAGATAACATACAAGTACAAAATTAAGCAATGAAAATCTACCCCGTACCATCCACAAGCAAATGGCCAGGTAGATTCTACTAATAAAACTTTGGAAACAATCATGAACAAGACAGTTCAAATGCACAGAAAAGATTGGTCAGACAAGCTTCAAGAAGCTCTATGGGAATACAGAATTACTTGGAAAAACAGTACTGGTTTTACTCCCTATCAGCTAGTCTATGGTAAGCAAATATTGTTACCAATTGAATTTCAAATTCATACTTTTAAATTAGAAGCCGATTTAGGAGTAGAGCTTTCTGAAGCACAAATAGAAGGGATAATGCAGTTAAATCAATTAGATGAGATGAGACAAGCTGCAGTAGAACAAACTATTTTGGTACAACAACAAAGAGCACAATGGCATGATAATTTAATCAAGAAGCAATAGTTTTAGGTAGGAGACTGGGCTTTATTATTTGATTCCAAGTTCAAAAATTTTAAAGCCAAGTTCATAACTCATTGCCTTGCTCCATATGAGATTGTAGAGGTATATGACAATGGCTCAGTCAAATTACAAACAATAGATGATGAAGCAAGCACATTCATAGTCAATGGACATAGGATAAAACTGTACAATAAGCCTGTCAATAAGGAAGATTTCCTACATCAGATTTCTCAACAAAGGGAGATGGAGGTGTTGGACAAACACACTGGTGTTTCTCCTTCAGTTTCTTCTTAAAAATTCTAATATATATATATATATATATAAGAAAAAAAAGAGAAAAATAAAAAGAAAAAGCAAAGTGTAGTTGTGAAAACCAGGCAACTGGCACAATATAAGCTTGAATTTTCATTGTAAAACCATGTTTACTTGGCCACTGAAAATTCTCAAAAAAAAAATCTTAAAAATAACAGTTTTACATTTCAGTTTTGGTATGAATGACTTACAAGTCAATAAATAGGACTGAGAGGGAAAATCATATCAAGTTTTTTTTTCAAGTTTTGGAAACCCTCTAAGCCTCCTGTAGATGTCACAATTCCATTCTACATTTCAACATAGTTTCATTCCAATAAAGAGAACAAGTTTCCAGATTTATAGAGGGACCTGAAAAGCATAGCAGATCAAAAGCAGAGGGACCTGAATAGTACATCCAGCAGAGGGACATGAGAAGAAATTGCAGCAATAATAAAGCATTTCAGCCTTGCAGAGGGACCTCACTTTTATCCTTACAGAGGGACCTGAGACAAAGGCATGTCAAGCCATCATACTTTGCAGCAGAAGAATACACCAATCCACAGGAACCAGAAAAGAATTTCATCAGAGGTACCTGTGAAGACATTCAGAGAAGCAGCAAGCAAGTCTCAACAATCCAAACCAGCCGCATCAAAGCATCATGAAGAGCGCAAGGGATCTGCAAGCAAGTCTGTAAGAATTTGATTTTAATGTTTTAAAAGTTTGCATTATTCTTCATTTTTGGGTAGTGACAAAATATCTATTACCCTCACAACCCTGACTATCTACCCATTCATTAATTCCATTACCCTAGGCATCAAAAATAGTAGTCAAAAACAATTTTAGAGGTATTTGCAAATCCTTGATCTTATGCCTAAACTGCATCCTACAAACAAGCTTCAATTTCATTTTCAAAAGAAGTCATAAGGAAGGGTTCTTTGAACTATATAATTCCTAAGGTTTTCATATATACCCTAAAAGTAAACATTTGATACATTTAAAAAAAAGAGAGGTATATATGGGTCATAAACGTAGAAGAAAGGATCAGTGCTCTAATTCGAAATTCAAGGTAATGATTGCATATGAGCAGGCGTTTTTTTTGTCTCATACGTTTTTCTCATTCCTAGATTTCACTCTCATGCCTATGGAGGTAATTTGCTAAAGACGCAGGATTTGTTCAGAGCCAACTCTTCTCCATGCAAATAGAACGTGCATAACATAGGAGTATGCAGGCATAGCAAAGGAGTATGCGGGCGTAGCTATTGAAGATTGCACGCACGCAGGCATAACTATGAAGTGGAAGTCCCCTGAAGAAAGGTAAGAGACATTTCAAAAACAGAGATTTTCCCCAGTTGAAATCAAATCGATATTGCAAGCTAGGGTATAACTTCTTGGTTAAGTTTGCTTGAAGCTTCCTTTGCATAAGGAATTTTTTGTTGAAATTAAAAAAAATGGTTTCTAGGATAGAACCAGGAAAAATTGATCCCTCTACCATTCATGAAAGATGCTTGGAAATTTTTGAGAAGAAACAATGGATTCCTTTCTTTGAAACGTTTGATGGGTATAATGAAAAATTTAGCCTAGAATTTTCCTATTCATTTGATGGAGAGAGGGATACATTAGGTAATTTCACTTTCAGATTATCTGAGGATATTATGGCACAAATTATTGGATTACCTCAATAGGGAGAGAGGTTCTTTAAGACAAAACAGTTTGAGGAGAAAGCATGGATACCTTTCTTATCCAAATCAAGGGCAGGCTCGGTAAAATGGAAGAAAGGAATACCAAGGAGTTGGTTGATTCATCCTTGGGATGAAGTAGCATATGTCATCTAGAAATCCATTACTTGTGAAGGAAGATTCAGTGTCATATACCTCTATCACATTAAGTAGAGGCAGCATTTGAGGGGTGATTGTGAGATTAATACACCCTATTTTCTCTTACAGAGCCTTTCTAAAATGGCTAAAGTTGTTCAAAAACATGCTGAAGACATTACAACAAGCCTTTTCTACTGTGGAATCAGCAAGATGATTATCACACATGAATTACAAAAACAAAACTTGACATGGCAGAAATTTGTAATTCTTAATGAATTTGAAGAACCAGAAGAGTTGCTTGAGAAATGATTGAAGGAAAATGAAGTATTAATGATAACATACACTGAAGATGAAATAAATAACTCTAAGGAAACAAGCTCAAAACAGCCTAAGAGAAGATTAAGAACAAGGAGCATGGTAAAAGAAGAAAAGGAATTCCAAGAAAAAGATAAGATCTTCACCACTTATGAAAAAAGATCAAGGAAATGACAACAAGTTCAGAAGAAGAAAGGACTAAAAAATGATGATGAGGTACAACAAGATTATTTTTCATACATTCAATCCTTAGAGAGTCAAGAAGAAATTCTAGCATGTGAGATTGGGAAAAATGATGAAGAAGTGAATATCATCTTTAAACAACAAAATGCTAAAGAGATAATGGAAATAGATACTCAGACAGTTGAAAAGACTCCAACTGACAAGAAAGAGAAAAATAATGAGGATACAGTCATCATTTCTCCTTTCTTTGAGCAGCAAGCCACATAAAAGAAAGAGAAAAAGTATTTAGAGCAGGAGAATGAAGAATTTAAGCATAAAGATGAGGAATTTGGGATGGACACTATTTTTGAACATCCTACAATAAATATGAAAAAGAAGAATTCTTCCAAGAACAACAAAAAGATTGAAAAGTTAGAACTGAGAATGAAGGAATTAGAGTTAGAAAATGAGAAATTGAGGAAAAAAAATAGAAGGCTTAGAGTTCAAAACATTCGAATCTCCAAACAAAAATATAAATGGTATCAACGAAAGAGAACATTCAAAACAAAATATCAGATATTTAGAGCCCTTCATACAACTCAGGATAGTGTAGATGCATCATCACAGACATGGGAGATGTCAGAGGACCAGTAGCAGCAGTAAAATAACAATTTTTTGCATGGGGATATGCAGGTTCAGTTTTGGAAACAATTTTGGTGCATGAGGACATGCAATAGATTCCTCTTGGGGGAGATGTTGGACACTGTTTTTTATACCTATTTTACTCCATAATCCTTCAAGACATATCCTTAATCCTTTATATTTCATCCATAAACCTTAATGTTTCATCCATGAGGACTTGAAATTCAATAAACTAAGGTATAATTGTTGCTTCTCATAATGAATTGAATTTTGTAATTTTTAAAGCATTTAAATTTCAATTTGAATAAAATTACAGAATTAGCTAACTTCCCGTAAACGCTCCTAGATTTGGATATTTGTAGGATATCTAGGCGTGATCTGAAACACTCAGAAGAATATTTGATGTCCAAGGATGTATTAATTGCTAGCGGCTTCATGAAATAGGTTTCACAGGTGTCGAGTCAACGCTGGTCAAACCAAATTACATGCACTGCCATTAAGCACAAAAACAGGGCCATTTCGATTTTGCATGGATTTTTCCTATTTTCGTGGATATGGAGAACGAGCTCACATATAATGGAGAGATGTCATTAATAGTTTACCAAGATTATATCATTTTTAGTTTTAAACATTCTTTATAAATACTTGAACCTTTTATGTAATTGCCATCCGAAAAATAGTGAACATTTGCAATTGGAATAAAGACTTCAGACTTTGAATAGACATGTGTTCATTTTTATATGTTGTGGGATTGAATTAAGTGTTAATACTTTTTTGAACCATCCTGTGTGTGTAAGAAAAGCAGTGGAGGCCCCCTCTGCCAAGCCTGCACATTCACGTATTCCATTAATACGCATTGGTATGTTTTGATGTTTTCTGTAGTATTCCTTTAAAATATTTCAAACTACATTTTACAAACAAATTTCATTCTGTGTGATGCAAGTAGGTTTTCATTGTTTGACGGCAATATGTGTTTTTGTTTAATTACTATAGGTCGTTTTCAATTCTATTTTTCATTAGAATCTATATTTAGTTGTTGAAGTATTCAAACACATTGTGAACTGACTTCTTGTAAAAGAATTCAATGTCTTCCTGCTTTCAACAATGAAGTAGCAAGGTTGTAGTTTATTTTTATGGTTTTTATATTTTAGTTTTAGAATATTTTAGGTGTTGATGAGTTTAAGAATTATAATGAATACACTTTTTGTAAGGGAGTTTAGTATTTCTTAACTTACATCATTCAGATAATTCTAGGTTCAATTCGAAAGCATAGTGTGTTTTAAACTAGTATAGATCTAAATCCATAGATTTTGGATGTGCTTCTAAGTCTTACGACTCTGGATTGACAATTAAAATGTATGCTCTAGTTTACAACAGTAAATTGATCCAACAATAGTGACCCAATCAAATTGTAAACCCAAACAATCTCATCCTCCTCATCTCAAATCTTGATGTGTTCGTTCTGAATTTCAAAAAGATACTTATCCCAAATCATATCCCACTCACAATCCAAGCCCAAATCGTGAGCCTAAAGCAATCATTGTCACCATATATGATTAATCAATGGATTGATAAAAAAATTCAAAGTACATTTAGCCCATTTTTAAAAATGGTGAACTAAATCAACATAAAGAAAAACTCTAGTACCACAACCAATAATAACATTAACACCCACCCTAATTAAATCATTAGAGCCTACCTTCCAAGTCAAATACCAACAAATAACTGGAAAGGCCAAGGTCAAGGTCTTCCAAAGGTTGGTTAGATTTTGAATATTGTAGTTGTGTCTTCTTATCCAATATATTGGATAATAAAAATGCAAGTCTCAAAACAAAAAAAATGCACCATCAAAATTTTACAAGTACCAATCGGATTCTAGGAAATGACATCATCCCTTATGGTTGAGATGACATTGCTTGAGTTACAGTTGTTTACTTGTCAAATTCTAAATAATGGATAAAAAATCATAATTAACATATGCTAATAATGGAAAAAATACTAAAACATTATTTTTTAATAAATACACATATAATTAATACATTCATTTTAAATTACTTTTACTTTTTAATATAAAATTATATTTTTAATAAAAAATCAAACTAAATTCAAAATGAAATCCTCGTTGAGTGGTTTTTTTAATATGATGAATATAAGTTTCTTTATTATAACGTAACAATTTAACATATTACCAATGCTAATAGGATATTACGTGTATTAACATATTAAACCAATGTGAATAATATATTAAGCTCTTTTAACATATTAAAATGCTAATAAGATATTGCGTGTCTTAACATATTAAACCAATATTGTTGGATTATCCCACAATACTGAGAGGGGATGAATCAATATTGTCTTTTTATTTTAAAATAAGAACAAAAAATGAATCAAACATGTTAAGACACAAATTTATCGTGGAAACTTCAAAGAGTAAACCACCAACTAAAACTAATTAAAAAGATGAATCTACAAAATTGCTTTATCTGCTACTACAGAAAATATGTAACAACACCTTGGATTTCTTTATGCTACAACAAAAAAGGATGCTACAACAGACAAGGATGCTACAACACCTTTGCAGACTTATAGTTTTCCCTAGTGCCACCCTGCCACCTTGGACTGATTTTTATCAGTCTTTCATTCACTTCTTGGACTCTATCATTCGAAGTCACAGAGACAAATTCTTTCCTTCAATTATTCTGTCAATAAATACCTTCACGCTTCCTATAGATGCATCTCTTCACCATTGCGCCATTTCATTCTTCGATCATGCGTCTTCAAAACAACTAAGCTAATTCCATGTTAATCGATTTGTTGTTTAATTTTCCAGTTGTGACCTTCCGCAATCTCCATTTCCGCAATCATTATGAGTTGTTGATTTTATTTCGGGTTTTTTCCTGACCGTAGATCTAAGATAAGATAGGGATAACAGAATGCGGGTTTTTGACTTTTCCAAAATGTCATTTCGAGATTTACTCTTTCCGCACCGTCGATCCTTTACGGATGTCTTCCTAACTGTTAATCTTCTGGATCGTGGGTTGCGGAATGCGAAACTGTGACATTTCCCAAAGACTTTTCGCAATTCTCTGCCTTCCTTTTTTCGCCTTCCGCTTTTCACCTTACGGACTTTGGGTTGCGGAAACCCATATTATTCTAGACCTTGATTTCTTGTCTTCCACTTTCTGCCTTCCTCTTTCCGGACTTCGGGTTGCAGAAACCCATATTATTCTAGACCTTGATCTCCCTCTTTTTGCCTTCCGCTTTTCTTATGGATCGTTGATTTCTTTGTAGGTTCACTCATGTCCGTCGATTAATGATCTAATGCGTATTTGTGGATCTCCCCTCTTCTTTGTGCAGAAATCATCCACCATCATCGATCTTCTCAAGATCAGCTTTCGTAGTTTCTCTTGACTGATCTAGACTGCCCATGTTATCAGTAAACTATTTCTCAATGAAATTTCGCTCCCATCCAGAATGTTAACTCTCCTGCTAGTTGAATCTGCGAAATCCATGAGGACCATCAGATCTAGATCGACGGTGGACTTCAAATATCATAGAGCGAATTACATTAAAAATTTCGCATCCAACCTCTGTTGTTAACCGCCTTACGTGTTGAATCAATGGAATCCTTAAGGACCGTTAGATCTATGTCCCCACCAGATCAACGATGGACTTCAAATGTGATGAAGTGGATTTCATAAAAATTTCGCGCACATCAAAAGTTTTCCAAACCACACAACTCCACCTAGCGGAATCGTTGTGCGTCTTCGATCTATTTTAATGATCAATCTCGGTCATTCATCTCAATCCTATTTTGTTCAAATATTGTAACTTTGAAGAATATTCTATATGTATCTTTTTGTGGTCCTCAATGGTCCTATCGGGAGAACCACTTGTATTACTTTGTACCCCAATGCTTCTAATCGGAAGAACTAATAAGATTCATGAGGTAGTCCCCTCTAATTGTAAAGGTGGGTCATTAGCACCCCAATGTGGTTACTTGAGCCTACATGATTAACTCGATCCTACATGTCGAAATTGATAATTAAAGTGAACGGATGAATATAAATAGAGGTGTAGTGCTCCTCATTTGAAGCACACACTCTCACTTGTGTAGCGCATTAGTGGAGGAGAGAGAAGTAGCAGGAGAAGGAGGAGGATCAGGCTTTGATCTCCTTGTTGGTTTTATCTTTTACATTTTGGAGCATCTATATTGAGGAATCTTTTGCTGGGTTTTTCCCTTTAGGGTTTTCCCAGGATAAATCTTTGTGTTCCTTCTATATGGTTGTGCTTGTCTATCTTTCAATGATCATGTTTATATGCTTTTGTTATGAAATTGTAATGAAATACTAATGATCTGGCTTAGCATATGAAAATTCAACATGGTATCAAAGCCACCCTGAAAGAAGACATTGTGTAGCTACAGAAGCTAGGGCTTCTTACTTTTTGGTTCTCTCTCCACAATCGATCAGCAAAAGAAGGCTAGGCTGACTCTCCATTGAAGGGCACATCTTTCTATCGAAGCAAAATTCAATTCCGAGCATTTTCAGTTTTCAATGCAGGAAATTAAGGATTCTTGTAGAAAAATAATTTTTGAGTGAGCCAGACATAGGATTTCTCTCCTCATCAAAATCAAAGTTTAGAGACCTGGATCAATATTTTTGGTTGGGTGAAACTCCGGAAAAGTCAAACCCTAGTTTGACCCCGAGCTAGAAAAACCCTAAATACTAAAACTACTAAGTTTTGGTACTTTCGCTATATCCCGAGATTGGCGATGAATCAGGAGCTTAAAAATGCAAAGGTTGAAGATAAAATAATTATGTACATTGTGTCCAAAATTCAGCCTCATATTCTCTATATTCTGGGATATAGGATGCCTCCAAGTTAGGGTTCCAGCATCTTCCAAGATTCATCCCTAAACAGGACACCTTGGGAGAATTGCTATATAATGGGATACAAAGGTCCAAATGAAATTTTGGAAGATGTTCCAGAAAGGGCATGGACTTTAATTTCTGTGGTCCAAGGTTCAGACTCAGAAGATGAAACAGTGACATGTGGAATTTCGTACAACTTTGCTGTTCTGAACAGTCATGTAACTAGTCACCTTGGGAAAATGACCATAAGTCCCAATTGGTGAACCCAATTCTAATGACACCTATGGTGTTGGAACAGGGACATGTGAGGATACCTTAGTGATAAATTTTAGACACATAAGAGTAGTACATTCGTAGATACCACATAAATAGTAACAGGCATTTCTGCAGAAGAATTTGGAAAACTAGGGCTTCTTATTCCGGGAGCTTCCCTCCACTGTTTTCAGAAAAGGAGTACATTGGACAGCTCAACTTGAAGAGATATATATTTCTATCCAATCAGATATGAAAGATTCCAAGTTTTGAAAATTAGGGTTTCTCTGACAAACCCTAGATCAGCTAGCTCCAGAACCAGAACGGACACCTCAAATCGGTAGGATCTAATCTTTTGCTATTTCCATTTGAGGTTCTCATCAACTTGATGATAAGCTTGGTAAAGTTGACAACTTCCAAGCATGGAAGTATTTGATCTCTCTGGAGAAAATGAATTGGACACCTACATGAGTAGAGAGGTTCCCGTTCTAGAGGAAGATGAGGCTCAAAGCCTTACACCAAAAGAACTTGGTCAAGGCCAAAAAGATCATTGCTAATTCAGTCACGGATAAACTTGTACCACAAGTGTCTTACCTAAAGACACCGAAAGAGATGTTTGATTCCTTGACCAAGCTATTTGAAGGAAAGAACATACATCAGAAAATGACCTTAAGAAACAGGTAAAAGAATAAGTGAAGAATGCAGAAGTGGTGATAGCCACCTTGAATGGCCTCCTAGGATCATGGGATTCATTCATGTGAGGAATGTGTGCCAGAAGGAGGTGATTACTTTCAGTTGACTCTGGGAAGAAGAAGAAGCTCGACTTATAAGAAGAGAAGAATAAGATGGGAGCAATTGAAGATCAAGCTCTCACAATTCAAAGAAGATCCCTCAAGCGATGAGGAATGTGAAGAACTCAATTCTTGAAGAACCTCTTATCCATCTTATCATTTGGATAAGAAATGATGATGTCATGAATGAAGAAGATGATGAAGTAGAAGGATCAAGAAGGAGTCTACCCACGAAACGAATAAAAGATAAGTATTCAACTGTCATTGCATGATATTGTTTTGTTATGCATTTGATTATATTTAGTTGATGTGTTATGCATGATAGACCGTTTGCATTAATGACAGTATACTACTAATATGCATGTGATGGGTAAGTAGCTCATGGTGCTATACATCTCTCCATTGCTACTTATCTAGAATGAAACCTCTTTGCTGACATATTGTATTAGTGCGCAATCTCAATGATGTCATGGTAGAGATAGAAGGCATCTAGAAAGTTTCCATGAGATATGGATGAATGTTGTATTGGATAAACAGTTGCATGATGCATAAGAATTTGCCGTTATGCATATGTTTTATGAAATAGTTCTAACCATGCAACTGGTGCATTTGAATTATAGGAAAGGTCCTGTACAACCTCCTACGAGAAAAGAAGGATGAGACTTGTTCCGAAGAACAAGTGATGACAATTCAAGATTCACTCCAATAAACATGAATATGAAGCTCCCAGGGTCAGAGACATCATGATGAAATAAAGAGCTTCAGAGAGTGGTAGATCCACCTCAAAGGATGAAGACCACCATGGGTACGAGAGATAACTCAAGATGAATAAAAGAATGGCGAGAATTCCAAACCAAAGTAAGAGGGATCGGAGACACTCCAGTTGTGTAAACCTTTTTCAGCTATGAAAGAAGTTATGATCAAAGAGTAACAATTTATCATAAGGAATGATGTATACGACATGGTTTCGAGACATAAAGGGAAGATGGTACTCCACTTCAGGGGGAGTGACTACAGAAGATATCTAAGTTTGACATGATGGATATCTTCCTGATGGATCAAGATTTTACCAAAAGTAAAGTGGGTTCCAACCTTCAAGGTTGAATGCAGAAGACTAGGATATGTTGATGACCTGACAAGGCGAAATCATGGAAGATGTTATGATGAAAGAATACTAGAATGATGTTTGGGATATAGTACTCAAACCAGAAAGCAAGAATGTGGTATCTTCCAAATGGATTTGCAACATAAAATATGTTGCTAATAGAAATAAGGAAAGACTTGTGGCTAGAGGTTTCTATCAAAAAGAGGGAATTAATTCTGAAGAGACACTTACTCCAAGAAGCAAGGTACACTTCCTTCAGAACTATCATGGTAGTTTCTTCCATGACGAAGTAAAGACAAGCCTTCCTTAATGGTATGATTGAGGAAGAGTTTTACATCAAATAGTCACAAGGACTTGAAGTTGAAGACAGATGGACTCACGTATGCAAGTTGAAGAAGGCCCTCTATGGCCTGAAGCAAGCTCCCAAAGCTTGGTATGGAAGAATAGATAGTTTCCTGATGAGCATGGGCTTTCCCAAGAGTAAAGTCAATCCTAACCTTTACTACAAGGTTGTAGAAGATGAACCTGTCATACTATTACTATATGTGGATGATCTATTTCTGACAGGGAATGAGAAACAGATTGTAGAATGCAAGAAGAAGTCCGCTGAAGAATTTAGACCTTGTTCTAATACTTTATTTCCTAGGTCTACAAGTAAGAAGGAATCTTTCTCAAACAGGGAAACTATGCAGTAGAGATATTGAAAAGATTTGATATGTTGGAATGCAAAGCCATGGCCACACCCATGGATTCCAACCTAAATTTGTTAGCTAATGACTCATTAGAGTTAGTGGATGTGACTCAATACAGACATATTATTGGGTTGTTAAATGTATCTAACAAATACTAGATCAGACATTTGTTTTGCTGTGAACACCTTGAGTCAGTATCTAGTTCAACCTAGACATGTTCACCAAATAGCTGCAAAACATGTGATGAGATATCTGAAAGGGACTATAGACTTTGGTCTATACTATGATGGTATCCATGAGTATAGATTGTATGGATATACAGATGCAGATCAGGCCAGAAGTATCTCAAATAGAAAAAGCACATCAGGTGGATCTTATAGTCTGGGATCTACTATGATTTCATGGTTCAGCAGAAAGCAGTCCAGTGTTGCTCTAAGCACAGCCGAAGCAGAATACATAGCAGATTGCTCTGCTAAGTTGTGAAGCCATATGGCTTCGGAAGCTGATATCAGGTCTCTTTGACCTGAAGATGGATACTACAATGATTCTATGTGATAACCAGATTTGTGATGACAGAGAACCCTGTGTTTCATCGTAACACATAGAAATCCGGTATTTCTACATACTATAGATTCAGATGATGGTGATTCAGTATTTCTATATTGAATATAGAGATGATGATGTTTCTGTATTCCCATACTGAAGATATAGATGATGTTTCAGTATTTACATACTGTAGATGCAGATGATGGTGACTCCGTATTTCTATACTAAATATAGAGATGATGATGCTTTCAGTATTCACATACTGGATATACAGATGGTGATAGTTCAGTATTCTCATACTGAAGATGTAGATGATGATGTGCTAACAAAGCCTCTGTCTCGAGTAAAGTTTGAGCACCTTCGAGACAAGCTTGGTGTTGTTCGAAAAGACCTTCCTCAAAAGGGGGAGTAGTGATGTTGTAGTGGGATTGTATCATCCCTGGGCACTTGCCCTAAAGTGATCCGGTGGCCTCGGTCCTTGAGAATGAAGAGGGATTGTATCATCCTGAGACATTTGTCCAGAAGTGATCCGATGACCTCGGTCCTTGAGAATGAAGAGGGATTGTATCATCCTGGGACATCTGTCTAGAATAGATCCGGTGACTTCAGTCCTCGAAAATGTAGTGGGATTGCATCATCCTTGAATTTCGGTTCAGAAAGGTATCCTGAGGCTTCGGTCCCCAAGAATGTGGCAGGATTGCATCATCCTTGAACTTCGGTTCAGAAAGGTATCCAGAGGCTTCGATCCCTAAGAATGTGGCAGGATTGCATCATCCTTGAACTTCGGTTCAGAAAGGTATCCGGAGGCTTCGGTCCCCGAGAATGTGGCAGGATTCCATCATCCTTGAACTTCGGTTCAGAAAGGTATCCGGAGGCTTCGGTCCCCGAGAATGTGGTAGGATTGCATCATCCTTGGACCTAGTCCTAAATTGATAGGGACTGATTATCCCGTAATCAATCTGGTGACTTTGGTTGTCGAGAATGCAGTAGGATTGCATCATCCTTGGACCTAGTCCTAAAGTGATAGGGACTGATTATCCCGTAATCAATCCGGTGACTTTGGTTGTCGAGAATGTGATAGGATTGTATCATCCCTGGAATTAGGTCCAAAAGTGATCCAAAGACTTTCGTCTTCGTGTTGTGGATTGCAGGTTGTTTCTGATGATGACGACGTACTGATCGAAAGATCAGAGTATGATGATGATGTTGTTGTTCGAAAGATCAGAGTATGATGATGATGTTGTTGTTCGAAAGGGTCAAAGTGCTGAAGATGATGTTGTTGATCGAAAGGTCAGAGTGTTGAATATGATGTTGTTGATCAAAAGGTCAAAGCGCTAAAGATGATGTTGTTGATTGAAAGGTCAAAGATGTTGCTGATCGAAGTGATCAAAGTGTTGCTATTGCTGAAGACTGAAGATTGAAGATGAAGACTACATGATGTTGAAAAGATTCCAATGATTTATAGGTGTGTTACCCTGATGATGTTTATGATTTCCTCTATTTATCTCCTATTATTGTTGTTGTTGATGTTGTTGTAGAATACCCTTCTCATTAAGGAGGAGTGTTGAAATATTGTAACTTCGAAGAATATTCTATATGTATCTTTTTGTGGTCCCCGATGGTCCTACCAGGAGAACCACTTGTATTACTTTGTACCCCGATGCTTCTAATCGAAAGAACTAATAAGAGTCATGAGGTAGTCCCCTCTAATTGTAAAGGTGGGTCATTAGCACCCCAGTGTGGTTACTTGAGCCTACATGTGTAACTCGAGCCTACATGAGTAACTCGAGCCTACATGTCGGAATTGATAATTAAAGTGAACGGATGAATATAAATAGAGGTGTAGCACTCCTCATTTGGAGCACATACTCTCACTTGTGTAGCGCATTAGTGGAGGAGAGAGAAGTAGCTGGAGAAGGAGGAGGATCAGGCTTTGATCTCCTTGTTGGCTTTATCTTTTACATTTTGGGGCATCTATATTGAGGAAATTTTTGCTAGGTTTTTCCCTTTA
Organism: Pseudotsuga menziesii; assembly: GCA_001517045.1. Taxonomy (NCBI): domain Eukaryota; kingdom Viridiplantae; phylum Streptophyta; class Pinopsida; order Pinales; family Pinaceae; genus Pseudotsuga; species Pseudotsuga menziesii. The sequence continues at coordinate 498,280 of LPNX010966686.1, forward strand.
GGGTTTTCCCAGGATAAATCTTTGTGTTCCTTTTGTATGGTTGTGCTTGTCTATTTTTCAGTGATCCTGTTTATATGCTTTTGTTATGAAATTGAAATGAAATACTAATGATGTAGCTTAGCATATGAAAATTCAACATATTTCCAGTGATTAGTTCTGATTTCACAACCCGAATCACCTTTTATCCTCCTCACTCTTTTATCAACGGAATATTTTTCAGCCATTGATCTTATTCCACCTTTAATCTCCACCGCACGATCTTCAAGCATATGAATGAGGATTATCAATTTATCTCATTCTCAACTCTAACTTGTGAAATTCAACCACAATCGTGGATTTTCCTCTTACCATGATCTCAACCATTAATACCTGCACAGACTTAGGCCTACAAGTTCATCATCGATCCTTACATTGATCGATCAATCGATCTATGTATTCTCTCACTCTTAGAATCCCTAATTCCTCAATACTGACTTTCCTTTGTGTCATTGTTGAATTCATCTGCTACCATATCTACTGGTTATTCCTTTGTCATGCGTGAAACCATTTGACATCAATGACAACTTATATACTCAACAATATTCTCCTTTTCCATTGATGGCAATATCTAAACATTCTCCCCCTTTGACAATAATGACAAAGGATACCTGTTATGCCATTGAGGATTTCCTATCTTTCTTCTTTCTGAAAACTCCCCCTGTCATTATATCTCCCCCTGAGATTGTGCCTCATCCTCTACAACGTTTGTAAGGGAATCACTCTCATATTCTATCTAAGATGCTAAAAGGCTTCCTTAGGTAGTGGCTTGGTGAAAATTTCAGCAACCTGTTCTTTTGTGTCAACATACTCTAGTTTGATAACCTTTTGGGATACTTGTTCTCTTAGGAAGTGATATTTTATTGGTATGTGTTTTGTCTTGGAGTGCATGACAAGGTTTTTGACATGTTTATGGCACTGGTATTATCGCAATTTATTGTTATTGGGTTCTCATACTTCACAAGTAAGTCTTCTAGTGGTTTCTTCATCCAAATGACATGGGTGCAACATGATGCAACAACAATATATTCGGCCTCTGTTGTGAAGAGTGAAAGGGAATATTGTTTTTTACTTAACCATGAAACCAAACAATTTCCTAAGAATAATGTTGCTCCACTGGTACTTTTTCGGTCATCAACACTTCCTGCCCAATATGCATCAGTAAATGCTTTTAAAATAAAGTCTTGACTCTTTGGGTACCATAACCCATACTCCATAGCACCTTTCAAATATTTGAAAATCCTTTTTACTGCAGTTACATGCGTTTCTTTGGGGCTTGACTAGAACCTAGCAACCAAACCTACAGCTCGCATCACATCTACTCTTATAACTGTTACATATAGTAGTCTTCCTATCATGGACTGTACATGGTATGATCCACTTCCAGGGATTCATCATCCTTGCTTAATTTGTACCCTGTGATCATAGGAGTACTAACAGGTTGGAGTATTCCATCTTAAATATTTTAAGCGTGTCTTCGATGTACTTAGTTTGAGAGATAAAGATTGCATTGTTTGTTTGGTAAACTTGCAACCCCAAGAAGAATGTTAATTCACCCAACATTGACATTTCGAATTCCTTCTTCATTTCAGAAGCAAAGTAAACACTTAGGGTTTGTAAATTTCTTTCAAATATTATGTCATCTACATAAACAACAACAATGACCATAGTTTCGTCTTCGATTTTTAAGGAGAAATTACTTTCAATGACCCCTCTCTTAAATCCTTGTTATTTTAAATAGTTGTCTAGCCTTGAAAACCAGGCCCTTGGAGATTTTTTGAGACCATAGAGTTCCTTTTTTAGTTTGCAAACATTATCTTTGTTTTCTGATAATAGGAAACCTTCAGGTTGTTCAATATAAACCTCTTCTTCTATTTTTCCATTTAAAAATGCATACTTAACATCCATTTGATACACTTTAAATTTTTTATGGCATGAGAGTGCTAGAAACATTCTGATTGCTTCAAGTCTTGCCACAGGAGCATAAGTTTCTTCAAAAACAATCCCTTCTACTTGAGCATACCCTTTACATACTAATATTTCCTTGTTCCTTATCACTTGACCATCCTGATTGAATTTGTTCTTAAAAACCCATTTGGTCCCTATAACATTCTTATCTTTAGGTCTTAGGACAAGTTCCCAAGTTTCATTTTTTCTTAATTTGATCTAATTCTTCATTCATGACTTTGAACCATTCATTATTCTTGCTTACTTCTGTAAAATTCTTAGGTTCCACTATTGAGAGTAGGGCTTGTTCATTAAATGTTAGTTGTATCCTTGTACTGACTCCAACATTTTTATCACCTATGATCTGTGTTTCTGGATGATTCTTTTGTATCCTTTTAGATGGAGTTTTTGTATCAGGATTTGGGGGGTATTCTTCACTTTCCAATGTATCTTCCTTTTCTATTCCTTCTTCTTCATCTTGAGTACTTATGTCGTCTTACAACTCTTCCTTTTCTTCATTATTTGTATTTTCAACACTATCGTGACTTCTTTATCTTCTTGGTTTTATATAATATACTCTTACATCTGCACTTTCTCCAATCTTGTGTAACCTTTTATTGTAACATTTATATGCCTTCTTGGTGGATGAATATCCTAGAAATATTCCTTCATCGGTCCTAGATTCAAACTTACCAAGGTCATCCTCGTTCTTTTTAATGTAACAATTACTACCAAATACTTTGAAATATTTGACTGAGGTTGTTCTTCCATACCATAGTTCATAATGGAGGCTTGTCCTTAGTCACTCTGAGTTGTCCTCTATTAAGTATATAGACAGTTGTGTATACTGCTTCTTTCCAATATGCATCTGACAGCTTTGCTTCATTTAGCATTGTTCTGGTGGCCTCTTGAACTGTTCTATTTTTCCTCTCAACAACGTCGTTTTGCTGAGGAGTTTTTGTAGCTGAAAATTGTCTCTTAATTCCATGTGTCTCACATAACTCATTGAACTCATTTGAATTAAACTCTCCCCCATTGTCGGATCTAAGACATTTGATTTTCACATGTGTCTCATTTTCAACCATTGCTTTCAATATTTTGAACTTCTCAAAGGCTTCTGATTTTTCTTTAAGAAATGTCACCCAAGTCATCCTTGTGTAATCATCAATGAGAAAAATGAAATAATATTCCCCCCTGCAAGATTTTAGTTCTTGTTGGTCAACATATATCTGTGTGCACTATTTCAAGAAGATGTGAGGTCATATGTTCTTTTGTTCTAAATCTGGCTCTAGTTTGCTTCCCATGTTGACAATGTTTACAAACTGAGTTAAGAGGTTTTACAATTTTAGGCAAGTCTCTTACAACTTCCTTCTTACTTATTCTGACAAGATTGTCAAAATTTAAATGTCCCAACCTTTTGTGCCATAGCCAACTTTCATCAACCATACTTAAGTAACATTGATTTTCATCTTCTAGGATATGCACATTGTTTGAATTTCTTATAGCCATGCCAACAACTCTCCTGAGTCTTTTTTCCCGATTTCACATTTCTCTGAGTCAAAAATACAGATGTTCCCTTGATCACATGTTTGACTTACACTGAGGAGATTAGGCTTGATATTTTCTTCTAGTAATACATTTCCTGCTTTGATATTGTTATTAACAACAACTATTCCTTTGCCAATTATATTGGAAGACAGATTGTCTCCAAAAGTGACTTTACCCTTATTATATTTTAGTGTTATGAATTTGTTTGGGTCACTGGTCATATGTTTTGAACACCCGTTGTCCAAGTGCCATAGGTTTTGATTTTCTGTTGAACATAGAGCAATCATGGAACTTTCCTTTTCTTCCTTTTCCCTCCAATACTTATTTTATTTTGTGTCTTGAGAATTAATTGCAACAGTTTTCCTTGTAGGAGTCATCGATTTACAATCTCTTGCCATATGTCCATGGTTATTGCATTTGTAACAATCTATGTCATATTTTTGAAGAAGTCTAAAAAGGTTATGATTTCCTTTTGGTTTATTACTTGATGACTTCTTCTTGTATTCAGGAACCTTCCATTAGCTCTGCAATTTAAGGCTTTCTGACCAAAGTTATTATAGGAGTAACAATGACCTAAAAATATATGCAGATATCTATTTGGTCTCTTAGGCACCATATTATTTATGTTTTTATCTTGAGAGTTTAGGGAAGCTTTCTTGCTCTCTTTCTTTTTAACTGGACTCTTTAGTGCTTCAGCATAGCTTTTCTTATTTCCTCCTTGATTAGTGGAAAATAATCTTTCTGGTTTCTTTTCTTTATTAAAACCCAAACCAGATCTATCACTTGATGATATTTGGCTATTCAGGATGTCATCTAGAATCCTTGAGCTAATCTCAAACTTTGATTTGATAGATCCTTCATCAATATTTTTATTGAATTGTATGATCTCTTCTTCAAGTCTCTTAGATTCTTGTATTCTTATTTTGAGTTGTAGGTTTAGGTCCTCCTCAATTCTTTTGGAATCTAGAAGTTTAGCTTCCAACTCATTAATGATATGACTTTACTGTTTGTTCTTTTTTCTGCATTTCTCAAGTTCTTCAAGAGCGCTAACAAGTTCATATCTTAATTCTACTTCTCCTTCTACATCTGAGTCACTATTTGAAGCTTGAGTATCTAGACCCGTGAATAGAATTTCAGTTTCTTCATCTTCACTTGTATCTCCATCCTCACTATCTTCCATGGTGTAAACAGTTTTCTTTTTCTCATAGGACTTTTTCTTGTTTCCTATTTTACCCTTTTTAAACTTTGAAGTTTCTCTCTCATCGTTATCATATTGCTTAAGGTAAGTGCATTTTGAAACAAAATGTCCAATTCTTCCACAGCTAAAAAATTTCAGGGGTAACTTTCCTTTATATTTTCCAGTACCTTTCTCAAGGTTTTTAATAAAAAAAGCTTCTTCATCATCTAGGTTCTCTGATTGTTTTTTGGATGAGGATTTCAATGTTGCTTATTTTCTTGAGGATTCATTTAGTCCCATTCTCATCTCATATGCAATGAAGATTCCATGTAGTTCATCTACTGTCACAAGGTCAAGATCATCTCGTTCTTCTAGGGTGGATACTTTTGAGTCATACTTCATTGGCAATGATCTTAGTACCTTGCTAACCACTTCTCTTTCTTTTAATTTTCCTCCAAGACCTCTAATAGCATTGACAACCTCATCTACTCTTAGAATATATTCCCCAATGTTTTCTTCTTCTTTAATTTAAGGCTCTCAAACTGCCCTTTGTATGTATGAAGCTTGGATTCTTTGACTTTAGATGCCTCTTCATAGATAATTTTTAACTTATCCCATGCTTGTTTGGCAGTATTGCATCACATAACTTTTGTGAATAAAGATTTTGTCAATCCACTCAGGATTGCATTTAGGGATTTGACATTACCTTCATATTGGGATAGGTCCACAGTATATGTAGGTGCATGGTCTTCTATTTTATACTCCTTTTCAGTTGCTGCCCAAACCTTCCATCCAAGGGACATCAGATGGCACTTCATTCTCACACTCCAGTATGCATAATTTTCACTTGTGAATAGTGGAGGTTTGTTAGTGGCTAAACCTTCTTGTTGATCCATTAATGGTTTGTAAATAGGATGCTCCTTCCAGTGGTTAAACTGTGGTGAAGGAACCTGCTCTGATACCAATTGTTGGATTATCCAACGATACTAAGAGGGTGGTGAATCAGTATTGTCTTTTTCTTTTAAAATAAGAAGACAAAATGAATCAAACAGGTTAAGACACAAATTTATCGTGGAAACTTCAAAGAGAAAACCACCAATTCAAAGTCATTTAAAACATGATTCTACAAAATTGCTTTATCTTCTACTACAGAAAGGATGCTACAACACCCTGGATTTATTCCTGTTACAACAGACAAGGATGCTACAACACCCCGGGATTCTGCCTGCTATAGTATACATGGATGCTACAACACCCTGGTTTTCTGTCTGCTACAAAGACAAGGATGCTACAACACCCTTTGCAGACTTATAGTCTTCCCTAGCGCCACCCTGCCACCCTGGATTGATTTTTATCAGTCTGTTATTCACTTCTTGGACTCTGTCATTCGTAATCACAGAGACCAGTTCTTTCATTCAATTATTCTATCAATAAATACCTTCACGCTTCTTGCAGACACATCTCTTCACCATTGCGCCATTTCATTCTTCAATCGTGCCTCTTCAAAACAACTAAGATAATTCCCTGTTAATCGATTTGTTGTTTAATCTTCTAGTCGCGACCTTCCACAATCTCCATTTCCGCAATCTTTCTGAGCCATTGATTTTATTTCAGGATTTTTCCTGACCATAGATCTAAGATAAGATGCATATAGCGAAATGCGGGTTTGTGACTTTTCCAAAATGTCATTTCAATATTTCCTCTTTCCGCACCATGGATCCTTTACGGATTTCTTCCTAACCGTCAATCTTCCAGATTGCGGGTTGCGGAATGCGAAACTGTGACATTTCCCAAAGTCTTTTTGCGATTCTCTTCCTTCCGTTTCTCGCCTTCCAGACTTCGGGTTTCGGAAACCCATATTATTCTAGACCTTGATTTCTTGTCTTCCGCTTTTCGCCTTCCAGACTTCGGGTTGCAGAAACCCATATTATTCTAGACCTTGATATTTTCTGCCTTCCGCTTTTCTTATGGATCGTTGATTTCTTTGCGAGTTCACTCATGTCCGTCGATCTACGATCTAATTCGGATTTGTGGATCTCCCATATTTCGCACTTTGCGGAAATCATCCACTGTCATCGATCTTCTCAAGATCGGCTTCCATAGTTTCTCTTGACTGATCTTGACCGTCCACGTTGTGAGTAAACTATTTCTCAAAGAAATTTGGCTCCCATTCAGAACGTTAACTCACCTGCTAGTTGAATCTATGAAATCCATGAATACTGTCATATCTAGATCGACGGTGGACTCCAAATATCATAGAGTGGATTGCATTAAAAATTCTGCATCCAACCTCTGTTGTTAACCGCCTTACTAGTTGAATCAGCGAAATCCTTAAGGACCATTAGATCTGTGTCCCCACCAAATCAACAATGGACTTCTAATGTGATGAAGCGAATTTCATAAAAATTCTGCGCACATCAAAAGTTTTCCAAACCGCGCAACTCCACCCAGCAAAATCGTTGTGCGCCATCAATCTATTTTATTGATCGATATAGGTCGTTGATCTCAATCTGATTTCCAACGATTAGTTCTGATTTCACAACCTGACTCACCTTTTATCCTCCTCTCTCTTTTATCAACGAAATCTTCTTTAGTCATTGATCTTATTCCGCCTTTAATCTCCACCACACGATCTTCAAGCATATGAATGAGGATTATCAATTTATCTCATTCGCAACTCTAACTTGTGAAATTCAACCACAGTCGTGGATTTTCTCTTACCACGATCTCAACCATTAATACTTGCACAGACTTAGGCCTACAGGTTCACCGTCGATCCTTACAGTGATCGGTCAATCGATCTTTATCTTCTCTCACTCTCAGAATCCCTAATTCCTCAGTACTAACTTTGCTTTGTGTCATTGCTAAATTCATCTGCTACCATATCTACTGATTATTCCTTTATCATGCATGAAACCCTTTGACATCAATGACAGCTCATATACTTTACATGCAAATAAAGTATTAAATGCCTTTAATATATTAAACATTTGACGTGCATATTACTTGGTAATATAATATTGCCCTCAAAACTTTTAACGTAATACAACTTGTATTACATACCTTAACATATTAAAAGTTTTAATATCAAAGATTACTTGGTAATATAGGTTAAACTTTTAAGTACTTGTATTACATATTAAAAGTTTTAATCACAAAGATTATTTTGTAATATAATATTAAATATAATAGTACTTGGTAATGTTAGTTATTTTAACGTAATGTAAAATATAAAATTGTCATATAACGTGTATAATGTGTTTTAACCTATTAAAATTCTTAATTACTCGATAATTTGTAATATAAGTTAAACTTGTAATGTAATATAACTTGGAAATATTATATATAAAACATGTTGGGATATAAATAACAAATTATCATATGTAATTATAAGGTGATATGGTAAGTTTATAATATATATATAATATTATTTTATAATATATATAATGAATGGGATTAGAATTGTGTATTGAATATATAAATATATTTTAAAATAAATAATTATTAATGTGAATTATTTTATATAAATATAATTTAGAGTATTTAAAAAGTTTAATTTAAATGTATAATTGGAAATTAAATTTTTTTATTTTATGAGTACTTTACATTTATATATTTATAGTATTTATGTTTCATATTATATAAAAAAGATTTTTTTATTAATTTTAGTTGTAAATATTTTTTCACTTCAACTTAATCATAATTATTCAAGACGTGAGTTGTAAATATACCCTCTCTACAAAATGACAAACTGGCAATATTTTATTATATCTCTTATGAGGCTCATTTTAGACTTCAAAATTCTTCTAATGATTGTATTTCACAATAAACATCCTTCTCTATGAAATGTCTCGTCGCAAATAGTTCCACACTGACTTTGCAACAAGAGCTTGATTAAATATAAATGAATTTTTGATACCCAACTACTTTTTTCCTTTCGAGAAGAAATTAGTTTCCAATTAGCTAAATCAAAACCTTTACAATCACAACTTCGATTCCAAAGATAATTGAAATAAATATTTTGAATCCTATCTAATATACCTTTTGGAATGTGTGCCATAAAATGGCAATATACAATAATAACTTTAGAATAGACTTAATAAGAACAAGTATTGCCTTACAAAACTAATTTTACCATAAAATGTCAATATACAATAATAACTTCTAGAATAGACTTAATAAGAACAAGTATCCCTTTACAAAACTAATTTTACAGCAAAAGATCACTCTAAGTTCAATCTTTTTTTCAGAGGAAAAAATACCAGTCTTTATTATTCATATGAATCAAAAGACATATTATACAAAAACCATCTTCATGACAGAAGGAGGAATCATATCCAGTCCTGCACATAGACAAATGATAGATATATCTGCATAGCTGCCAAACATAAAAAAGAAGCGAAGTCTGATCGTAGCAGACTTTTCTCACCATCCCTGAATTATCAGGTCAGAATATGCTGAATAATCAAAAGAGACCCACAAACATACACTCATGAGCATAACCTGCTAGCTCTCTAAGTTCTAAGTTCGATCTTAAAGACATGTGAGCACTAATCAACTTTCCCACAAGGTGGGTATCATATACACGATGTTTACACATTATGTCTTTTGAATAATCAAAATGTTTGTTTGAATAATAATCATATACACGATGTTTACACATTATGTCTTTTGAATAATCAATTATAACATTTCTTTGTAAATTTAAAGCATACACTATAGTTCTAAACATAATGATGCGTTTCCATAGTAAATACGTTATGGCAGGTTACACATGCTCGAGGTGTACAATATAAACACAATGTCCACACGGTAAGCTCTCCGCAAGCTCACAACTCAATTGCTAAACTCAATTGCTAAAGGCCTCTCACATTAGGTTAAATATTTAGATATTAGGAAATGTCATAATCAAAGTGTTATGATTGTAGTGTCTGCATCTCATGTAGTGGATGCATTATATTACAAAATACAACTGGATAATATTACAATGATGTTCAAATTAATATGGAATTGGTCATAACTCTTTCACAAGAGTTGACAAATGTTTCTGATCGACTATGTTATATATATAGTTTGACATAGATGACCATGCAAATAATGTGGATCCTGAAAGTATTAATAATGATTAATTATCCTCTCACTTTTCTCCATTTGCAGTTAGATTACCTAATGCATTGAAAGCACTTATGAAATAAGACACCCATGGAGTGGCCATAAATGGGATAATATCCTATAAATAAATACAATATTAAAAATTATTTGACATGGTTTTCTCGACATTTTTTCCAATTGGTATTGTTGATTGGTTGAATAGTGAATATTCGTTTACATGAGTATGCATTCCACTTATTTGAATTTTTCAATCAATGGTTTAGAAAAAATCCAAGGCTTCATTACTTTTTACTCAACAACATGATCATGTGCATCAAAGCCAAGGGATTTATTTTTGTTGTTTTTGTTGTTTTGTGAAGAAAAAAATAGAGAGAATGGAGTCTTTATAATAGAAGTAAAACTATATAAAGAACTCAATGAATTTCATGACGCTAAATTTGCAGGATGATTGATGTTTTTTGGTTCAATATTTAGAGGTAGGGTAGGAATTTCAAATGGCGGATACCTGTCAAAATTGCGGGTAACAATCAAAATTGGAAACTTTTTATGTATGCTAAGCCAGAATTTGACGGTTTCCATAAAATCTTAGCTGTATTTGACGAGTAAATTGACCCATGAAGGGCATTTACCCGTCAAATTCCATCCCTGCTTAGAGGTATAAAAGCATATTGGAATGTCTCATAGTGAGCCTAATGACATTATTACACAAATTGGATGTACAACTTTATTCCTTATATTGTGTGTGGAAGACACCAAGTGGATGGACTGGCATAAACTTATGCCTGACAATACATCTCATCATACACAAAAATCATCATCATTAGAAGATTGAAATTGTAATCAATTATCCACACATCATTTCATTATACATGCACTATCACTTCACCATATTCACAATAAGGATTATTGGTACAAGTTAGAAGTTGACACCTTGTCATATAAGTCATAATTTCCATTTTAATTTGTATTGTTTCCCATTCAATGCCTAACTTTACTATGTACAAATGGAAATGTAGAGTCTCTACACATGATATTTATGGTTGGATGGTCCTCTAGATAAGGAAAAACTAGATTGGAATAACTGGCCAAGGTTAAATGAAGCAAGTAAATCATTTTGATAAAAATGTAACTGTGTGGAATACATGTGATAGTCACAATTGAAATATATCAATTCATGGACTTCTAAATGAAGGCCCTTTCTTATTTGGTAGGGATCTGGTATATTTACTTCACCTCCTCTTGATGATCATGAGCAATTAGATTATCATGTTCAACAACATACCAAATGCAATTCCAACTCTTGTTTAAAAAAAAAAGGTTATCTATTTGTATGTTAACACAAAGCTCCATGGGAGCTTCATAATGAATCAAATCTCTTTAAAATGAAGATGGGAAAAATAAATATGAACTTGCACATAATGATGGCAAGCTGAATGTTCATAATGAAACTCTTCTTGCAATGTGGCGTGCCAATGTTGATTGTCAACCAGTGGTTTCTTGCCATAAAATGTTGAAGTACATTGAAAATATGCTTCTAAGTCTAAAAAAGGTTTCAAAGTTATCAAGATATGCTAACAAAAGTCTCAAACATTTCACGTTCTGGTGATCCTTCCTTGATTGCATATAAAAGAATTATTGTTGAAACAATTGTCAATAGAGACAAAATGCACAAGAAACATGCCACATGTTATTAACACTCCCATTGGTGCTTTGTAGACATATATGTAATGTCCTCTTCCAGTTAGGCCTTAAGGCCCAAAACCGCTAACCTATGTGATTCCTGTGGGTTCGAGTGGTTACTGACAACTAGGGAATCAGCTAAGGATTGATGCCAACCGTAGAAGATCTAGGGCATCATCAGGTGGTCAAGAAGGGCCACCGGGGCCAAAGGCCACCCTCGTGCATGCCATCCCAGCATTATTTTAATGATGCATGCACTATTTAAGTCTCCCTCCGCATGCATGCAAGTCAACGACAAATTAGAAGATAAAGTGACATGCATGCTTCTCTAGAATGAGCAGCCTCAACTCTCTTCAATGGTAGGTCAAAGATTAGGGTTTTGCACAGTTGAACTTTATAAATAGAGGAGAAGGCAAGAGGAGACTTCATTTTTTATTATTATTATTTTGGGAGCTCTTGGATAGCAGCACAGCGTGCAGCACAGCAGTTGGGGTTGGAGACGGAGTCTTCAGATAACAGGATTTCGGCAGTGAAACATTTGTCCTAGTCTTATTCTGGGTAAGCCATACAAGTTCACCACTTGTTCTTTATTCATTCATCAGTTACCTAGTACATGGTATAGATCGTTGCAGGGACACATGTGCAGCCGTAAGAGGGGGTTTTCAGCCAGAAATCCCTAATCAGCTGTTGGGCCTTCAGATCTCAGTTTCCTTCCGAAACTCAAGCACCAATATCATCATCAACCTCATACTTCGGTACCCAGTGATTTTTAGATCTATCAGTGCTCATCCGAAGCAGTTATCAGCCGTTTTGGGATTCCAGAGGTGAGTAGTTGCCTCTCTAAAGTGATTCGCTACCCTACCTGGAGATCTCAGAACCTTCGCATGCTCCGGGCATTCTCTCCGACATTGAACCGCTATCAGTCCTGCAAATTCTCAGTCAGATCAGACATCTCCTTCCTTGAGGGCGTCACACTTCTCTACTTGGGCATCTTGCTGCTGGGGAGATTCACCTGAAGCAGAGGAGCTCAGATCCTCTCCAATCCAGCTTGCAGTACTGGCAAACTTTTGCTGGAGTAGTTCAGATCAGCTTATCAGTGGTAAGTGTTCATTCTATCTCGCAAACCTTAACCCTAATTTTTCCTATAAAATAGGGATTTTTGCTTGGCAGTTTGCATGCCCCGTTGTATCAGCATATTTGCGTAGAAATAGAACATATCGGGATTTGGGATATTACAATATATTTGTATATTTAAATGTTGGATGGATCGTGTTTCAAAAGGTCTTCCTAGATCTAGATGGTTTATCAACGAACTCTGGCTTTATATATATATATATATATATATATATATTGCACTTTTCTATAACAATTGTCATTGATAGATGTAGGAAGATCACAGTCTTATGATCCTCGATGAAAGAAAGAACCTTGAAAACCTTGAGATACACATGCATTGTTCGGATTTAAACATGATTTCATTCCATACCTAATGAAAATGTAAATAGATTTGATGGGTTTTGTTTGAGTTACCACTAGTATATAAACCATTTCAAAACATTTCCATTGATATTGGAATCATTGATGAGATCATTCTGGCAAATTGAAGAATTTTTTCATATCATCCATAGCATGTTGATAGAACACTAATGTCACCTAAAAATGCCAAATAAGATTAATATATAAATGATGATGCATATAATCTTAACCAAGACATGAACGAATGCAAAATGTCATCCCATCGCATTCCTCCTAATGCCCTTCAAATCTCAAACATAGACACATTGGGGTGAAGTGACTATGACATGAATAATATTTGGGATAACTGTATAAATTCAACATTCTTAGTTGAATACCCAACCAAATTTGTATGCATTCTCAATCAATAGGAGTCATAACATATCATTCTATGAATACATTTGCAAATCCATATTATGTGTCATCAAAACAATGCCTTGTAGTTGATAGCATTTTTAAGCACTTTCATGACAAAAAAAATCAACCCCCATTGAAAATGATAATTCAAGGAATGATAGGGATGGGACTCATATCTTATACGTTGCATTTCTAATTAAATTTGTTTTTAATACACTAATGAAAAGAGCCCATTTTGTTTTTAATACACTAATGAAAAGAGACCGTTGTTTCTACTTGCACCTTTTGGCATTGTTGCTTTCAACATATGAGCAAGAATAATACACTTTGTCCTAAGGATTCCTATTAGATATTTCTAGCCTTTGTGTGCTCAAGCACTTAGTGTATCTCAAGAAGGAATGCCACATATTAAATACAATCTAATTGATGAAATGAGCTTCATAGGAACACAATTATTCATACATCTTGATTAATGTTTGTGTGCAGTTTTTTCATCACATAGATCAATTCATTTTGGTGGAGGCATAACTAGATTTTTGTGTCTCCTTTCATGTTTTTTTGACATTTTTTTGGGTAACATTGTTGCTAACGTCAATTTAACATCGTTATCAAGTCATCGCTTAAGTAAAGTGAGTGGCGTCAGACCAACATCATAATTAAAATGTGTTTTGAACGTTTTTTAACCAAAAAAGTGTGGGCCTAAGATCGCTTAAGCGACATCAACAACATAGATCAAATGTGACTTGAACATCCCTTAAGCCATGTTTGAAATGTGGAACTAAAGTAGATCAAATATGGCTTCAATGTCCCTTAATCCACATTTGAAATGTGGAACTAATGTAGACCAAACTTGGCTTGAATATATCTTAAACCACATTTGAAACATGGAAATAATGTGGATCAAGTGTGACTTGAACGTCCCTTAAGATTATCAACATCAAGGAACATGCATGGAATAGACGTAGAACACGTGTGGTATCAACATCATTTAATTCATGTTGGAAACATGGAACAAACATGGATCAAATGTAGGACATTCGTGGACTCGTGGCTTGAGCGTAGGACATGGATATATATTTGCTCAACAAACTCATGACAAGAATAGGCATTACAATCTCCCTTTGACTATGTTCATTCGTGATCTGGTCAATGTTTTACATATCAAACACTCCTTCAAATCAAATTTTAGCCAAACCTTGAACTCCTTCAAAATAATCACAAAAATAGGAAGATTCAACTCCTAGAGGTTTGACCTTGCATTCTTGCAGTAAGAATTCTAAATTTGATATCACATCCTCCAAGTGAGGACGGAGCATCGGTCCTAATTTCCATGGAAAAATTATTTCCCTTCTTTTATCAAAAAATAGTTTCTTCAAGTTGTGGATGAGTGGATTCATAACAAAGGATTTATGTGGATCCATTAAAGGCTTGAAACCATAGCCATAATTGATCGTTTAACTCACACAAGTAGCTAGATCAAAGATCTCTTAGATTTGGGAGGATCTGCAGCTTGATGTTGCATTTGAGGGAGGATCTACAACCCAATATCCCAAAATGCACTCTTCACCCATAGACCTGCATTCACACTCATTGAGGTAATCACAAACACTTTTTTCATCCATAATCAATCCAAATACACAATACATGATTAACAAATACCTAATGCCAAAATTATATCAGTGGTCTTCAAAAGTGTGTTTAACTGCAAGTAGCAATGGAAAAAAGTGACATGAAAAATAGGAAAACAAGTGACAAAATAGAGTCTTTTCTTACCCTCAACATCTCCCCCTGACTAATGATCATACAAGTCCCTCTAAAACAAAACTAATCTCATGATTCAGTCTTAGTTTCTACTAGAGGTAGGTAAAGAAAATAGTACTTTCTCTAGTCATGAGATGGCTTCCCTTGCTCCTCTGAATCCCCTTATCGAAACTCTCTAGTGAGTCATGTCCAATACTTAGACTCTTCTTCCTTCTCCACATTTTACCATAGGATTGAAAACTGAAATATTAGCCCGACCCAATGATTCCCCAATGTTTTTACACAATCAACATACCCGGGCACTCGGTCTAAAGCCATAACAAATGTAGGAAGAGATAGATGATCTCTTCTATCCATATTATATGTAAGTGTTTGTTGTCTCCATCGAATATGAAGAACATTCTCCAATATGTTGATAGCAATCCATCTCTTACAAGAAACAATAGCTACAATTTGGTTTTATGTGAAAGTAGCTACAAAATCTGGATGATTCATCTTTTCACCCCATTCCCTATATATATCTCTTGGCACAAGTTCTGCCATGTTCCTTAACCCTTGTACCTTCTCAGCATTCTCCAAGATATTCCATGTTCCTTAACCCTTGTACCTTCTCAGCATTCTCCAAGATATGCATTGCCCTGTTCCATGATATTTGGTTTTTCATGTATGATGCAGAATCCCTTAACTAGACATCACCTACAAGGGTATCAGGATCCCAATCATTCTTCCCTATCAACACTAAATCATGCAGGTATAGTTTACAAGCCTGGTTCTAATCTTCTTCTTTGCATGTAAGATGGACTTGTAAAAATTGATCCTCATTGTCCATGTATCACTTGTTACCAGCACTTAAAGCTCTTGCTTGCAAGGAAGCAAGCTAGCTCTTCAAGTATACAACATGCACATAAGATGGAGTTCAGTAGGCTTTCATCACATGTTCAAGATGACATAAGTATTGCTTGTCGATTTTGAGCATCTAGGCTTCTTGATTTAGCTTTGTAATCTCTAACTCTGCTTGTCCCATTCTAACAATTTCTATTTCAACTCTTCAGCACTTGCATCCTTGACATCAACCTGAGAGGTTCCTGCTTCTGCAATATTTTCAATTTCAAGTGCTTCCTCATTCAACTTGTTATCATCACACGAAGTGGATGATAACAAGTTCTTCTTTGTGTTAATGGACCGTGACAGAGTATCTAACCCTTGCTTTCATTGTTGAGTTTTTAATGTATCCCTTATTTATTCTAGCTCAAGATGTAGCTTATGATAATCTTTCATCAATTCAATGTTTGATTTCATCATCTTCTAATATGATTGCTTTGCTTCTTTTTTCTTCAATTCAATGTTTTCTTTGTTTTTTATCTTTTTCTTTTTCTATTGAAAAAGGTTGAATTGGAAGTTTCTGGCTAAATAGCATAGCTCATCCGCACAGGAAGATAAAATCCTTGATAAGAGAAAGTAATCTTATCCAATAAGAAAGTAAAATATTTTTGGATATGAAATTGTCAAAGTCTAGTTAACATTTGACTAATGGTATTGTTGATAAGAGATTTTTATTAAGAAATATTTGTTGTAATAGCAGTATGTATTTTATCTTTGTATTATATTTTTATAATGTATATTTTAAGCTATGTTTGTAAAAGTATGTTGTGTTTTTTTTAGCATTATGCACAGCAAACTTGTGATGTAATAAATTAGTTTACCCACATAATTTGCGGTTGGATCATGTCGATAGGGATCAAATGATTGAGAGATAGTGATGGAATGGAAGACAATTTTTTATTTTTTTTTCGTACATTCTTCTAGTTAAACGAGTTCAACTCTAAGTTATCCTTAGCTACATGTTATCACCAACATTCTTCATGTTATCCATTTATCAACCATCAATTATTTTTTATATTATGTTTTATCTCACATTCGTCTAGTTATCTGCCATAAACCGTTGGTTATCCATTCATCAATGAGTTATCCACGCATCTCTCCCAGTTATCCATTTATCAACTACCAATTATTTTTTATATTCTTTTCTTTTATAATTGTTTATTTCGAATTTCAAACGACTTCTATAGAATCAATCTCGATAGTACACTTGTCTCGTCAAGTATAGACCATAGTCCACTCCAAATTCTAAAATAAAAATGCCTATACACATAAAATGTTTTTTTGACATTATACAAAACAAACTTGTAAACTTATAATAATAAAAATGCTTGCAACAAATGCTTATTATTATAAATATGTTTAAAAATATTCAATATACATATTAAACAAAGAAATTAAAAAAAAAAAATCAATATACATACTATTTTCAATTGAAAGCAAAATTCACTTAAACTTAATCTTTATTATTAATTTTTATAATTCAATTCCTGTTTTTACCAACTTTGCTACTAATTGTAATTGTTGATATAGTATAGCCTTTAAAAAAAAGGAAAGAGAAAGAGTACTTGTATTTTATGGAATTTGATGTTCTAAAGTAATTTTTTTTATCAAAAACTTGATGAAGGAAACCTCATGAACTTCCACGTATTTCAGTCACGAGGAAGATAAATTTTGATTGGAAGGTGACCCAAAAAAGACATATAACCATGAGGTTTACGTATGACAATTTGTTTGGAATTGGAAATTCAACAAATATTCAAAATGATATGGATACATTATTGTAAATTTGTTCAAATATATTTATGGTTAAATGTTCAAATTTTATGGTTAAGTGGATTTATTTTTTGCATTTTTTTCTTTAAGTCGAGGGAACGAAAAAACAAACAAACATAGAAGCTTTTCTCTTTAATTGAGAAGTTCCAAGTTCATTACCAGATCCACCAGCACCATCACCAACAACAGTAGCAAAAGTAGCATAGTCAATTGCACCCCTGGGGAACCTGTGAATACCTCTGCTACGAAAAAGGGTTGTGATAGGAAACACTCAATTTTTCTTGCTCTTGCTACGATTAAACGATCTTCCTCTGATAATTCATCCAATTTTCATGTAAAATTATTTTAACAAAATTGTGATTATTGTTTTACAAATTTTTTAAATAAAAGTGGAAATAATATACATTTGTTAATCAAAATTTTAAAAAATACATACAATGAGAGTCCATACTTATTATTTAATCAACATTTAAAAAAATATATAGAATGAGGCCAAGGATACATACTTACATATTATATTACTTTAAAATTTTGAATGACCAAGTATATTTTTAAATTTAAATATGCATGTTTTTGTATATGAGATGTCTACTTCTATATTTTCATCGTACAATACTTTTTTTTACTTATTTTCCTGTATGAAATCAAATTCATATCCATACTGAAATATTGTTACTATGGTAGAATATACATCTTAATTCCAATCTTGTAGAGTAGTTTACATATGCATGCACTTTTATTAGGGTTGAAGTTTATGGTTATAATTTTTTTCAATATGTGTTTCTTATCTTGTTGTAAATCAATTTGATGACATTGTCTAGCGGGTAATTTCTTTTGCAAGTCAAATGGCACTCTTCCATTGACAAAGGGGCAACTTTTTTTTCGTAATTATTCAGTCACTCTATACGTGAGAGAAAATGAAGTGAGAGATCTCATGAAGCGTTTGGATTGACGATTCTAGATTTGATTGTGTGTTTGAACATAGGACACACAAGTTGTTAAGTCATTGATTGATTTTACAACTTATGTGTTGAATGGACCAAATACACAATTGTTTGATTAAAAGTCGGATGCCTTATACATTAGACTATAGGAACACCACAAATTTGATTTTGTCAAACACCTTTTTGTTTGTTTATATTGTAGTAATTGATCAATCCACATATCATCAAATATAATTTCACATCTCCAAAAAAAATCCTCTTCATTTGGAAATATATCCATTATAAGTTTTAGGATCATTATGAGTCTAACTATAATTAATCAAATCCTTTCAAAGCCTTGTGATTGTTTTATGGTAGAAATTACAAAGATATCATTTCCTTGTGAGATTGTTCATAAAATTTCTATATCTAAGATTCATTTTAATTCTATATCTATTAAGCACTAAGCATGGATGGTAATCTTGAGACATTCAAACAAAATAGAGCATGTGGCAGTGTGCCTTTGACAAGTAATCCAACCCTTGTATGTGTGTGTGTGTGTGTGTGTGTGTGTGAGAGAGAGAGAGAGAGAGTGTGTGTGTGTGTGAGTGTGGTTGATTTGACAACCCCAAAGGTTAGTTCAATCAGTTGAACTATCTGGTGAAGGCATGTTTCTGACAAGGAAGCCTTAGGTCCAGAAGGTCAAATCTTGTTGAGTCCCTTGAGGTTACGAGCAATGATATTGTGAATGACAATTGAGATGCCCTCCATTTAAATATTCCAAGAAAGACTAGAGAGTTCCCCTAAGTTGTGTATGTGTGTGTCTCTATATTGGGCCAACTTATTCCATGTGTAACATATTGTGCATATTGTTAGTTTTTCTTAGATCGTATTAGCTTAGTTAGGATCTTTATCTGAAAGAATAACAAGTACAACAATATGCATAACATAAAAGAGATACACAAGACAAAAATATTTTCAGCAGAGAAACCATAAAGGAGAAAAACCTGTAAACTTCCTCAGAATAGTACAGTCACAAAGACTGTGTCATAAGATGACCAATCCCAGTAATAAGAAGTCTTCAGCATCTATATATATCTCCTCCTTCTCTCTCTCTCTCTCTCTCTCTCTCTCTCTCTCTCTCTCTCTCTCTCTCTCTCTCTCTCTCNTGTGTATAAATGAGGGAGGGCACCTCCCTATTTATACTAACCAAGTGACTGACCTATTACATGACTGGGCCTGACCTCTTACCCTAACAGGGTTGAATTCTCCTAGAGCGACTCCAAAAATACATTCCATGATGTTTCACTGGGGACTATTTCCCTGACTTACAATGGAGGTTGTACCTCAAGGTTTATACACAATAATGACATCCAAAAAGGAGGTAAACACATATCCAATGGGGGTGCAACAACATACAATGATAATATACATGAAAATGTCTTCCAAGGTTACAAATACATCAACACTCCCTCTTAACTAGGAAGGTATTCTCTCTCTTCCACATTCATCAACACATCTGGTCAAGTCCTCATTGCGGAGTCATCATCATAGTTGTTTCCATCATCATATTCTTATCGATCATTGCATGGTACTATCTGTCATTGAAAGTTTCTATAGAGCCATCCCTTTTTCATGTTGGTTGTAGGTCTAGTCCTCATCCAAATATTCATCACATCTACGAGCAAGCCATTGCGTAGGAACGGTCCATGACCTTCTTTACATTGCCACAAAAATAACCTGCATCTCCTACCTTTATCTCGTCGTATCTAGATCATCTCTTTTATACTACACAAAACAAAATAAAACACATAGAGCACACATAGCACATCCCAGATGTAGACCACCTGTGTTCTATCACCATATTAGTATGACAAGATATTTCACATCATTAAGACAACCTATAACATCCACTATGCGAGAATCGCCTAGGAGCACACTCAATGCATTACGTCTCTACACGGTCAACATTTTTTCTACTAGTAAAGGAGAACTTCCTAGGTTCACCTCAAGTGCTTCATGACCTTATCATCTCCAACATGGGAACACAGACATATATACATATATGTGTAAGGATTGATTACGACCAAACAACCTGCTAGACCAAGGATTTTACATTCCAGGTCAACCTCGAGGACTTATTACATCTGAACAACATGCGTCCAGGATCTTTTCCGTTCAGACAACCTTCATGGAATATTACATCTGAGTAACTGGTGTATTATTCCATGTCTCTTTTTACACTCGAACAACCCACGGGACTTATTACATCCGAATAACCTTTGTACCACACCAAGACTAATATTTACATTCGAATAACCCGTCTCAAGACTGATTACGTCTAAGTAACCTTTGTATCACACTAGGACTCATATTTACACTCAGACAACCTACAGGATTGATTACGTTCAAGCAACCTGCTACACTAGGGTCTTTTCCGCTCAGACAACTTGTCTCATTTCCCATGTGAGATATCATGCATTTGCGTCTTCTGGTCTCTCGCTATTTCTAGCATAGAAACATATCAGGACTCATTACATCCAAGGATAACCTGTGATATTCGCCAAGAATTCTTACATCCAAGGACAACCTACAAGACTGATTACGTTTGAGCAACCTACGATCTTCACCAAGATTTTACGCTGAGACAATCTGTCTCTCTAGCTATGTTGGAACTCATCACTCCCTCTTTCGAAGAGTCTTATTCTGGATCACACCAAGTCTTTCTCTGAAGTACTCAAACTTAACTCTAGCTAGAGGATTGGTCAACACATCGGTTATCTGTTCATTTGTTTCCACGTACTAGAGCTTCATTTCTCATCTCTGCACCATATCCTTGATATAGTGGAATTTGATCTCTATGTGCTTCGACTTGTCATGGAACACAGGGTTCTCTGACAGCTTCACGCAACTTTGATTGTCGCAAAATATACAAGTCACATATAACTGGAGATAAAACAAGACATACAGTAGCTTCCGCATCCACACTGCCTCACAACTAGCCGAGAGAGAGGAAACATACTCTGCCTCGACTGTACTCAACACCATGCATGACTGCTTCCTGCTAAACCAGGAGATCATGCCAGATCCCAAACTGAAGCAGCATCCTGAAGTTCTCTTCCCATCAGTGGCGCTACCTACCCAATATGAATCAACATAACCATGTAGGCTAATATTATGATTCACATCATACTTGAGCCCATACTCCACTATACCCTTTAGGTACCTCAATACATGATTTGCATCTATCATGTGAACATGTATCAGATACGTCAGGAGCTGGCTCAAGGTGTTCATAGAAAAGGATATGCCGGGTCTCGTATTCGTCAGATACATCAATTAGCAAATCATCTGACGATACATTGTGGCATCAACCGACTTAGATGAAGCATCACTCAGAAGCTTCAAGTTTTATTCCTTAGGTGTGGCTATCGCCTTGTAGTCCAACATTCTAAATCTCTTCAAAATATCTACTGTATATTTTCCTTGACCAAGGAAAATCCCATCTGCATTCTGCCACACCTCCATGCCTAAGATGTAGTGGATAATCCCTGGGTATTTCATCTTGAATTCTGTAGAAATTCTCCTCCTTGCATATTTAATGAGTTCATCTTCGCCTGACAGAATTAATTCATCGACATATAGCAGGAGCATCGCTGGTCTTTCACTTTCAACCTTGAAGTAAAGGTTGGAATCCAATTTACTCTTGGTAAAGCCTTGGCTCATCAAGAAGATATCCATCCTTTCCTACCATGTCCTCGGTACTTGTTTCAATCCATATAAGGCCTTCTTCAATTTGCACACATGATTCTGACTGTCATGTGTCTTGAATCCCATTGGTTGTTCGACGTACACTTCCTCCTCGACTACACCATTCAAGAATGTTGTCTTGACATCCATCTGGTGTATCTTCCATTTCATAATTGCAGCTAATGCAAGTATGGTCCTAATGGAAGTGTGGCTCACCACGGGTGCAAATGTCTCTTCGTAGTCTATGCGTTCTTTCTGTGAGAATCCTAGTACTACAAATCTTGCATTGTATTTCTCAATGTTTCCATCTATAGTATGCTTGATCTTATAGATCCACTTTGAAGTCACAACAAACTTCTTTTCTGGACTGAGGACTATCTCCTAGACATCATTCTTCATGATCGAATGATACTCCTTGATCATGGCATCTTTCCATTCTTTCTTTTCTGAAGCCTCTTCATAGGTGGAAGGTTCCTTGTCAATGATATCACACAGCAAGGCCACATAGTTGTTGTAAGGATTTGGAGTTTTACTTTCTCTATGCATTCCTTCTGAAGTTCCATACTTTTTTACTTCTTGTATGAGCTCCCGTGCCCATGTTGGTTTCATCTTATGGGAGTACTTCTCGAGAAGTGTCTCTACCGAATCTTGTGGTTATACAATGTCATGATCTTCATGCTCTTATGGAATCGCTTTTCCAATTTCCATACCTCAGAATCTCATTTCTTCAAGTTCCTTGACCTATTAAATAGGTAGCCTCCTGGATATGAAGTATGTCGAGTCTTCACCAAAGGTTACATCTCTCCTGATGTCGATCTTCTTAAATCTTGGGAAGTATATTTGGTGGACTTTGATGTATCACTATATCCTACAAATATACCCTTCCTCCCAGAAGGATTGAGCTTGGTCCTCGTCTCCTTTTGGATATGTATATACATTGGGAAGCCAAATATTATAAGATGGTTGACTTCTGGTTTCTCTCTTGAGAAATCCTCTTCCAAAGTTTTGTTTTCAAGTACTCGATGAGGAGTACGGTTATGTACATACACAGTTTTCCTTCTTGCTTCCACCCAAAGGTGCATAGGAAGATCCTGGTCATGTAGCATTGCTTTCGTTGCTTCCATTATGGTTTGGTTATTCATTCTGCAACCCCATTATGTTGAATTTTATATGGAGTGCGCATATCCCTCTTAAACCAAAACTCTCTGCAGAATTCCTTGAATTCTTTTGAGGTGACTTCCCTGCCATTATCTGACCGCAAATTCTTGATCTTCCTTTCAATTTGGTTCTCGACCAAGGATTTATATTGCTTGAACTTACTGAATACTTCATATTTCCCTTTCAATAAATATATCCAATTCTTATGTGAGAAATAATCTATAAGGGAAACATAGTACACATACCCGCTTAATGAGCTAGAAGACATGGGTCCACATACATCCGAGTGTACTATCTCTAGTATTCCTTTAGCCTTGCTCTCACTGCTGGGAAATGTCTTCTTTGAATTCCTTCCTTGTGCACATCCTTTGCATATGCTTCCCAATGATCAATGATCACATTGAAGTGTTGTTGGATGCTCTCAAGATGATCTCATACTATACCTAAAATATGGACACCATGCTTGAAGATATGAAAGCAACTTAAGAGAGAAAGGAGGCCAAATTGAAGGGATGTGGGCATACCTCGATAAACTGTTGAACATGAACCAATGTACTCATTGCCACATTGCTCTGTTGGTTGAAGTGAAATCCATGGAGGAGGATTTGGTCCATCAACTTTCTTAGGAAGGGAATAACTATGTCAAACATGGGTAGAATTAGAATGTATGTTTAACATGGCCCTTTTTTATATAATTTTATTGTTTTTATCTACCTATCTTCTTTGCCAGTATGTGTAGGTATACAATACAAGCAGTTTAGTAAATTTAGTAGATGTGAAAGACATTTTGATAAGTAAACTAGACGTTGATATTTTGTAGACATGGTTTTCAGAGCCATCATCTATTGCAGAAGCATGAACATTTTGTAACTATTAGCAGGTATCATCATTTTAACATAAAAAAATTACTCGTTCCTATATAAAGATAAAAAATAAATAAAGTAAATATTTACATCACCTGCTCACTGTATTAATTCATTAATGTGATGATCATGAGGATGAAGATGATGATGATGACGATGATGATGAAGATGATGATGATGGTGATGATGATGTTGATGATGATGAAGATGATGATGATGGCGATGATGATGTTGATGATGATTATCATCATCATGAGGATGACGATGATGATGATGGCGATGATGATGAAGATGATGATGATGGTGATGATGATGATCATCATCATCATCATCATGGGGATAACGATGATGAGGAGGAGGATGATGGTGATGATGATTATCATCATCATGAGGATGACGATGATGAGGAAGATGATGACGATGGTGATGATGATGTTGATGATGATTATCATCATCATGAGGATGATGATGATCATGATGATGCTCTTGATGATGATGATGATGATGTTCATGATGATGATGTTCATGATAATGATGATCATGATCATGATGACGCTCTTGATGTTGATGATGACGATGATGATGATAATGATGATGCCGATGATAATGATGATGATGATGATGATGATGACCATAGCCTTATGATAATGAAGATGATGATGTGTGATGATGACGACAATGATGATGAAGATGATGATGACTACGATGATGATGAAGACGATGTTGACGATGAAGATGATGATGATGAAGATGATGACGACAACAACGATGGTGATGATGTTGATGATGACGATGACAATGATGACATGGGACAAACAATTTCAAATATGACATTATTTTATTTCAAAAAAACCTACGATGATGATGATGATGATGATGACGATGATGACCATAACCTTATGATGATGACGATGATGACCATAGCCTTATGATGATGACGATGATGATGAAGATGATGATGTGTGATGATGGCGATGGTGATGATGAAGATGATGATGTGTGATGATGACGAAGATGATGATGAAGACGATGATGACGATGAAGACGATGATAATGAAGATGACGACGACGACGACGACGACGACGACGATGATGATGTTGATGACGACGATGAAAATGATGATGTTGATGACATGGGACAAACAATTTCAATTATGATATTATTTTATTTCAAAAAAACCTACGAACTAGTGTCGAAAATCCGACTACACACCCATCGAAAAACCCCACAAACTAGTGCCCCACATCTGACACATAGCCATCGAATATCCTACGCATACGCGTTGAATATCCTACGCATAAGCGTCGAATATCCTACACATAAGCGTCGAATATCTGACGCCCTGGTGTCGAAAATCAGACGACATAAACGTTCAAAAACCTACACCCTAGTGTCAAAAATTTGACGGCGCTAAAATAATTCAAAATGATCAGTACTTTTCATCATTGTTGTCCGACACATCTATATGATACGTCGGATGTTGTCGAATTTCGGGTTCAAATCCTGTTGTGTTTCAGGTTATTTAAGGTGTTTGTCGCTATAAATTTTAAATTATATTAAACTTGCACGGTGAAAATTACTCTCTATAAATTTGATATGTCAAATTTGAGCTCCTATTATTTTGAACTGCAAAGTTTGTGCTTTAATTTTGTACCTAATCAATTGTTTCTGATTGTTCAATTAGGATAGGAAGATTTACAATGTGTCTGTCAATAATTTAACGTTTTTGGCTATTACCTCAGTCACATTCAAGGATTCGAATATCTTTTGAAATTGATTTTAGTGTTTTTGCACTGTAAGGTTAATGGTTTTGTGCTATATTTGATTTCTTATTTTCTGGTGAGATTACGCCGAATAACTTTACTGGTTCAATGGCATTGGTAAGATGTTGATCATAACTTTGAATTTATGAGTTGTCATTTGTGTTGGAATTGTGGTTTGAAATTATTCTACCCATACATTGGCCCTTTATTAGTTCGAGTTTTATTTTCAACATTTCATCATTCTCCTACTCCAACAAATTTGCTTTCAAGATTTTTGTTTGGCTTCAATGTGAACCTTTTAATCTTGTCAATGATTTGAAAATTGTATGAAGAATTAAAATCTTTTGGCACTGCTCGAGCTGATTTTGAGGTTGAATTCCAGTTCACATTTATTATTGCGAAGTTTAAATTTGAGTTTATATTGACTGCTTCGAAGTTTATGTCCTCAGTCTGAGCTATTTCCTTTTTCTTCGGTAAAAATATATATCCTCAATAAAAGAGTATATCGGGTTACCGCATTACAACGTAGATCTGTAGAAAATATTCGATGAATATCCATAGAAATTTTTATTATAAAGAAGGTGTCAGTGGTTTTGGTATTTAAATATTTTATTTTATATAGTGTGACAAGAGAGTCAACCTAGAGGACATCCTTGGATAGTGAGTGTTATGTTTCAAACAGTAAATTTTAATTGGACTGATAAAGTCCACGAGTTTGCACTAAACTAGAAAACTTATGAAGGAAAACCATATAATTCATAATTTATTTTTCAACTTAATTTTTTAATATATATATAATCTTTCTATGCATATGATCAAATGTTCATTTCCTAAAATTTTAAAGCATGTGTGGTGATTTAATTATATAATTTGAGAAAGAAAATGTTTTAACCTTAAACAATTTGGAGTATAATTGAGTCAAATATCTTCAATATTAATTTCAATGTCAATTTAGTAATATGCAACTTGTTTGTAAATTACTTTCACTTCTTTATAAATTTGTGATTAACCAATTGCAACTCGAGTGTTTTGGCTTCACTTGAAATTAACTCTATTTGATTTGAGTTTACATAGTCAAATTAACCAACAAACAAGGCCTTAGGTATCTATGTTGTTATTTCTATAGATTCCATTTTGTAACAATAACTATCTTCAATGTCGGGGACATTGCCACCTCGTGGCTCTTGTTTATTTAATTTTTAATGTGCAACCATTAATTTTTTTTTATTTTTTTTCCAAAGTAATATAAACTACATTTTCAAGCAACATATTTACAAATTTAAACATATTTACATATTTTAAAATTAAAATAATGAAAATATTTTATTTAAACATATTTAAATATTAAAAATAAATTACTAAAAAGATTATATTATATTACATTTTACATATCAAAATACTCAATATCATGTTCAAAGTTTAAATTACCATTGTTATTTAAAAATACATAATTTTTTTTTTTACAAGAACGGTTATGTTTTTATTAATCGAACAGTGGTGTAACCACTGAGAAATTTTCTACATAGTTCAGATACTGTCCATAATTCAGAGACTGTCCATTACAGGAAGAATCCACAAAACAAGAAAGACTGATAATTCTGCTGATTACACATATAGATTCACTTTCTTTGCACAGAGAGAACACAGATAAAGACTAAGATTACTACTGTTGAAAGCAAAATTTAAAAAAGGAGAGATCCCATGGGAACCTGCTACTTTCCTTGGATGCCACCATACTGACCAGAGTCTGCTGGTGTTGCTCCTCATGCACCAACTGTCATTTTAGCCACTGCCAGCTCCAATTCATCAAACTTCACTTCCAACTTTGTTATCATCCTGGTCATCACATTTTCAAAATGAGAAATAGATTTTGAGAATTCCTCATGCAGGAGGGACAGATCTCTATCTACCAATTCCAGACACCTTCCACCTTCATGATCAATTTGTTTCAGATAATGCTTATTCCTGTTGAACTTCCTCCTGATTACTCGCAGCTTAGCAGTGACTGAGAGAGTCGGGGCAGAAGAAGCGGACGATTCCGGAGAGGAATCCATAGTTCCTAAAGAATCCATATGCAAGAAACACCCAACCAAACATCCACAATGAACAGTGCAAAGTGCTACAAATTCTTGCAAGTCCCAGCCTGATAAATTTAGCTGCACGCACCATAATTTCACAATCTCGAGCGTATCCATCACACCACTCACATGTCGACGATGGAACATCGGAGGACCTCCAGGTTGATTTAGAACATGGAGCATTTCAAACATTCTATATGGCCGCTGATGTTCTTATGATGTGGACTAGACAAAGGAGACGACCTATTAATTTTTGCATGCCAGCCCACATGCCAACACAAGCGCCTTCCTCCTGCCACGATCCTGCATGATGGGAGACAGGACATGTGGGAGCCAAGTGGGAAGCAATGGGCCCAACCCCTAGTTCTCTTTCCCATGGTCCTATGGGATAAGGCAGAAGGAGTTAGCCCAATTCAAGACCAACGACCCTTTGCTTAAGGAGGCTGCAATGTAGGCCACGAGGTCAGCTTGTTTCCTCTTAAGACATGGAAATAGTCAGTCTTCTGGAATGATTTGGAGAGGCTTTGAATCCTTCTAAGTAACTGACGAAGGTTAAGTTGGGATGACAGTGAGTTGGTAGCTAAGGATTGAATGACTAATCGCGAGTCCCCAATTACCGTAAATTTTGACATTCCTTGATTTCAAGCTCGAAGGAGGAATTTCTAGAGAGCCAGAGCTTCTACAACATTGTTAGTTTCATCACCTAATCCCCAAGAGTACACATGTTCCTGAATTCCATCGAGATTAATGACAATCCCTCCCCCTCCTGCCACCCTTAAAAATACATAAATTATTATAATATATTCATATTAATTTTTTCTTTTTCTCATTCTAATTCTAATTTTATATACAAATTTATTTTTATTTATTATTTCTTAAAAATATAATTAAAAAAAATCAAATAGAAAAACTTTGTTTTAAAATTTGGTATTGAAATTTTCATATAATAATAGAAAGTGTACCCATTTTTCAAATTTTGTATGAACATATATATATATGATTGAAAGCGTTAAAAGATATTTAAAATTATTTGGTAAAAGGATATTATTTTTAATTTTTTTTTTTTTTCTTTCATATAAAGAAGGAAAAAGTGTATAAACATAAAATATTTTTGGATATGAAATTGTCAAAGTTTAGTTAATGTTTAACCAAGCGCTAGGAGGTGGAAAGGTCCTATACATTGTCAATAGCTTTTGGGATAAGATAGCGGCTCTTGCTATAAACCTAAACTTTTACCTAGTGTGTGAGTGAGGGAAATGTTTGATATTTTGAGAGTCAAAATTGGTTTCTCTTCATGATCAATAAGATTAAAAGACGTGTCCAAGAAGCCAAATTAATTTAAGTGAATGCTAAAACAATACTTTATCTTTTTTTATACGAGAAACAAATTTGCTTATACACATCCCTATGATCCACAAGCCAGTATTAATAACTTTTATAATATTGTTGTTTTGACTTATGAGGATCCACATAGCCATAAAATTCTAACTAGCTATTATGCTAATCCCACTACATATATATGAACTTTACAATAAATGGTTAATAGACAAACTTAAAGTGATAATGTATGAACATTGCCAAGCACATGTTGTTGCTAGAGGAGAAATTCTCTAGGAGGAATGATAAAATATTGTCTGTTACGTTGCACTTGTACCCAGCACACCTTCAAGTGTACCCCAAGGAGAGAGGACCAATTGCTTGACCGGGAGGGGTGTTATTGAGTGATAATGGTCATGGTTGGACCCTTTGGTCCTCCTTTAAGGGTACTATGGCTTAATTGCATTGCTGACGACCATTTAAAGAGGCTTTCAACCTTAGGGTTGTTGCCTAGGGCCCCTAAAGGTTGACCATTGGGTCACGTGGCTCCATTTCCTTCTTGTTCCCTTTGATGGCCTCTGCTTCAGCTACGAGACACTCGTATTCAGTCGAGGCCACTTCATACACCCTCCTGGCCCTTCAGTCAATGGTTCCTTACTCTCCCTAGCCTTCTTTCCTCAGAGGAAGGCATCCTCTATGCTAGGTCATTTTTGTTCTTTGAGGAGGGCGTTGAGGGATCTTGTGACATTCTAGGGGTTAGATGGGGCATAACACCCTCTCTCCAACTCACTCATGCCTTTTGTTAGGAGTGATTCACTTATTTTAGCGTGTTTTGGTACCTAGGGATGCAAATACCCCAGGTAGCTTACATTAGGCTATATTTCATTGTTATTTTCTTTTAATTTTAAATTGGCATTTAATAATTAAAAATTTACTTGTTTTAAGGCATGTTGACCTGGGTTTTATTTGTAAAAGTGAGTGTGAGATCATATAAATAGATCTCCTCACTTTCATTTGTAAATCATAACTTATGGGATAAATCAATATGTGCTTGTTTTACCCTTCTTAGGGTTTCTCTAGATGGATGCGCTCCTCTTGAAGAAGTTTTATGGTTAATGCAAGCTATTTTTCTGGTAATTCTTTGGTGAATCTCTGCTTTTGGTGATGCTTCAATTTGTTGGATGAACACAAGCACAAGGAGATCAGGCTTCTTACCTTCTTGTTTGGATGTTGGTAGATGTGTGTGTCTGAGTCTTAGTGGTATCCTTAGAGTTGCACTTTTCCCTAAGATAGGTCATTACCTTTCCTTCCTGTCACCTTAACAAAGCGAATGATAATATTATGTTGCTACTATATACATATTTGAATAGTTGTGGTTATTTGTATGTTTTATTGGTGGTATGATAACTACTGGTTGCTATAATTTATACATGTCATATATTTGTTAATCATCTACCAAATACACCGTCGACATTTTCCCATGGTAACTTTTATTAGTTTTTGAATGACAAAGCAATGTTAATAACTCTTATTGCAGGCTTGACTTACCTTGGTATATTTAGGACTGATATATATTGGCATTCGTATACATGCGGCATTGTTTGACAAATCACTAGTTCCTATGTATTTCAATCATTGTTAGTTTCAACCATGTTTACTCACCTTTTTTAGACTCCATTGGGCACTAATCTTAAATCTCGACAGAGAATACTTTTTTTAATTGTCTTTGCAGGGTCTAATAGGGCTCTCCCATAGGAGGCTTACACTTCCAAAGAATTTGGGGACTAGTGACTAAGGTGACAGTTGTTATTCCTCCCTCTTATGCTCACCGGTGGCAAGACCTGTCATTTCAAACAGTAACACTTTGGCGTCGTTTTCGGGGACCATTTCAAAATTTGAAGTGGTTGATCCCGAGTCATTCACACCTAGGAAAGAACAACATTTGGTAAGACAATTGAGGTAAGTCTTTCTTGGTATTTTGAAAATATATTGTCAAGGACTAATATTCCATATCTTACCAGGAGACTCCACAAAGAAGAATCCCAGTAAGACTTAACACTTTTCCTGTCCCATCTATCAGGTACGCGCTTATTTTATATAGTACTTTGAAGATATTTTCTTAACTAACCTAGCAGGTTTCTCTTAGCGGCTCCAATCAAAGAAAAATAAAATAAGTACTCTATAAAGACAAGGAATCCTTACAAGATGACATCCGATTATGAATTGTGGATGGACATATTGGACTTCTCATGCATTCCAGGTTTCCCACACAAGTATGCTATTCGAGATAGTGGGAAGGAATTTTTCCCATTGTTCCAGCAGTATAGGTACCAAGCAGCATCCCATGTACAAGCATTCATGCAATTCATATGGGAAAGTAACATCATGCACAAAGACATCAGGATGAGGCTATTTCTGCTATCTCTTCACCTAGAAGACAACTTGTTTTTCAATCATTGGTTTGAAGGTTTTCCTCACAAATTTTTTTCTTCACTCTGGAAGTTCATCGATGCATTTAGCATGGATTGGGATTATGGTGTAGAGGAACAGGAAAGAAAGGCCATGATCAACATAATATGGAAAGAAACCCTAGGAAAAAGCTAGACTCAAGATGATTCAAGAGAAGGAACCAAGATATTCGAGTTTGAAGATCCTCAGTAATCCGACTGCCACAGAAATGGAAATTGGTTTTGCTCCTCTTGATCTATCAGCTTTCCCATGATACTCGGATGAGTTACCAAAGGAATTTTGGCATGCCTTCAAGGGTGACCATCATAATGCCGGACATCATCTGGAATGGTTTATGTGACTATGGCTTCATAATATGAAATTAAAGAAGAAGAAGATGTTTACATGCTATCTTTTGTCCTTCACCTAGGAGGAAAGGCCCTGGCTTGGTTTGCAGGATTAGATAAAGGAACGATATCATCATTTGCAAAATTGGTGGAAACATTATGTAACCGTTGGGATTCAGGGCATCGTGACAAATGGATACCTCATGTCAAGCATGTGAAGGAATTTTTAGTAAGGAATCCCAAAGCAAATATCAGGTCGAAGAAACCATTATTCAAGGTCTAACTAATGATATCTTAAGCACGATAGATGAAGCTTCCCAAGCAGATGAATATATGGTCCCATATATGACGATTTGGAAGTCCTAATTGGAAAAGCTAAGGAATAGAAAGATATGATGAGTCCTCCCTTCCAACATACATAAAATCCTTATGAAACACTAGATCTATGGG
Organism: Pseudotsuga menziesii; assembly: GCA_001517045.1. NCBI lineage: Eukaryota > Viridiplantae > Streptophyta > Pinopsida > Pinales > Pinaceae > Pseudotsuga > Pseudotsuga menziesii. The sequence goes on from LPNX010966686.1 coordinate 531,166, forward strand.
AACATAATGACGGGAATTCTAAGGAAGATGGTTATTGGACACTTATGGGTCTTCCTTTTTATGATTCCTCGAGACCAAGTTGCGTTGTCTCCATACGTTGCAGTGAGAAAGAGTAACTTGATGAAGTTACTTAGGAAGAGCCAAAACTTGACACTATTTGGGACAAGGAACTCTCAGTCACCTCCAGCAGGGATGTTGAAGAAATAACTTATGAAGACCCTATTGTAAGAGATATGATCATTCCTTTCCCTTATGAGGCTAATGATGAAGAATGGCTCAACCCTTTTGCCACCATAATTGAATATGGAATAGCACCAGACTTTGTAGATAGTTGTTATATGCAGATGGGCTGATTATGATGAAAAGTTTGAATATTTGGAACCCCATATCTTTGGTGATTCTTCCATGATGTCACCATCATACTCATCGTGCAGTAGGGAAGTGTGTCGCACATAGGATTCTTTTGCAGATATTCAAGATATGATGATCCCAGGTTGTCACTTTTAGTTGTGCCCCTTAAGAAGCATAGAAGAAGTTGTTCATCCCACTCTACCCTACATCGACAAGCCCTTAATGATGCATCTCAATAAGATCGAGGAAGGTAGGTGGACAGATATGACTTTCATCCCTCAGTATCATAATATTTATTGTTTATCTTTTCATTTGAAGCATGAACGTATGGATTATATTGTTGACAATTTCAAAAGTTCAAGGATTTTTTAGGTTACTAACATGATTGTGGAAAAGATAAGAAATATACCTGTATGTACAAAAAAAATGGAGTAAATGCAGAGACAAGTTACGGCTCACATGTGAATATTTGCAAAGTCCAACTCCACGAATAGTACCCCAAGTTCAGGATTCATGGGTGAGTTTCAGTCCAAAATTTTCTGAAGATATGATGGAGGTGTCCCATACATAATCCCACTAGAAGAATGGATCAACAAAGCCTATCAAAGTGATGCTTCTCTATGGCACTAGTTTCAAGTTTTCCAGGTTCTTAAGAAGGTCTGGTTTCCTGCACTCATCAAGATAAAGATCTTGGTACAAACTCAACATATCATCAATAAGGTATTGTCATGGATTACACTAAAGGACAAAGGTAAGATATCAGGTATTTGCTTACTCAAATTGTTACATTGGTGGTATGATCTTACCTAATCTACTTTGATTGACAGGTTTAGGTTAGGTAGGGTTAGTTGCATTAGGCATATTTTTGTGTGTTGCATCATTGATGTATTTTCATGTCTAGTTAGTTGTATTGTTCTTAGCTTGTTTCCCCCATTTAGTGAACAAGGAAGGACGGACGTGTCTACTCTTATATGCTTTTAATCTCTCATACATTTGATATGTGTGTAGGTCTACAAGTACCAGTATATTCATAGGTTCTCGAGTACTCCTAGAAAGAGCACTCATCCTGTAGTTAGAGCCAGTGTTACACTACACTTGTACCCAACACACCTTAAGGTGTATCCTAGTGAGAGAGGATCAATTTTTTGACCAAGACGAGTGTTATTGAGCAATCGTGGTCATAAATGGACCCTTTGGTCCTCATTTAAGGGTACTATGGATTAATGGCATAGATGGAGGCCCTTTAAAGAGGTTTTTAACCTCAGGGTTGGTGTCTGGGGCCCCTAAAGGTTGGCCATTGGATCTCATGGATCCATTTCCTTCTTGCACACCTTGGTGGCCTCTGCTTCAACTACTATAAACTCGTCTTCAGTTGTGACCACTTCATACACCCTCCTGGTCGTTCAATCAGTGGGTCCTTGCTCTCCTTGGCCTTCTTTCCTCAAAGGAAGGAATCCTCAATTCCAGGTCATTTATGTGCTTTAAGGAGGGCGTTGAGGGATCTTACAACATTCTAGGGGTTAAATGGGGCATAACTCCCTCCCTTCATCTCACTCTGGCCTTTCGTTCGGAGTGATTCTCTTATTTGAGTGTGTTTTGGCACCTGGGTATGCAAATACCCCAGGTGCCTACCTTAAGCTATATTTTATTGCTATTTTCTTTTAATTTTAAATTGACATTTAATAATTGCAAATGTACTTGTTTTAAGGCATGTCTGTATGGATTTTATTTGTAAAAGTGAGGGAGAGATCATATAAATAGATCTTTTCACTTTCATTTGTAAATAAGAACTTATGGGATAAATCACTATGCACTTGTTTTACCCTTCTTAGGGTTTCTTTGGATGGATGTGCTCCTCTTGAAGAAGTTTTCAGGTTAATGAAAGCTATTTTTTGGTAATTCTTTGGTGAATCTCTACTTTTGGTGATGCTTCGATTTGTTGGATGAACACAAGCACAAGGAGGTCATGATCCTTACCTTCTTGTTTGGATGTTGGTAGATGTGTGTGTCTGAGTATTAGTGGTAGCCTTAGAGTTGCACTTTCCCTAGGATAGGTCGTTACCTTTCCTTCATGTCACCTTAGCAATTAGCAACACGTCTTCTTATGAGGGTGCCCTAGGGTTTCTCCTTCGTTTTCATAGGCTAGTTGTTTAGCCTAGGACCCTTCTTCACTGGGTTAGACATCTTCCTAAGAAACCCTAGGTTGGGTAGGACTTGTGCAAGGGTTTCCCTAGGTCCTCACACTACTTTCTCTTACAAGCCTAGTCTAGGGTTAGTCCTAGGTTAGCCGAGCTTAGGTTGTAGGTCAGTTTTTAGCTTAAGTTAGAGTTAGGTTAGATTTAGGTTTCCTAAACCCTTGAGTCTGATATTCCTGGCATGTGTCAGCCCTAAACCAGCTGCTATAGTCCTCCCTTACCAGCGTTTTTTTAGCATTATGCACAACAAACTTGTGTGTAATAAATTAGCTTACCCACATAGTTTGTGGTTGGATCATGCCAATAGGGATCAAATGATTGAGAGATAGTGATGGAATGGAAGATAATTTGGAATTTTTTTATTTTATTTCTTACATTCTTCTAGTTAAACGAGTTCAACTCTAAGTTATCCATGTCTATCTATATGTTATCACCGGCATTCATATTATCCATTTATCAACCATCAGTTATTTTTTATATTCTTTTTTTTAATCTCACATTCTTCTAGTTATCTACCATAAATTGTTGGTTATCCATTCATCACTGAGTTATCCATGCATCGATACCAGTTATACATTCATCAACTACCAATTATATATATAATTGTTTATTTCGAATTTCAAACGACTTCCATAAAATCAATCTCGATAGTACACTTGTCTCATCCTCATGCAATCGTAGAAAAATATAGAGCATAGTCCACTCCAAATTCTCAAATAAAAATGCCTATAAACATAAAATGTTTTTTTCAGCATTATACACAACAAACTTATAATTTAATAATAATAAAAATGCTCGCAACAAATACTTATTATTATAAGAATGTTTAAAAATATTCAATATATATTAAACAAAGAAATTAAGAAAAGTCAATATACATACTATTTTCTACTATTTTCCAATTGAAAACAAAATTCACCTAAACTTAATGTTTATTATTACTTTTTATAATTCAATTCCTATTTTTTACCAAACTTTTCTTAAAAAGACTCAACTTTGCTACTAATTGTAATTGTTGATATAGTATAGCCTTTAAGAAAAGGGAAAGAGAAAGAGTACTTGTATTTTATGGAATATGATCTTCAAAAGTAATTTTTTTTTATCAATAACTTGATTAAGGAAACCTGATGTATGGAATTTGATGTCCTAAAGTAATTTTTTTTAATCAATAACTTGATTAAGGAAACCTGATGAACTTCCACGTATTTCAGTCATTACGAAGATAAATTTTGATTGGAAGCTGAAAATATAAGAGAATATAGCCATGAAATTTAGCCGTTGGTTGCATGAAAAGTTAAAAGATCACGCCCGGTGGGACTCGAACCCACAATCGCCTGATTAGAAGTCAGACGCCTTATCCATTAGGCCACGGGCGCTTTAATTGAAATTTTAATCTGGTGACTTTTATTAGAATTGTATACAAAACTTTTCTTAAAAAGCATAAATTGTAGAGAGGCCATAAACATCTCAACAGGAAACCGCGATGATGAAAAAAATACATCCCTTTCGGACGCAAAATACATCGTAGTAAGATCCAATTAGAACCAGGTTTACGTATGACAATTTGTTTGGAATTGGAAATTCAACAAATATTCAAAATGATATGGATACATTATTGTAAAGCTGTTTAAATATATTTATGGTTAAATGTTAAAATTTACTTATGAAGATGAAAATGGAATTTTAATTATGTAAAATTATTTTAACAAAATTGAGATTATTGTTTTACAATTTTTTTAAATAAAAATGGAAGTAACATACATTTGTTAATCAAAATTTAAATTTTTTTAAAAAATACATACATTGAGAGTCTATACTTATTCCTTAATCAACATTTAAAAAAATACATAGAATGAGGCCAAGGATACATACTTACCTATTATATTACTTTAAAATTTTGAATGATCAAGTATATTTTTAAATTTAAATATGTATGTTTTTGTATTTATGAGATGTCTACTTCTGTGTTTTCATCATACAATACTTTTTGTTTACGTATTTTTTATATATCAAATCAAATTCATATCCGTACTGAAATATTGTTATTATGGTAGAATATACATCTTAATTCCAATCTTGTAGTATAGTTTACAAATGCATGCACTTTATTAGGGTTGTATTTTATGGTTACAATTTTTTTCAATATGTGTTTCTTATCTTGTTGAAAATCAATTTGATGATATAGACATGTGTGACCCCTCCCTTGTGTTTTGTAGTACTAATTCATCTCCCTTGTGTTGTGTAGTATTAATTCCTCTTCTATTACCTTTCTCACAATGACATTGTCTAGAGGGTAATTTCTTGTGCAAGTCAAATGGCACTCTTCCATTGACAAAGGGGCAACTTTTTTTTTGTAATTATTCAGTCACTCTATAGGTGAGAGATCTCATGAAGCGTTTGGATTGACGATTCTAGATTTGATTGTGTGTTTGAACATAGGACACACAAGTTGTTAAGTCACTTATTGATTTTACAACTTATGTGTCGAATGGACCAAATGCACAATTGTTTGACTATAAGTCGGATGCCTTATACATTAGACTATAGGAACACCACAAATTTGATTTTGTCAAACACCTTTTTGTTTGTTTATATTGTAGTAATTGATCAATCCACATATAATCAAATATAATTTCACATCTCCAAAAAAAATCCTCTTCATTTGGAAATATATCCATTATAAGTTTTAGGATCATTATGAGTCTAACTAGAATTAATCCAATCCTTTCAAAGCCTTGTGATTGTTTTATGGTAGAAATTACAAAGATATCATTTCCTTGTGAGATTGTTCATAAAAGTTCTATATCTAAGATTCGTTTTAATTCTATATCTATTAAGCACTAAGCATGGATGGTAATCTTGATACATTCAATCAAAATAGAGCATGTGGCAGTATGCCTTTGACAAGTAATCCAACCCTTGTGTGTGTGTGTGTGTGGTTGATTTGACAACCCCAAAGGTTATTTCAATCAGTTGAACTATCCGTTGAAGGCATGTTTTCGACAAGGAATCCTTAGATCTAGAAGTTCAAATCTTATTGAGTCCCTTGAGGTTACGAGCAATGATATTGTGAATGACAATTGAGATGCCCTCCATTTCAATATTCCAGGAAAGACTAGAGAGTTCTTCTAAGTTGTGTATGTGTGTGTCTCTATATTGGGCCAACTTATTCCATGTGTAACATGTTGTACACATTGTTAGTTTTTATTAGATCGTATTAGCTTAGTTAGGATCTTTATCTGAAAGAATAACAAGTACAACAATATGCATAAGATAAAATAGATTCACAAGAAACAAATATTTTTAGCAGGGAAACCATAAAGGAGAAAACCCTGCAAACTTCCTCAAAATAGTACAGTCACAAAGACTGTGTCATAAGATGACCAATACCAGTAATAAGAAGTTTCAACAGCTATCTATCTCTCCTCCTCTCTCTCTCATGTGAACTTGAGTTGAGTGTGAGGTGTGTATAAATGAGGGAGGGCACCTCCCTATTTATACTAATAAAGTGGCTGACCTATTACATGAATAGGCCCGAACTCTTACCCTAACAGGGTTGAATTCTCCTAGAGCGACTCCAAAAATACATTACATGATGTTTCACTGGGGACAATTTCCCCGACTTACAATGGAGGCTATACCTCAAGGTCTATACATGATAATGACATCCCAAAAGGAGATAAACGCATATCAATGGAGGTGCAACAACATACAATGATAATATACATCAAAATGTCTTCCAAGGTTACAAATACATCAACAATCCCTATTAACTAGGAAGGTATTCTTTCTCTTCCACAGTCATCAACAAATCTGGTCAAGTATTTATCCCAGAGTCATCATCATGGAGCCATAGATTCATCATCATATTCTTATCGGTCATTGAATGGTATTATCTGTCATCGGAAGTTTCTACAGAGCCATCCCTTTTTCATGTTGGTTGTAGGCCTATTCCTCATCCAAATATTCATCACATCTACGAGCAAGCCATCGCGTAGGAACAATCCATGACCTTCTTTACATTGCCACAAAATAACCTGCATCTCCTACCTTTATCTCGTCGTATCTAGATCATCTCTTTTGTCCTGCACAAAACAAAATAAAACACATAGAGCACACATAGCACATCCCAGATGTAGACCATGTGTGTTCTATCACCATAGTAGTATGCCAAGATATTTCACATCATTAAGACAACTTGTAACATCCACTATGCGAGAATCTCCTAGGAGCACACTTAATGCATTACGTCTCTACACAGTCAATCTGTTTTCTACGAGTAAAGGAGAGATTCCTAGGTTCACCTAAAGTGATTCATGACCTTATCATCTCCAACATGGGAATACACACATATATAGAAATATGTGTAAGGATTGATTACGACGAAACAACCTTCTAGACCAAGGATTTTACATTCTAGGTCAACCTCAAGGACTTATTACATCTGAACAACCTGCTTTCAGGATCTTTTCCGTTCAGACAACCTTCAGGGAATATTACATCTGATTAACCTGCGTACCATGCCATGTCTCTTTTTACACTCGAACAACCCATGGGACTTATTAAATCTGAATAACCTGTGTACCACACCAGGACTCATATTTACATTCAGATAACCCGTCTTAGGACTGATTACATCAGAGTAACCTTTGTATCACACCAGGACTCATATTACACTCAGACAACTTACAAGATTGATTACGTCCGAGCAACCTACGACACTAGGGTCTTTTTCGCTCATACAACTTGCCTCATTTCCCATGTGAGATATCATGCATCTGCATCTTCCAGTCTCTCGTTATTTCTAGCATAGAAACATATCAGGACTCATTACATCCAAGGATAACCTGTGATCTTCGCCAATACTTATTACATCCAAGGAAAACCGACAAGACTGATTACGTTTGAGCAACCTACAATCTTCGCCAAGATTTTAGGCTCAGACAACCTGTCTCTCTAGCTATGTTGGAACTCATCACTCACTCTTTCGAGGAGTCTTATTATGGATCACAACAATGTTTCTCTGAAGTACTCGAACTTCACTTTGGCTAGAGTTTAATGAGTTTATTATGGATCATCCCCAAGTTTCACCTTGTGAGGTGACTCATGCTCACACATATTAACGAATGATTCTTTGTATCCAATCACTACTCTTCATGTGAGATAGTACCCATAAGTGTTGTGGTTAGCACATACTCTTCATCTAAATCTTCCTTATCTCTCCTGAATCTTTTGTTTGTTGGTTCATTGTCTTCGGAAACATGGGCATGGTGTCTCTTTTTCCTAATGGGACAGTCTCTTGCAAAGTTTCCCTTTTCATCACAAGTATATCATCGAACATTGGAAGGATCTTCTCTTGATCATGTTTTGTTTCTTGTACTTCTTCTTGTTGTGATAATAGTTCTCCTTATTCTCCTACTTCTTGTATTTCTTCTTGGTGTGAACTATGAGATCTTGATCTTCAATTGCTCACATATTCTCTTCTCTTATTACGAGTTGAGCTTCTTCTTGTGTGCATTATTCTCGGAGTTGGTTGAAATAGATCAACTTCCTTATTGCATAGATTCCTTGAATGAATGAGTCCCATGATCTAGGGAGACCATTCAAGGTATTCATCACAATTTCTCCTTCATCAACATTCTCTTCAATTGCTTCAAGTTTTTCTTTGATTTGAGCAACCCTTGTGAAATAAGATTGTATAGTCTCCGAGTTTTGTATCTTCACATTCTTCAACTGGTTCCTCAAAGTCATATTTCGGTTGATGTTCTTTCCCTCAAACATATTTGACAAAGCATCATATAATTCATTCGGTGTCTTGAATGATTACACATGTGGGATGAGATGATCCTTAATAGAATCTGCAATGATTCTCTTGGCCTTATCCAAGTTCTTCTTATGATTAGCCTTAGCCTCATCATCCTCTAGTTCTATAACTTCTCTAGTGATGTACTGATCCAAATAATTATCTTCACAGATCAGGGAGATTTTGTACTTCCATGCTCGGAATTTATCAACCCCTCCAAGCTTTTCCTCAAGCTGAGTATGTTGAGTCATGTTTTCAAATGAGAACCTCGAATTCCTTAGAAAATCATATTTGAGGCCCTTCCAAAAGAAAATCTCCTTGATATTCCGATAAGTCTTCAGATAACCAGGATGCCCAGCTAGAAGTGAATCATGGGTAGACTCCAAACTATTCTTCTTCAATTTTGATCCTGGTACTAAGTAAATTCTATATTTGTAATAGATGACTCCATCCAACACTTTATACAAAGAATCCCTAATCAATCCATCCATCAATTCACATGCAAATTTATTCTTAGAATACTCTATAGTTAGTTTCTTTTTCCAACCCATGGGAACCTCTATTGCAGAGAGGGTGGGTTTTCTTAACAGTGCATTTGCAACTACACTCAATTTCCATTTTTTGTACTCTATATCAATTTCATAAGATTGAAATTTACTTGCCTATTTTTTGTTCCTTGTCATTCAAATCCTTTTGAGTCAAGAAACGCCTCAAGCTATTATGATCAGTTTTGACCACACACTTGCTACCAACCAGATATTGCCAGAACTTGGCCAATGAATGCATTATGGAAGCATTTATTTACCATAGATGGAATAGTGTCTCTCATGTGGCTACAACTTTATGCTCTCAAAAGCAATTGGGTGTTTTTTTTGCATTAGGATTTCTCTAATACCCTCTCCAGATGCATCACACTCAAGCACAAATGGCTGAGTGAAGTCAGGTAGAGCAAGAAACGGGAAACTGCTCATGACCTCCTTCATCTTTTTGAAAAATATTTGAGCTTCCTTTGACCAACACAAATATTCTTTCTTGGCAAGATCAGTAATAGGAGATGCCAATTGATAAAATCCTTTGACAAACTTCTGATAGTAAGTGAAGATTCCAAGGAACCCTCTCAATTTTGTGACATTATTGGTACTTGGCCAATCAATAATAGCTTGGATATTTTCCATGTGGAACTTCACCCTCTCTTGTCCAATCACATGGCTAAGGCACAACAAATCAGTTATTCCAAGATCACATTTGGACAAGGACTAGTCTGCACAAATTGTTAGTACAACTTCTAAATGTTGCTAGTGCTCTACCCAAGTTTTACTGCAAATCAAAATATCATAAAAAAACACTAATACATACTTACGGATATGCTTTCTAAACAATTTGTTCATGCAAGATTGAAATGTTGTAGGTGCATTATTAAAGCCAAATGGCATTACTAACAATTCAAAATGAGCATAATTACAACAGAAGGTTGTATTTTGTATGTCTTCTTCCATCATCATGATTTGATGATATCCAGAACGAAGGTCAATTTTGGAGAAAAACTGGTCCCCATGTAGCTCATCCATCTATTCATAAATTCTTGGGATGGGGTTCCAGTTCTTTATAGTCTTCTTGTTCAAAGCTCTGTAATCTATGCACATCCTAAGGGTTCCATCTTTCTTCTTCACTAAAATTACTAAGGAAGCAAAAAGACTAGTACTTGGTCTAATTAGTCCTAACTCCAGTTCTTTAATGACCCTCTCAATTTCATCTTTGAGTCGTTTAGGGTTATTTTAGGGTCGAATCATGATAAGGAGCAGTCCTACCTGTAGCTATATCACATGATAAATTCCTCTATCTGGTGGTCTACCTGGAGGAAGATCTCCAAATATCTTCTCATACTTCTTGACAAATTTCTTTATGTCCTATGGATGTTGGGAAATGTCTATGGCTGATCCTTGGGAAGAAATAAAACATTCAACAACCCACTCTATGTCCCCATTCCTCAATATAGACCTCATATTATGGGAAATACTACATGATTTAGATAGGTGTTCATACCTTTCAAAACAACTTACTTCCCATCATAATTCTTAAACCTCATTTCTAGAACTTTGTAGTTCATAGAATGTCCACAAATTGAGAATAACAATTGGACCTCCAGCACTATGTTTGTGTCATCCACACTCACATAATATAAATTATATGTCATTGTATATTCCCCAACAATCACTTGTATTTTGGGAATCCATTTTTTTCAATCCATGGAATGATTCCCGGAGATCATGATAGTGAATCCATCAAAAGATTCAGTGGGATGCTTTATTATTTCCACCATTGCAGCATCAATAAAGTTATGTGTGGCCCCTCCATCCACCAAAACAATAGCTATTTAGACTTGAACTACTCCCTTGAATTGGAGAGTGTGGAATCTTTGTATTTCAAATAGAACAAAAATAATCCTAGAATCCAGTTGTGGTTGCTCTTCATCTGATGATTCATAATTTTCCTCTACATCTATTGGTTTCCCCTCATTCTCTTCTTCATATTCACTTTTAGAGAAAACTTAAATATAATGTGCTTTCCCCTTAGGACATTTGTGTCCTGGAACCCATGGCTCCTGACATGAGAAGCACAATTTATTTCTCCTATGTTTATCGTGGTATTTCTAAAATTTATCCCTCTTGAAATTCCCACTTGGATCCTTTAAAAAAGGTCTCTTATCCTTGAACTTAGAAGGAAAATTACTCTTAAGTGGAAATCTGGTTTTTGGAATATCATCTTGAAGATTTCTAGTCTTATCCATGGCATCCTACAATGTAGTAGGATGATGAGCTTTAACCAGACCCTTAAGTGACTTTGTTAGTCCTTTTGTAAATAAAATAACTAATCAATATTATGACACATCATTAACCATAACAGACACCTTTTGAAATTCTGAAAATGTAAGCATCTGGAGTTCCTAATTGCTTCAAATGGGAAAGATCCTTGAATTACATATCAGGATCCTTTCTATCGAACCTATTCACCAACCTTCTTGTGAACTCCTCATAGGTGGTTACAATATCATGCCCCAAAGTATTTAACCCATGAAACCACCAATCACTTGTGTCCCCTTCCAAATGCAAATTGGTCATTCTAATGGAATCCCTTTCAATCATTGGGTTCAACTGAAAATAAGTATATAGTTTTTTCACCCAAGGGCTAGCCGTTCATTTTGCAAATCCATCGAAGTAGGGAAGGGATATTTTTCCAATGGTTCTCTGCAACTCATAATTTTGATTTGTAATTCTATTATTTTTTATGGATTTGACCTTGTCCTGGTATTCACAATAATCTTTGAAGGTCAATGCCTTTTGAACATTTCACTAAAGGCTATGTACTCTGCAGGTCGAACCTCCAGTGGTGCAACTCCTTCAAATTGCATCTCAGTTTATTCTACCCTATGCTCAAGAAACTTGGGAATATTAGAACTTGGAAATTTTTTGAATTCATGTGGCCTATTATGGGGTCCAGTCTTAGAAAATATTTTATCCTTGAAGGTTTTCTTCTCCTCATGATGAGAACCACTATTGTTGGCTTCACCATCTTTCTTTTCCACCAATCTAGATAAGTTGTCTCCCATTTCAGTTTCTACTTCGGTAAATATATCCATAACCTTCAACATTATTTGTGCCATCATATCATCCTTCTCTTCTCTACTCATGCCTCGGTCATCCATACTTATTTTTTCTCCTCGGATCTCACCTTCGATGGAACTAACTTCGTCTTCTTCAATGATGAAAAGCTCTTTTGGAATTTTGTTCTTTGGGTTCGAATTTATTTAGGGACTCATTAATGCATATTAGGAGCAGGTTTAGAGGACCATGCTTTGATACCATTGTAATGCACCTAAGGGATGTTTAGGCACACTAACTCAATCCCAATAACAAGCTCAAGGTCCAATTCACAAACTAAACAAAAGTAAGTACTAGAAATGAACTAGAATTGCATGTATCAACTTCAATGCATATTGGGGATTCTCTCACTTTAGATAGGCACAGGAAATGGCTATGTAATATTTAATAACAGGTCTGAAAAAAAATCAAAGACACACAAATTCATATTTCATCAAAAAATAGCCACAATAATGCATAATCTCAAGAATCCTTTGCACAATGTGATGAGACCATTTATGTTTCGAACATCAATGATGATGAAGTATATTCCAGGGCTCATGGGAACACCATAATATGAAAAATATATCCATGATATTAGAAAAGGTTCAAATTCATAGGTTTAAATATTATTGAGATTGATTTGGGGATTAGATAAATAAGGATGACACTTGGAACTACACAACTAGTTAAGATTCAGAGCTTTCCAAACAATGGATAAGGGTCACGAATTGTTTTAGTAGGGATTGGGATATATTAAGTGACATGCTAAGGACCTTCAATAACTAATAGATTTGAATTTGGTTTCATAAGCAACTTCTAATATTAAGTACATCAAAACTAGTCAATAATTCATGCAAAAAGAGATAGTCTTGGAATAAGAGACTCCCAAACTGCCTCGAGGCTCATGAACTTGTATTCAAACATAAATCAAATGTTATATACATTGTAGAGGACAGGATCCAACATTGAACCAATATTTATGGAAACAATTGATAGTATATATGATCCCAAAATTACAATGAACATCAATTCTAGGATTCTTACAACATAGGAATGGAATATTCAAGAAGAGAAAATAAGAAGAGGTGGGACTGTTGGATCAGAACCAAGAATGAATGATGATCATCATATTGCTTAAATGAACCTTCAAAATGTATTATATCTCTCACATAGGGGCACAACCATCCTTCTATTCTCCTCCTAGTTGAAAACACCTCTTGGATCCACTACAAGTTACATTGTTCTTAGCATGAACCTTGGAGGCTCGAATATTTCATGGAATGGATAGATCAGACCTACAACTCAGAAATCCATGGCTTCATTGAATGAACTTGAATCATTATATAATATTGGAACAATTTCTAAGGGGCACATTTTGCACAGTTAGCTAAGGGAACATCTCCAAATCCTGGAGAATCATCAGAGCCTTCTTAAACACAAATATGGAGCATGTAAAGATGTGAAATGGAGTGCATCACCTTATTTTATATTTCATTGTCCCTTTAGACGCACTACACTTGAACTCTCATTCTTTCCTTGCTCCCTACTTAACTGAATAGTAACTTCCTTGCTTTCTTGCCTTTCCAGCTGACATGTTTTCCTTCCTTTGGAAATTGTTCCCTCGTTGTATCTTTTTTTTCACACTAACATGCCTTTCTCCCTTTTTAGGAAATGTTCCCTCCTTGCTTTCCTGAACTTTCCTTCTTTTCATATTGACATGATTTTCTTACACTTGCCTGCTTTGTGCATGCTTTTCTGGATGGCTTCTTTTGTGACGCTTTCTATCTTTTTCTGCCTTTGTGGATCTTTCTAAATTTTATCCCGGTGTCCATTTAGGATGACAAATCATTGGGTCCACAAGGATTGATGCACCCACCTTGGCCACTTAGCACATCCACTAGGTACACAAATTAAATATAATTATAAAATATAATAATTAAAACATGAGAATTTTGATCCTAAGTTTAAAAGTTGCATACAATAATATTTAACAAAATTAACCCCTCCTAGGCTAGAGTCACTAGGGGTTATCTCAAAAGCATATGATCAAGAAAACCATATGGAAGGGACATTACAGTGCTCCCCTCCCAAAAATTGTTTTTTCTAAAGAAAAATACATCGATTATAAAAAAATATTATGACTCCAAATGCCTATAAACCTTTATAAACCCATTATGCACTTCTTTGATCAGTACCCACCTGAATACAGAACGAACTTTTTTTTATCCTATCAATTCTCAGCGACCAATATGTGTGTGTGTGTATTCATTTTCATATAGCCACATTTTTTCCTCTTGAGTCAAGTTGTGGATGAGAGTCTGCTTTCTCAACGGTTAGCCATGCAGTCCATATTCGAGGGAAACTATGGACTTAACAAGATGAAGACATATTATGCAAGTACATGGAAAACGCTAAATGAGATTAATATTGTTGGAAGTACATGCAATCAATAGAAAATCGTTAGTCAACATATAATTAGTTTGTTAGACGAATTTTGAGAGAGACTTTCTCATACTAGAATGCCATGAGAATGTCAAGGAACATGATATTTTGACTAGCCATACCTACTGCACTTTATTTGCTTATTTTGCTTTTTTGGACTCAACTCCATTGATTGAGATTTATTTACGACATGATGGATCGATATTATGATGTTACTAAGTTTATTATGACACTATGATTATGATGCTACTATGTTTTATTATGAAACTATGATTATGATGTTACTGTTCTTATGATGTCACCGTGATTATTATGTTTCTATGTTTATGCCGTTACAATGTTGTGATTATCATATGATTCTTTTCTTTTATGATGAGGGTATATGTTTAAATGTTTTCATTAATAAAAATGTGAAATATATGATGCAGTACATGGATACCATTTAACGATGTGATCATTTGATTATCAAGTGGAATTACTTGTTATAAATGTGTATTTTTTGAAGTACTAACCCACATGACAGTGGAGCTATGTGATAGTCAAATACTTGATATGATATGTGGAATAATAAATTGTTATGCAGTAAACCTTAGCAACCAAAAATGATGATACGATGACACAATACGATAATCTTAATAGCAGGAGAGTATGAATTGATAGGGTATAGACCCGGTATGTTGAGAGGGATGGATGTATTTCCCACCGTATGTTACTATGATACCTGGGATCGTGGGAGGGCCATGGTGAGACACGCTCCCCAAGTATTTATGATGATGATGGTAGAATTCCTGCTAGGAGGGGATAGATATGCTGTGACGACCAATCTTAGGTTTTATATGTGGCTAGGTCGGTGAAGCCGACATCCACATCTTTACTAGTAGAGGAAGGATAGGGAGGATGTGAATGTAGGTTATGACGGGAGGATATGCAGTTAGTATTGTTTGATGGTTTGCGGTTCCACCAGCCTAGATCCAAATCCTAGGGTCTATTAAGCGCCAAGAGGGATCCAATATTACGAGGTGCAAACCTCTGTATTGCATTCAAGGAAGTTTGTACCTCAAAAGATTGGAACCCTCTTGACGCTTGATAGAGCCATAAAATATAGTAATTAATATTTTGTCGAGGAAAATTAATTTCTCTTTTCTCTATCGTTATACTCACAATCTAAAACATTTATACTTGGAATGTCTTGAAGTATAAAGGACCCATCTTTCCAGCGAGGAATGTTTTTTACATTAAGGATGTTAAAGGATTTCCAATCGTATTCAAAATATGTGTAATTTCAATTTCACAAAACCTTTAGTGAGTTAAATACTTATTATTTTGAAAAGGCACGAAAAATAATATCCAAAATTTTGTGGCCCACCTATCAAAAGACCAAATGGAGAATGGTGAAAACTCTTCATGAAATCGTAGTTACTATCAATACCAACTACTATAAAACTGACACTTAGCATATACACTATTTTATAGCCACTACGAACACAAGCCACGACATGAATATGAATTCCATTTATGACCACTATTTCATCCTCAAACAAAGTAACAATGAAGAAGTCCCATAAGTGTTCTTTTGAAATAATGCAGGCCTTTGAAATAGTACACAATATTTATATATAACATGGTAAATAATGAAATCACACAACTAATTCTTTTCATTTAAGAGATACCATTTTTCGTTATTTGAGAGGGTGTACAGCTTCCATATCATATTTAAGTCTTACGTCATTGGTATGAAAACATTTGGACGAAATTCCTTACAAAATTTACATAATGTAGTTTCATAGAGCGCGTAGACGATACTGTATTCTGTGGATCGTTACAAATGGAGTAACCTTTTACCCGACCATTTGCATTGATTGTCACATCAGACGTTGTTGGTCGTCAGATCGGTGCAGGTAAAAAGTTTACTCCGTTACAAATAGTTCCATTTTTCTCTCTTTATTTTGGTTTGAATGAACATAGCCTAATTATGTGGTCTTGAAGGAATCATAACCTAATTTTGTGGATTTATGTATGGTTTTGCTTTATCTATGAACAGAAGAAGAAAGGATTCCTGCGAATTCCATGCAGCAACAAAAACAAGGAAGCTAAAGGAAAATGACAAATATTGAGAAATACATTGACATAATCACCAACGATTTTGCTTATGATCCCGTCCGACCATAGAACATTATATCATAATAACATAATATCTAGACATTATGTCATAATATTAATTTTTACTTAGCTCGTAAAAATTCCTCGAACTATAATTTGTCTAACAATTCCGATGGAATATAAAATTATCACAGGCATTCAAACTTGGAGCTCACATTCATCTCCTCAACAAAACAAACTGCGATTATTCACGTCAATGAAATTACAACCGAAGTAATTGAAGAAACTGGAGTACCGACTACAAATACATTTATAATTGAATTCTAATTGTAATCTACGTGGTTCTGAGATTCAAGGAAACAAAATTTTGGTTTCGATCTCGATCTCAATCTCAATCTCAATTAGTTGTTGGTATTCCTACAAGTAACACAGATTTCTCCTTACCCTCAATTAGTTGTTGGTATGCCTACAGGTTACATGGATTTCTCCCTGAGTTCCATTCTGTACGCCAATCTTTCCCATCTTTACCATCACAGCAGCAAACTTTTGTTGCGAGGCGTTCAAGTTTTGATTAGGGGCCTGAATTTTGATTCACCATCTTGAGCGTGTTTGGATCTGTAAGCAGAGTTGCATTAGACGTAAACAAACTGCGGTGGGATTTAACTTCATCGTAGTAGAGATTGTCCAGGATGAGAGGTGTTTTATGTAACGTTTGTGTAACGTTACAAGATCTCCCCTATACTGGGATGTAGAGCACATCTCGGCACAATGACACCAAGTTAGTGGTAGTAGGTACCCTTCGTTGTAATTGATTAATTAAACTAATGTGAACAAAAAGATAATGATATGAATAAACATAGACACTGTTCCATATGCGTAAGTAGAATTGTGTTATTTAATTGTTTACCATGATTGTTTAAAACCCTTAAGGGTGCTTTGTTTATAAATACAAGAATAATGTGTTGGTACTAGGGTACTTGTCGATTAAACAAAGAAATGTTGTCATTAATTATTAACCACTAATTATTATTATTATTATTATTATTTAATTAATATTTATAATGATAAAATTGTCCTTTACTATAAATCATAGAGGATTAACAAAATATTTATATGAATTACTAAGTTAAGTAATTATTGATAAGATTGACTAAAGCTTTGAGAGTTAAAAAGGATATTTAATTATTTAATAATTTTAATTGCACTAAACAAGATAAGATATGATGTCATTAAAATAATAATTGTCATTAATTTATAACCATGTAAGACATCAAATCTAGATTGGATAACACATTTAAGACACCCACCACTACCAACCCAAAAGGTCAACAATAATAAATATTAAATTATTATTTTATTCAAACATATTTAATGTGTAAAATGGTGAGTGGGACTTATAGTTATCCCACCATCTTGTGAATATCCCAAATGAACATATCGATAATTATTAATGAATGAGTAGTCAACTCACTCAGTTGAATTTAATTGACCTTATTGCCATTGAGCTACTCGAGAAAACAAGTACATAAGAATATAGTATTTTATTATGATTGTATTTTTAAACAAAGAAAGAATAAATGCTTTGGGGTTTGGGGGATTCGATGGGCGCGGTGGAGTAATCCTGAAGGCTTTGGAGGAGGAAAAGGCATTTAGGAAAGTATTATGGGACTAGTTAGGGGTTGGTTTATACTTGGAGGAAAATATGACTTAGTGATTTGAAGGAGAAAGGAGGAATTACCGAGGAGGGGGTTAACTCAAGGATGGAGGGGGTGGGAAACTGAAAAGAAGAGGGAAAATTGCATCATGGATTGAAGGGGTTTTTGGAACTAAGAAATGCTATTATTTCGATTATCGGTTTGTGGGTTCGGGGGCTAGGAAATCTATCGATTTCTTAGGGCCAACAAGATAATAGCTGGTTGGCAGGGTGGAATCATCTTTTTCTGGTAGCTAAGGGGACCTAAGGATACCTACGGGAGCTGCATGAACTAAAAGATCTGCTACACCCTTCCAGATACAGGTATTCCACTGAGTTCTGAGTTAGATTTACTATTGTCATTTTCTAATTTGATGTCATATTTAAGTGTTTAAATGACTAGCTAAAATGAATGGATATTCTATCTTTATATGCATTTTTATGTTGTCGTACTGCATTAACTCCTAGATAGTGCAAATAGAAATATATATGTCGATGTTGTAAAAATATCTATATTAGTCAATAGACTCTAACTGAGTCGGATTACATCAAAAGCTTAGGAAAATATTGATTTAGTGCCTCCAGGTGAAGGAGGAGCACTATAAAATGTAAATATAATTTTATTTTAGTTATTAAATTAATTTTATTATGTAACTAAATTTTTATTTTATTTATTAAATTAATATTTATTAGTAATTTCACTTTAAAGTACTAAGTATGGCCAGAAGTAGTGTATGAGAAGATGTAAATCTGCATATTATTAATCAAAAGATTTTAAATAGTATATGGAACTTGTTTTAACCAGAAAAAGTCTATCAATTTTATCTCCAAAGATATCTCAACTGCCATGCTTATCAAGAAGGTGTGGCAATGATGGAAGTTAGGGGATTTCTAATCATTGAAAATAAGAGAACAAAAATTCTATCAAAGTTTGTCTAGGATGAGTTACCATACCTTGACTACAAATACATGAACATAACGTAATTAAATTCAAAGGTTGTGTACACTCTAAATATAATAAGGATTATTAAATAGGAGATCAGTATGAGGGTGGTGAATACAATTTCAACAATGAAAAATTATAGTTTAAACCAAAGTTTGTAGAACAAACACCTAAAGTCCAAATTTTTATACTGTTTAGACTATTTCATCCATATGTCGATTTTTTTCCCAAAAATTTGGGACTTAACATAAGATAATTTGATCTAAATCTTTACCTTGATTCTAACATAGAGCGCATTGTTATCACTTTGTGCACACTTCGAATGAGATATAAAGATTTACCATGACACTATCATTGATCAGGTTGTCATGGAGTAAATTGTTCAACACATGGATTTCGGGACAAGCTACGTGTAATATTTTCTTTAAAGGCTTGTCATGTTTTAGTATATTCCCCTTATAAACTTGTTAAAATATAGTATTCATTTTTGTACAACATGACCAAATTCTTCAAATTTTAATATAACTTTAATATTCAATATTTGGTCATCAATTTTTAATTCCTTTGAGAATGCAGGAAAAATTAGAATATTAAAGAGAAGAGAAAGAATTAATTTTAAGTGAAGCAATATTTTTTACTTGTTGGGATTCTATGTTTATGTATTTAATACTAATTTATTATCTGCTTTAGGTATCTTTTAGTCAATACTATCTAAAAGATGGTATATCAATACTTTTTACTTGTTGGGTCACTATGTTTATGTTCTCTCCAGGGGATATATATGATTCAGTGAGGTGTATTAATGTCGAGCAATTTGAAAAAAATCAAGTTTAGACCAAGGTTTTTCTATAGTGCAGGGCAACTTTTATTTACAATTTTTTTTAATTATTGCTATTTTTATATTGTTATTGGTTCTGCCAATGTGACGTTGGCTTGGATTCCCGTGCCCAAAGACTCGACGGTGAAGTGATGTCAACAATTATTTAAATTCATTCAAGTTCTTCTTTTAATGTTATTTTTTTGATTTCTCGGGCGACGTCTCGACGACAGGGTTATGGCTGCTCATTGAGGAATTACAAAGCCATTCTTCCCACTTCTCAATACCACTCACATACTATCAGTTGCTTGCATGTCTTTGGAGCGAGGTAGAGTGTACGCGTTGTTCCCATCACGAAGAGGGACATTTATAAACAATTCGGTGATATCAGTTTTCCCGTAAAGCAATTTAAAAAAAAACTAATGTTTAACTATACATGAAATTAAAAATAATTAAATTGTTTATTAAATTCTAAATTTATAGCACATTTGATTGGTCAGTCGGTGAGTGACATCTACATTGGAAAATGTCTGCGTTGGAAAACGCTCCCAACGTTGGCGATGGAGGTCATGTAAGCGTTGGGGGTCATGTAAGCCATTTTTAATGAGTTTCAGATGCATTTATGAACTCTCCATTGATTCCAAAGCTAATGAGGCTGGTGGGCTCTTGGATTTAACTCTACATATCATAGTGATCAAGGGCTACGTTGGAAAGCAACCAGCCATCCAACGACTCTGCATTAGAGTTCCACATCTACAACATTGACACGCCATATACAAACACCATTCAATCACATTTGGTACCACACCGGTGATTAATGTAGTGGTTTTGGTGGGTTGTGCGCCAAATGCGTTGGTTTCTCGGAGTACCGAGCAGTTAATTTGCTCTTTAGCAACTTTGGTGTAAAAATACTCCTTAGCAGCTATTTTCTTGCTCTTCGACACTAATTGAGGGGGATTTCTTGATGGGAGAAGAAAATGATGGATAGTTCTAGAAAATATATGTGAGAAATAACAAGGTTTAACTCATTGAATATGTTACTTAAGTTTAACTCGTTAAATTTGAATTGACAAATTGTTGTACAAACACCGCTTCACACCAGGATATTCATGTGCATGAAAGAGAATATGGAGCGCCCATCACATCATCTACTCTGCACCCTGATCGTGCTCCAAAGTTCTCCATGTGCGGAGTCTGTAAAGCTAAGGATAAAGAATCCTTAGCTCCTAGATAAGACAAACTCTGGTCTGTAAAGTTAATATTTATAAACTGTTTTATTATTTTCTTTTTACATGTTTTCTCAAATATTAGTTATTTACTTTACTACTGTTATCTATAACATCTTTATTTTCTATCAGTATACTAATACTAAGATAATAATAATATTTACTATTTTCTTTATATCTGTGTTTCCATTTAGTTGGCTGAAGTAAAATAAGTGCCGACAATACATAGCGCTGCTATTCAATGAAATTAATAGACATTGAAGTAAAACATATTTACTATTTACATTCAAATAAAAGAATCATATCTACTGTTTACATTCCAATAAAAGAATCATTTCCTTTACCTAAAACAATCCAACTGTGCTAGAGTACGACTTGAGTTCAGGTGTGGAAAAACACAGCTTGGAAATTTAATTTCTATCTATTTCACTATTTACATAATCATTTCCATTTCTACTATAATTTATAAACTGAACTTAACATTACACAGTTACCTTTTTCATTCATAAACCCTAAACACTAACATGCCTGTAATAGATAAACTAAGAATTATTTAACTAAAGACAGTAAAAATAAAATAGAACCTGTTGAGGTCAAGATGACAACAGCTTAAGGAGGTTGTTCCTCCCAACCAAACTCCTGGAGAGCGCTCAAACAACACTTCCTCGGGACCCCCAAGCTTGTTCTTGGTCTTCTTGGCTGAGAACTGGGTGGAGAATGCAAATGTAAGACCTTTGTCACCTGACTGGTCCAATTTCCTCAGTAATAAAAATTTGCTCTCAGTAGTATGATCTTCAGCTTAAAAGCTGCAACTAGATCAATCTCAGCAGTTATCCCCTCAAACACACTCCAGACTCCCCTCCATTGAATTTCTCTTGAGTAAAATTCATTCACCCTGAATGATCACTTCTCTAGAATGAGCAGCCTCAACTCTCTTCAATGGGAAATTTTATAGAGATGCCTAGGTCTTCTGGGTCAGTTTTCATTAAATGAGCCACCTGCTCTGATTCCACTTTCTTGGGGAATCATGACAACAAATATAGAGAAGTTGCCACCTGCAACAATTGGAAGTGGTTTAAGGATGCTGCCACATGTCAGTTTGCTCTCCACCTAGTCTCCTCCACCAATTGACTAGTAAACACTCTTTTAACAGCTTTCCTAAGCTGTTGTCTCCTCATTTATTTATTTATAAATAAAATATTCTGAATTTACATTAAATATTCTTGACCCCACTAGGTCATCAATTACAACTTAGCATAAAATTTAACACAATGTTCCTCAAATATTATCAAATTGTTTTTGCAAATTGGGGCATGTGACAGTCAGTCCTGTACCAGGATGGGTGTTGATTTTATTGTAGTAAACATATCATAGTTGCAAGTTGCAACACTTGTTGAAACTTGGTAAGTCAACATGGCTGGGCTGAAGGCTATTTGAATTGTAGACTTGCCTAAACTCACTGGTTAGAGTTAAGACTTGGCAGGTAAGACAAGTCCTTATGGAGAGGCAAGAAACTTCCAAAGTGTGACGTCAAATACTTGACTGGCCTCATATTAGTAATATGAACAAATTTAATACACAAAAGAAAAAGATTTTGATGATGAAATAAAGGTTCGGTATTCAGAGTTTAGAGGTGGTGTTACTGGTTAGGGTTGATGCCATTGCCATTATAGTCTTGTTGCAGTGCAGACTCCACACTAGTGTTTTGAATCATCCAATATCAATAAATTGTTGGATTTATTGCATCAAATCATGGTCTAGTGCTCTGCAATCTTCCTTTCCAAAAATGTCTTTAAAAGCCATGTTGTCCATTTTACTAGCACTGTAATGCATGCTTTTCAGGTCATTGGCTAAAGGGTTTGATCTTTTCCTTCTTTAATCCAAACACAACACATTCTATTGATTTGATTTGATCATTTTACTTGAGTACCCCCAATATTTAGGCATTAGGGTTAGGAAAATACTAGAAGGAATATCCATTAAGAGTATTTTAATTTTAACAAATATTTCTTATTAATCCTTTTTAAGATGTGTTTTGGGCTTTATGAGTTTGCTTTGATGGTAAAGGGCTTCGCTTACAGAAATTGAAAAAAGCTCGATACTTTTGCTTGTTTTCTATTTATTTCATTTCAATATTTGGTTTTCACATGACCTTGTACTGTCTAATTTGATGTCTAGATGATAGACATATCATGGAATGAAAAATCCCTATTTTTCTTCTAAATTTTTTGCGTTAATTTGTTTCATATTGGAGAATTGTTTGATTAACTGGTTGTAAACTCTAACTCTATCTTGAAAAGAATTATGCATACTATCTGAAGTAGCTAGCTTCATTAATGTGTTTTTATGTGGTCTGGATCTTTTTATGTAGTAAAGTCTTCAAATATATATTGTTGTTGTATTTAGATATCCTGTGATTATAGTTGTAGTTCCAATTGAGCAAGCTCATTGTCACTTTTGCTTTAAATGCAAAGGTTATAGTTGGCATGTGGCTCCTTACTTTTTATTTGGGGTTGTTAATTAATGGTGTCCTGAAGACATGAAACGTGAATTAGAAACTGTCTAATATCACTGTTTAATCTATTCAGATCCAAAAGGGGATACATGGAGGAGAATGGACCATGAAACTGATAATTCTCAGCAGATACGAAAAGAAGAAAAAGATGTTGTTTCAGCTGTAGCAACTGTGCCCTCTGATCTTTGTGGACCAGGTGAATGGATTCCAATGTCATAACTTCATTATGAGGTGAACCTTCTTCCTCCCACATATAAGTGTTGGATGAAGCCTGTTGTTTTGTATTATTTTATTTTATTTTTATGTGAGGCAAGAACACCCTCTAGCTTGTTAAAAATGGAAGTGTATTGGAGATGAAACTGTAGAGGGAATGAGATACATATGCACCCAAACAATGGAAAGCAACATTATAAAGGGTTAAAAACAATTCTTATAATGACCAAGCTGAATGCTCAAACTCTGAAATGGCATCAGTGCTGTTTGGAACCAATTCTATATGTGCTTAAACTGACTGGTAAACAACTTAAAATAGTAGGAATGTTGCTGAAACTCAGATGTTTCAATAATCTAAATCCACATATCTTTTGGAGGAAGCAATCCCAAGGAAAACCCTATGAGGCTGAGATGATATAGTGGTTAAAGACTACTTGAATATCATGCACTGTCAAGCATAGTTTCTTGTGACTCCAATTTTGTCTACATGTAAATGCAGTTTACAAGGTATAATGAATTAATATTGGCCAAAAAATGAATTTTTAGACTTGCTCTCCATGTAGAATGCCTAGATTTCATCCCTGTAGAATTCTTAGAGTTAAGAAAATTATGAATTGTTAGATGCCCTCTGCATGTAGAGTGGTTAGATTTCATCTCTGTAAAATTCTTACATTTCCTCTTAAGATTAAGGGTCAAAAGGTGCTTGCTACAGGCAACAACAAAAGCATTTGATTTTATCTTTAGTATCATGATATCAGTAACCAGACTTCTTTGGCCATAGAATTATTTTGCTAATATCAGACATTCAATGCTATTAATTAAAAGCTTGTGTGTGGACATTGTAGGTGGATGAAATAAGGCAACCACAGTTGGGAGTATCATTAATCTTAAGCTAAGATTTTTATGTGTAGCATGTGATTTGATTATGCTGGCTGATTTATTTTGCTGGTTTTGGATTATCAATGATAATGCATAGCAATAAGATTATGTATAGCAACATTGAACAAATTCGGGTATTTAAAATTAAAGCTCAATAATATTTTTTCATTATTTTTGCAGCTTCTTGAGCTTTATAGTGGCATTTGGCATCAAAATAGGATAAGGAAGTTTTTGACATCAGATGACTGGACTACTACTACTAGTAAAAGAAGTTCATGGGTTGGGCTTCTTGAGTTGCTAAAAAAATCCAGAGCACTTTGTTATCAACACAAGGTCGAAAAAATGGATGGCTGCAGAATTTGTATCTTTGGTTTCTCTTCTCTCGTAATCTTACATACTCCAGAGAGTGATATCTTCATTCGTAAGCAATATAAATTAGAAATCAATTACCATTAATTTGTAGGTTTTTATTCATCCTATTCATATCCATCAACTACCACGTTTCCTTCATTGTTTTGTCCATAAATGAAGCCACAATCATGATCTATTGTAGTAGTCTTCACTACAGATTACACTGACCCACTAACACTAATGGTATATATAGATATGTATACATAAATGTTCAAGTTTTATATATGTATAGAGAAGATTTTGTAAAAGAAAAAATGGAAGAAAAAATGGCCCAGGAATGGGAAAACTAAGCTAAGGCATTCATTCCTGTGGTATTTTTTGATGCAAAGGTTGTTTTTGCAATAAATTGGCAATTTTTTTGGCTTGTCGGCATTTTTTTTGTTTTTGCAACTCCTCCGTTTTCCTTGCAGTATTGAGGTTGCTTCTCATCTTTGTACCCATCATTTCCTATTAGCATAGTGTTTCTTTGAAAGTGCATCCATTTTTTCCTCATTCTAGCTTTAGTTGTTCAACAAGTTGAGTCAGGGGAAATTGCTTATATTAGCTTCCAGATTAAGAAAAAAGGATGGAAGAGCCTCCTGAGTTGGGGAAAATTTCTTATATTAATCCTGTCTGACTTGCAATAAGGAGTTATCTTACAAGAAAATACATTTTATTACCTTGTGAGTGTATTAGTAATGTTTTCTTACATTTGCAACTAGGTTCTTCAGTAAACGTGTCTCACTTGAGTATTTGGTGTACCTCATTCGGTAACTAGGTACGTGTGCGCAGGTAATTTGGTATATGTGGTAGGATTTGAATTAGTCAAATGTTCACGAATGACTTAAGTGAGCCTTTTACCCATGTTTCAAGTAAACAAGAAAAAACTGAATGCATCTCTATTTTGCTAATGGGCAAAACCAAAAGTTGTTTATAGGGCTGGACTATTAAAGTGAACCTCTTTAACTTTTTCAATGGAAATCTTACAAGCGAAATGCTTACCTTTGTCAAATGAAAATATTACAATGAAACTGAAAGCGGTTAAAACGAAAATCTTATAACGAAACTGAAAGCTGTTTTTCTGCAAAAATATTACAAGCGAACCTCTTGCCTTTTTCAAACGAAAATCTTACAACAAAATTGAAAGCTGTTAAAATGAAAATATTATAAGGAAACTAAAAGTTGTTTTTCTACATTAGTGAATGAAATTTCTTTGATAATAGTTGAGAATGACAACACCGCCGCTTACACCTTGGAGAATTGACATGAGCTTCTCCAATTTCCTATGTCCTGGACAACTTATGGTGAATTAAACTGAAATTGCAGACTCTTTGGTATATGCACTGTGTTCCCATTATAGCTTGGGAGGCCAGCTTTTGTTATCATGGTCTCTATTTATTATTGTCCTCATAGCAGTCCTGTTGATCTAGGGCACTTCCTAAATCACCTTCCTTGAAAGGATCTAGCAAAGTTGTTTGAAAGGGGTTGTTGTGTACATTAGGAAAGTTGAAGAATGCCTCAATCACCTTGGAGATCGGTTTAACGGTTTATCCATTCTTCCTTCTTCTTTATTATTGTTTCCACGAGGAGCCTTGCTGTGGTTGTAGCAAACTGGATGTGTGTTTTGTCTTACAATGGTTTTTGTTTAATTTTTTCTTATGGAGAAGGGCAATTTTTTGTAATGTTGGAAAGAGGTAAATTTTATTGCCACTTAGGGGTTTGTTGCCATTTCTATTTGTACATTACTCGCTTGAAGTTTGTACTTTGTAGGTATGATACCCTGCAAATTAGATCTGAACTAACCATATTTTGTTGAACACCAGGCCTTTTAAAGTTTTGTTAATTATGTTCAGGTCTGAAGCTCTGTTGCTAGAGACTGAGAGCATTTACTCGTTTTTTTTTATTCCATTATTTTTTAGAAGTATTTTTTTGCTTTGACTGAATTTCAATGGTACTGGTTATCAGAGTACACCGTAGCTTGCAGATCCTGCTTTCAAATTTTTTTCCGAAGGCCTTAATTTCCTAATTTGGAGCTCAAGTTATCTAGGTGAAGAAAACAAGATGTATCTGGATAAGAATTTTAGCTTGGCTCTTGTGACTAGCTGTTTTTAATCTTCTTATTGTGGTTTCTTTTGCAAATTATAACTAACCATGGCTTTTCTTTCCAGTAATGTTTATTGGTCAAGATGATAAATGAACTTACTTGCCTTGTTTTAAATAAACAGCATAGGAGTGCACTGAGTGAAAAATGAATGTGTATCATTCTGTACATTTTGTGAACAGAGAAATAGAGAAGGGTAATTGCATTTCTCTCCTAATACAAGACATTTTCCTAGCTTGTAGGGGTTGAATCCTTTCTGAAAATTAATATTGTAGATTGTATTGTAGTCCTCAAATTGATTTATATTAGTGTTAGTATGAAATAAATTCAGATAATGGTGGGTAATCCCACTTCATCTTAGATATTGAAAGTAATTTTATATTTAGTCTATTTTGTCTGTAGAGGATTTTGATAGCTTTAACTTAATAGTAGTCCTATATTTTCCTTTTTTTGCAGATGCCTCCAATGTCTGGAGCAACTAAAACAAGAGTATTACCTTGTTAAGGACAAGCCTGAGACTCTATTTCATGTAACCAATTTTTTTGAGTGTGATGTTCATCACAATGGTCGGTAACATTAAAATAACCACATGAAATTCCTTTTGTGGTACAAAATCTAATGGTTCCTTTTAGAGACGCTTTTGGAGAAGATGCATAGTTAATATCTATTCATGCACAAAATGCAATATATATGTAATCCTGCAAACACTGCTGCTTGGAAGGACTTGAGATTGGGCTATAATTCACTCTTATCTGATGGTATGGCTTGTCTGGTAATTCACACCTCGAGCATCAGATTCTGGAGGCTTGTGGAACTATTCCTATGACAGAGTTAGCCTTTAGAGATTGGTAAGTCTCGTTGGACCATTATCGGCGATTTGTAAATCTCTAGACACAGGAGTTGTAGTATGAGGCTGCCCAAGATGTAGTTGTAAGCATATCTTATATTAACTCAGGGAGGGTTTTTTACTTCAACGCATGAGCAGCTAGTGTGTTTTTCTATTCCAACTTTCTTAGCATCTCTTTATGGTGCATTTATACAGAAGAGTCGTGTGTAATGTTTTCTTTATAGTTAAATGTTATCCACCTGAATGGCACCTCTCCGTCCGAGTGCCGACATCCCTCATGTTGGCACACAAAAGGACATCTATGGATTGAGGGTTGCCCAAAACACTATAGATGGGCTTATTATGAACTACATTCATCATCCATCCAGCTGCTTATTTTTACCCTTTAG
Organism: Pseudotsuga menziesii; assembly: GCA_001517045.1. NCBI lineage: Eukaryota > Viridiplantae > Streptophyta > Pinopsida > Pinales > Pinaceae > Pseudotsuga > Pseudotsuga menziesii. The sequence goes on from LPNX010966686.1 coordinate 559,711, forward strand.
CTATGTCAAGTCATGTACGCGACTCTTTAGATATGCAAGTTGCGTGTTGTATGCGAGTATCGGTTGTTGCATCTCGCGTATAGATCTGTACGCGGGTTACCCTTAGAGCAACTCGCGTGTCATACGCGAGTTTCCAGTATTGATACCTGCATACATGTCCCTTTGACATTAAAAATAAAAACTCGCGATTACTTGAGATTAGTTAAGACATTTATCTTAATCTCCTTAACTGTCCCAACCTTCGAAACTGCCTTATTTCACCCAGTATAAATACAGGCTTTGGGGAGGGTGTTAATCACATACACTTGGAGAGAAAAGTTATGCTGGTGGAGTTTATACAGAAGTCTTTGGAGCAGTGGAACTCAAAATCCTTTGGCTGCAGAGGAGTCATTGTCTCAGGCGTTGGGTTGTAATCTGAACTCTTTCATTATTGTTAATAAAGAGAATCCTTCTTCCATATTGTGTCTTGAATGTATCTCATATATTGTGGTTTGATAAATGTTTATGTTTCAGCATTCTGTATATGATTTATCTAATCTGATTATATATAAGTATCATCTTGTATTTGGAAGATTGACTCTTGACAGGTGAAGGAGAAGCATCCTTGAAGACTTTGGAGGAGAAGCAGAACGGAAGAGGACAAGCTAGGATCAACCGTCGTGTATCGGGTGAGTCTTTTCTATCCTCCTATTTCCTTTACTGCACTCTAGAGTCAATTGCCTGCAAGTTTATTGAGTATGTTGGTAACCCCAAACCTTCGGTTATAAGGTGTTTATTCCTGTACAACAGAACTGGCGACTCCGTTGGGGAGCCCAGACTGCTGTAGGTTGTTTTTGTCACCCCCGACCAGTCTTTGCTTTGAAGTCTGTTTGTGGTCTTTTATCATGTTTCATACTTGTCACAGTGTTTGAAAGTCTTGTGGGTTTTTCTTTGTTTTTGAGAAAAAATTTGTACTTGTATGCGGATTGCTCTTCTGCACAGTCATGTACAGAGGCCTGCATACGTGGGTTTCTCTATTGGACAGTCGTGTACAGTACGCGAGTTGCCCTTCTATACAGTCGCGTACATGCCTGGAAATAGGGATTTTTTAGGATTGGATTTGCTTGTCCCTCTCTTTGTATAATTCCTGTTTGTAAGTTGATTTTCTTTATGAATACTATGCTGCTAGTCTGAAGACTTTGGTGACCACATTTTGTGCTTTTTCGAAAGCCCTTGGGTTTCTTTTGCTTGCATTATTTTCTGTAGGCATGTTGAAGTAGCTTGGCCTGTTTGGTTTATAGGGTGAAGTGTCTCTGTCCAGATCAGTGATCAGGGTCTTGGGCATTGTTTTTCTAGTCTGTCTTTTGATAGTGGTTGGTTATCACTTGCCTTTATTGAATTTACAGTGATTTTTGTCATTGTGTGCACCCAAGCTAGGGTTTCTATCCTTCCTTTGTTGGTTGATTCTTGGTTCTTGTAGCCTGTTTTACTTCAGTTTGTTGGCTTTATACAGTTGATTAGATTCAATTTTACTCAAGTATAGTGCATTTTAAGTGCATGGTAGAGTTTGAGCATTTTTAAAAGTGAAAAGAAAACATTGTCAAGCTTTTGCATTTTACTTTTGCATAAGTAGTGTTTATTTCAGTTTAAAAATATAATCTCAAAAGCTACAAAAAATATAGGCTTAGTTTCTTTTATCGTTTGCATTCAGTTCATCAATATATATTTGCAAAAAAGAAAAGAAGTTTGTTTTAATAGTAGTGATTTGCTTTGAAAAATACACCTTTCCTTTTATTTATTTCTTATCGAGTCAAAAACACCATAAGTACATCACTCCATTTCCTTCTGAGTAAGAAACAACCCTTTAAAATGAACGCATAATTAAAATTTACTAGTAATTTTTGTTTTTAGGGGCCTTTCACCTACTAGCTTAAGCTAGACTTGCGGGATAGGAAGTGTAAACTTCCCACAAGTTATAAAACTCAGACATAGTGGACCTTTCTTTAGGTAAATCCTTGAGTTTATCGATTGTATCTGGGAAGCTCCTCTCAAACGGGAGTCAAGCACGAGGCCGCGTGGAGGCTTGGACAGAGGAGATAACCCTCCGAATCCTTGTCAAAACGTAAATCAAGACTTTTACGCATCTGAGGATTCTGTCCTAGATAGATTTTCGGGCTCAGCTACCCTGCCCATGCGTACAATTCAGGCTTGCGACTGTCCCCCCAGACTATTGGTATAGCTAAGGTAGCCTTTAGTCTCTTGACTTCTAGGGTTCATACCTAGGTAAACCGGAAGGCTATTTCTGGTTCACCTTGAACGGGCTTGGAAGGTAACCCTTGTTGAAAGTGTAGGAGGGCGGTTGGGTGATTCCTCCGCTTGTGCCTAAGAACCACTTCAAGGACGCCAAGTAATCATTCATCATCTTTCTTCGGGAAAGTACATCTTTCACCCTTGTTTGATTGCTTGAGGCTTTAGGATTTTTATAGTGTATGCTCTATGGTTCTACCTGTGTTTAGTTGGCCTTAGGGTGTGATTTGTCAAATTTTCAATCGTGGAGGACCAACCTTTTAGAAGGTCAAGAAGGTTGAGAAACCTTCCTCCTCTCATCACTTTGGAGCCTCCACCTCCACCCCAAATGCGGAGATTGGACACAGACGGTTCATTTGAACCGGTAGGAATAAGTGAAGTTATTGGTGAACCAGAACTTATAGCTAACCGTTTTGATCTTGATACAGTTGAGATAGAAGACTTGCAGACTGACGAGTTTGCGAGAAACTTTAACACCCCCTTGACTGATTTAAACGATCCTGTGATCGTTCAGGTTAGACCTTTTGATTCACCTGTATTAGGTGTCCCTGTGGGTAGGATCATGTCTTCTGCGGAAGAAAGTCCTTTTGTGTTCACCTCATCCATTTCGGTTGAAGGGGTACTACCTCCCCCGGTAAGTGCCCCTAGATCTAGTCTACCTTCTACACCTTTGACTCTAGCGAGTCGGGTGGTTCAACATCTGGTTCACTCAAACATAGCAGGTACTTCTGGTGACATGGTTACTGGGATCCCCATTATACCTACTATTCCTTCTTCCTTTCCATATACTACCTAGAGCGGTCCGGTAGGATCCTCGACATTTGTCCAAGGATTTCCTTGGAATGGGGGGCACATCCCCCCATCCTCTCCATACATAGGCCCACAACCTTCCTATGTAGGAGTGCAGTTTTGGAATAATACCTCTTATGGGAAAAGTTTCCAAACCCCAATTTCGGTCCCATACACGAGCTCTCCCTTTTCGTTGTTCAGCGGAGGGATACCGGCTCCTATCTTTCAGACCCCTTGTTTCTATGGGGACGGCCCGAACTTCTTATACTGCACCTCCCACACACAATCCTGTGGCTTACGGATCGAATCCGTTTTAGATTAATCTTCCCACTTCGCAACCGGTGGCAGGGGGAAACCCCACTTTTACCCATGGGCATTCGGGGGCAAGTCCCTCTAATCCCCAAGCTGGCACATTTAGTACCCCGATTCGACCCAAACTTCCTTTCCTGGAAACTTTAAATTTGCCAGATTTGTCAAAATTGATGAATGACCCAGTGAGGCATGACCCCTTGTGGCCACCTGTTCCCACCAAATTGCCATCGGACATCCCTAAGTTTGAAGGTAAAGTTGGTGAAGATCCTGGGGCTCATGCCACCGCATTCCATTTATGGTGTTCTTCAAATTCGCTGAATGAAGATTCAGTTAGGTTGAGGCTGTTCTAGAGAACCTTAACAGGTACTGTGGAAAAATGGTATATTGAATTGCCTGCTGCTGCTTTCAGTAGTTTCTGGGACTTGGCTAGTGCATTCCTTAGCCACTTTCAGCTTCTGGTCCGATATGATTTTGGAACGGACTTGTTGTCTACGTTTAGGCAAAACAAGGCTACCCACATCTCATATCACATCCAAGAGTGGAGGAGGCGAAAGAGCCTTATAAAAGCCACTATTGCTCCTGAGTTTCTTTTAGAGTGGTTCCTTAAATCCCTATTGCCCTACATATCTAAGGATGTATCCACCTCAGGAGTGACGAATGAAGAAGAAGCCATTCTCAAGGCCTAGCAGTTGGATTTGATTTATTCACAATCTGGGATCTTATATGAGATCATCCCTAAGGCACCGAGGCCTACGCACGATGCAGAGAAGCCTAAGCCTAGACCCCATGCCGATGGTGTGGTTGGGTCCGTTAACTCTCCCACCGTAGAATCTTTGGCTAAGCAACTTCATCAGTTGTCCATCAAGTAGTCTACGGTGGAGGCAGCAAAGGCTGCCCCCTCCTCCCAAAGTGCGAATGTTTTTGCACAAACCTCTCAGAAGGGCAATCAACAGCCCGGCGGGAAGAAAAAGAAAGGTAAGAAGGGAGAGGGAAACCAAAACAAGCAAAATCCCACAAACAATGCTGATGGGGGCAATAAAGAAAAGAAGAAGGTCAAGTTCCCGTGTAAGTTGTGCCATGAGGACCACCTTACTCACCTTTGTCCCCTTATGGATCAAGCCCAGAAGCTGCTTAAAGCTCAACAACTGGCTATCCTGAAGGATCCTTTTCCCCCAGGACAGAACTCTGCTTCAACTTCTAATGTAGCAGGGGGCACTCAAACTGCCCCTGACCCAAACTATATCAACATGGTTCGATCTTTGACTTTGTTGCAGAAAAGGAACAAAAATTATGAGAAAGAGACTCCTGAGAAGGGTAAAGCTGTAGGTAAAACTTCTAACCCTCTCACAATAGAGAAGCCTGCTGAAATTATGCTGAAGATACCGAAAGGTGTCTTCAAGAAGACCTTGCATAACCCTAATGCTAGGGCTGCTTCAAACTACTCTGTGGTTGAAGATTTAGCTCAAACCCCATGTGCAATGTCAGCTTTAGAGGTGTTATAGAGTTGTCCCGCTCAGTGGGATGCCCTTTTAGCAGCTTTAGGCAGCATGGACTCTTCGAGTCTCATGGCGAAATTTCATTTATCTGATGTTAAAATTCGTCTGCCTTACCATGTAGCCTTATCAATAGATGTCATCCATGGTGGTAAGACCATTGGAAGGGCAGTTGTTGATGAGGGGGCTTCTACATGTGTTATGTCCTTGACCTGTTGGAAAGCTCTTGGATCCCCAGAGCTAGTCCCATCAAACACTTTGCTTACTTCTTTTGATGGAAGATCCTTCTGTCCACATGGTATCCTGCCGGATTTTGAAATTAAGTTGGCAGGCAAAGCAGTGTCTGTTGAAGTAGAAGTGATTGATGCTCCTTTGGACTACAATCTGCTTCTGGGAAGAAGCTGGACTTATGCGATGTCCGCTATTGCATCATCCGTTCTTCGTGTAGTGGTTTTTCCACATGAGGGCAAGTTGATTACTATTGACCAACTTGATTTTACCCGAAAAGGCCGTTTAGAGTCTAATGAGTTCGTTGTGCCATTGGTTGATCAGGTTAAACCTGCTGCACAGAGCTTGGGGGCTGGAATGTACACATCATTGATGGGCACATTTGATCTTCCAGCCCCGGTTAATTATATTGGTTCTACTAGTGTGGGGAAGTCCATAGCTACGGTTGTTGATAGGACTGATCCTTGGGTTCTCCCAACTCCCCATGAACCGAAAGTGCCCTTATCGGCAGTGGAGGTCGCTTATCAAGCTATCACTCAAGCCACTGCTGATCCCATTCCAGATCCTCTAACAGTCTCGAAAGATCTGGAAGAAATCTATTTGCTCGTATGGGCGGAAAACTCTTCACATTCTATAGATTGTTTAGACATGGTTTTACCTTCCGATGAAGCTATTCTGGAAGCCATGAGTGGACGTGATAAGATTTGTGAGGATATTCATCATCGATCCTATTTTCTTCCGGAACTAAGCAGAATAAAAAACCAAGAGTTTCGCTTGAGACTGTCAGAAGATGTTGATATACCTATCAATCCCTTGCCTAGGGAAGGAATGTTTGCTGAGGGGAATATGGCAAATATTTCCGCCACTATATCTATTAACATCTCTGTAAATCCTTATGTTGTGGAAAATATATATATAGGTGCAAATTGCTCTCTTGAAGAGATTTCCATCTATACTGCCCTTTTTAAGGAATTCCACGATGTCTTTGCCTGGTCATATGAGGAGATGCCACGCATAGATCCATCGATTGTTGAACATGAAATTCGAACATATCCTGATGCCAAGCCGGTTCAACAAAAGTTAAGACCTGTTAACCCATGTAAAGCGGCGGCTGTGAAAGCTGAAGTAGAAAAGCTATTGAGGGCTGGTTTTATATATCCCATCGCTTTGACAGAATGGGTGTCCAACCCTGTTCCTGTTGATAAGAAGCAAGGGACTATCCGCGTTTGTACAAACTTTAGAGGCCAGATCATAGATGCTTGTGCGGGAAGTGAGGTGTTTTCGTTTATGGATGGTTTCTCCGGATACAATCAAATTCAAATAAAACCGGAAGACCAACATAAAACTGCTTTCATTTGTCCTTGGGGTACTTTCGTGTACAAGAAAATTCCCTTTGGATTGAAAGATGTTGGGGCAACCTTCCAATGGGCTATGAACTTTGCTTTCCATGACATTAAATCCATTGTCAAACCATACCTTGATGATCTGCCTGCACATTCTCGTAAGAGGATCCAACATCCAGATCATTTACGGTTGATATTTGAAAGATGTAGACATTATAAAATCCGCTTGAATCCCCACAAGTGTGTATTCTGTGTCGAGTCAGGAAGATTACTCGGGTTCATTGTCTCTAGTAGAGGCATCCGGGTGGATCCACTGAAAGTTGAGGCCATTGTAAATCTGCCTCCTCCTCGTTCCCTCAGGCAACTTCAAACCCTGCAAGGAAAGTCTAATTTTCTTCGACGTTTTATTGTTAACTATGCCAAGATCACTAAGGGTTTCATGCGCCTGCTCAAACAGGACACCCCATTTGTATGGGATGAAACCGCACAACTTGTGTTCGAGGCATTGAAAAAAGCTTTGCTATCGGCACCATTATTACGTCCACCAGATTATTCTAGGGATTTTATATTATATCTGGCTGCGTCAGAGTCGACCATTAGGGTAGTACTAGTCCAGGAGGACGATAAGCTTGTAGAGCATGTCCTTTATTATCTTAGTCATGCTTTGGCCGGACCTGAACTTAGATACCCCCACGTTGAGAAATTATCCTTAGCAGCTGTTTATGTTGTGCAGAGGTTACATCACTACATTTTACTGAGGACCACCACGATAGTGGCGGATGTGAATCTGTTCCAATATGTTTTATCCCAACGGATTGTTGGGGGAAAATTTAACAAATGGATAGTCATTCTTCAAGAGTTTGACTTGGATTTCCAATCCGCTAAGTCTAAGAAGTCCTTAGTTTTTGTTGAACTTATAGCAGAATTTTCCACTGAAGAATATGTAGTAGTTGAAGATGACTCATTCCCAGATGAGCACATCTTCTTGATATCCACCTCTGATCCTTGGTATGGAGATATTCTTATATATCTCCAAAATTTGAATTACCCTGCAGCTTCCTCAAGGGAGGAACGACGTAAATTACGCCTTCATGCCAAGAACAACCTCATTATAGGAGATACATTATATCGACAAGGGGTAGATTCCATTTTGCGGCGTTGCCTTACTCATGAGGAAGCGGAGATTGTCCTGAATGAATCCCATAGTGGAGCATGTGGGGGTCATTTATCTGGGTTAGCAACAACCCAGAAGATATTGTGTGCCGGTTATTTCTAGCCCACGATCTTTAAAGATTGTGTGGAAGCAGTGAAGCGCTGTCATCCGTGTCAACTTTACACCAGGAAAATGCGGTCACATCCTGCTCCGTTATTTCATGTTGTCTCGGTAGGCCCCTTCATGAAATGGGGTATTGATTACATGACATGCAACCCAGCCTCAGCTAGGGGGCATAAATACATCATTGTCGCTGTTGACTATTTTACGAAATGGGCAGAGACAATGCCTACTTTCAGAGCCGACGGGGAAACAACAGCTTTCTTTGTATTCAATCATATTATCGCACGATTTGGTATACCCAAAGTGATTGTCACTGACCATGGCAGTCATTTTCAAAATCACATGATGACGAAACTGACTACCATGCTCGGATTCAGACAAGAACATTCTTCTCCATACTATCCGCAAGCAAATGGTTAGGTTGAGGCTGTCAACAAAACTTTAAAAACTATCCTTAAACGTACAATTGACGCAGCCCGTTCTAACTGGCACATCATGTTATATCCTGCTCTTTGGGCCTACCGAACTAACGTAAAGACTGTTACGGGTTTCTCCCCTTTCCAACTCATCCATGGAGTGGAAGCAGTTACTCCAATTGAATGTGAAATCTCGTCTCTAAAGATAGCCATTCATGTGTTACCTGATACGACTGAGCTTGAGGAACGTCTGGTACATTTAGAACACCTTGATGAACAGCGTAGAGATGCGCTGACTGCTAATCAGGCTCATAAAAATAGGTTCAAAACTCAATATGATAAATCGGTCAGACCTAGGGTTTTCTCTGAGGGGGAACTTGTCTTGCTTTGGGACCAAGATAAAGAACCTCTAGGGGCAGGAAAATTCAAGGCTATGTGGTTAGGACCCTATGTCATGTCGAAAGTATTGAGTAAGGGCGCATATGAGTTAGTTTATTTTGATGGGAATAAGCTGCCTGAGCCTAGAAATGGGCTCTACTTGAAAAAGTACTATGCTTAGGCTTAGCACTTTTTCTTGTATTTTTCTTGTATGTATTTTTTATGTACATTAGGTTGTCAGTTTTGTTTTTTATATTATCTGTTGGTTGTTGCATATGTCTTCTGAATGGTATATAGGGTTCGTTGATGGCGCCAGCCGTCACACTTGTAACCTAGCTTTGGCAGCATGGGTTATTTATTCTCCCTCAGGACAGCTTGTTGCCGCGAGAGGCGCTTGTTTAGGTCCTGCTTCTAATAATGTTGCTGAATATAGGGCTGTAATTGAGCTCCTATGGGACACTTTGTCACGTGGCATCACCTAGCTTGAGGTCCGTTTGGACTCTCAGTTGGTGGTTTCCCAGCTCAATCGAGATTATCAGGTACAAAATCCTATTTTATTACGTCAGTTCATGCAAATTCATTTACTGGAAAGACATTTTGAGGTTATTACTTTCAATCATATTCCACGAAATTAGAATTCATTAACTGATGCATATGCTAATTACATTTTGGATTGGCATCTCACACACATTTTATAAAAATATACAGCAAACATATTAAAAACATTTGTAAATAAACTGACAACAAACACCAATATATATATATATATATATATATGTAATATATCTGTCCGTAGATAAGTCAGGTCTGATCCTTAATATATAAAATGTACAAAAATTTGGATCATAGTCCATCAAAATGTCCTAGATCTAAGCAAGACCGCCCTAGTCACTAGGACCTCCTTGGTCCCCATGGTCCCTCTGCACTCTAGCTTCCTCAGCCTCGTCAGCTTCGGCAGCCTCCACCACCTCTATATATACGAGCACTGCTCTAGCCACTCATCTGAAAAGACGTAGCCAAACCGGTGGAACTCCAACTACGAACTCCTGCATGGCTGTCGGGATATGCTCTATCCGCAAGGTCGGTACTCATTGGGTCAACCTGGATAGCTTCCCCTCTAGAACCCTGATCAATCCTGGATCCTCACCTACGACATGACGAACAAACATGCGAGGGTGCCCTTCAGGGAGTACCGGTCCAATATCTGCATTTTGACACATTTATAGGATTCAGACTTGTACATATGTATATATCCATCATTTTAAAATTTATAAAAATTTGAAAAATGATAAAAATTAAAAAAAATTACTTACCTAGCTCTCCCCATGCTCCTCCTGGAGGGAGGACAAGGTCGGGGTCACCTCGGAAGTCCATCTCGGCATATGGAAACTGGTCCAATGTCGGTAGTTGTCGTTCCCACCAGGTATAAAAATCATCATCATATACGCTGTGTACTGAGTCTCCTCCTCCTTGACGGAGGAAGATGTCTCCCCACCTACTCAGCCTAGGCTGACGTGGAGATCTGATCAGTAGAGGTATGGCAGGGCTCAATGCTGGAACTCTCGAAGAAGAAGAAGGCCACCAAGATACTTGCATAACCAAAGTTTTTCTACCTTCCTCTCTTGTAGTCGGATAGTTGTCTCCTCATGATGGGGACAACTCCCAAACACCAATCATAGAGAGCACCTTGAAAACAGTCAAGTGCCAGCCTCATTTGGTTCCTTGTGGCCAAAAGTAAAGATGAGGATCCTGATATTCTCACGATGGTGCTAGTAAATACCTGTAGCGTAAAATCTCGGATATGTGCAACAGGAATGCAGCTTCCTCTTTTTTGAGTACCTGGTGTACAAAACTCATCTATATAGTTTTGGACACTTAAGGGGTCACTGCCCCTGCCAGTGCCCTCTAGGTTCACCGGTGCCCCTCGTCGTGACAAACCAGTTATGAAATATAGGTCTTCAGTGGTAATCTCCAAGGTTTCACCCTGTAGGTTGAACATCCCCAAGTCATGATCCCAATAATTTACCATGAACTCTAGTATGCGTACATTGGCCCGCATGGGTGATGTGCAAAAGAATTTCAGTAGCCCACTGGTTCTCAATGCCTGTATTGTGGGCGCACTTTGGAGTGCTTCTTGGTCCATTATTTCGTGCTCCCTTTCCCTCCATTCCAAAACCATATTTTACCTAGCACACACAAGTAATTTGAATCAGCAATTCCATATCAAAATTCAAAATTTTTGACTATATTTAGCCTTTTCATCCTCCACGTAGTACACGCGAATGTCTAATTAGACATGTTGCGTACTGTACGCGACTGTCTAGTTAGGAAACTCGCGTACAGAACACGTGTACGCGAGTTTTCATATAGGAAACCCGCGTACGCGTCGTGCTACAGTTCAGGATGCCTTTAAATATGGAATTCATACTCAAACTTAATAATTGCTTGGATCAAAATGAAGAGCTCGAGGTGTAGGCTTACCTGCAACTGGCGGATTTCGATTTCGTTGGTTCAATTGTCAACAATGATCGAACAAAGGTAGAAGGTAAAACTTGCTTTTTATGGCTCAAAAGTTCAAATGGTGAGTTTGTTTTGATTTTTCAACTATTTATAGCAATTATATTTCTTTAAGTGGGTTTTTTTTCTATAGTTTGAAATGTCAATCAACTAATACCATGTCTCTTTGTGCTTTGGAACAGGTTTTTCACTATTACAAAATGTTGTTGCTCCAATAGGGTGGTTTTGTCATTTCCAATACATTTTTGGCATCTTTATTCAATCCACATTAACCTTAGTATTCAACATTTTGCCATGGACTATGGTATTCTAAGCCATTAGTTCCCTGTTTTTATCATTGTTCTTCCGTGGCTAGGACCCTTTTTTCATGAGTATCCTTCTTATAAGCCTATGTTGTCCTTTGGTACTCATACCGCAACTGTTTCAGGTTTAGGGGTATCCTCTTAGCTATTTTTCATGCCAAATAGAGCTTCTTTTGAGTCTCTTTTTACAAGCTATTCCTTTATAGGATTCCCCATCCTTATGGAATTTCTTTAGGCCCGGGTCTGACTCCTTCAAAACAGACTTGACTGCCGAGTTAACTCGTCCGTTCAAGCTCGTTAAGAATATGTGAACGGGCATCCGCATTGGTGGTAGGTTATCTCTTTCTCGGACCATGCGGAATAATACGAGAAATGTCAAAACCCGAAATTTTCTGAAAAAAAATTAAAATTTTTAAAAGATTGCAAAACGCCAAGTATAAATGCAGTTAACTAATTAGTTAATTAGTTGTATATTACTACACTAACATCTGTATCACCTGTTGATTATATTTAATAAAATATTAGTTTCGTTCAGTTTATTAACTTGTTTTCTTCTTTGCTCTCACAAGGTGAGATTGTCATGCAAACTGGCTTACTTAGCTTCGAGCTAATGCAAAGAGTTTCTTGCTTTTACAGATTACAGGTAAGAGGTTTGGTACTGCTTGTCGTAATTTCTTTAAGTATATAATTACGATTTTATTGCAAAGAGAAGAACTCCAGTAAGAAGATAAATGCTTAAACTATTTTCAAGCTTCTTGAGGTATAAATAACTGTCCTTCTTTCAAATAGAAGTAGTTTAAGGTTCTTGTTAAAATTCAGAACTATTTGTATTTTAGTTGCAATGAAATAAAACATCTTACTGAATTATTTAAAAAAATAGGGTAAGAGTAACAAGGCTATACAACCCATGGTACCCACTATTATCTTCCAACCATATGCTGCTATTTGGTTTGATATAAAAACATCCTCTAGATTAATAAGATCAGTAAGATCATTATCGAAGTTTCCTATACTTCATTGTTCTCTTTATACTTCTTTTATAATATTATCTTATGGTTAAGCTATAAAGGAAATGAACTTAATAATTTAAAAGTAGAGTTATAAGATGAAGTAAGTGGTCTAAAAGTTGCCCAAAATTATAATTGATCCAAGACTTACTCTCTATTTAGGATCTCAATAATTAAATTATAATTAGAATACCTCTTTTACATAAAATATAAGTTAAAGTGATTATAGCATTATTAGCATGATGATTATAATCCAAATTCTTGTCAAGAATTTAAGGGACAATAAGAATTCCATGTAATTATGTTTTATATGCCAAATCGTCATACGAGTTCATAATTCTTATGGTTACCAAATCTAGGGTTTAAATAAAATAACGAAATCTTTCATAATGGCATACAGTGTGGAAGATTTAAAGACTTGGCACGAGGACTAAGGATAATGAAATGTTTAAAAGAAATGATTTGAAATCATTCAACCCGTGAGGAGATGATTGGAACTATATCCAAAAACCCACTGCTCGTCAAATAATTTACCGGCTGTCGTGGCGCGATCATAGCCATGCTTTACGTGGTTAAAAGAGTTGTTTACAAACCCTAAATCATTTCCTCCTCCACTGTCTGGTTCTCGTCACTCTGCGGTGGTGCTAGTGCACCCCAGCTGCGCCGCTCATCCTCCAACACTATCCAACTGATAAATTACCTTCTTGTGGCTCGTGCTATCCCATTTTGCAATGCCGTTCAATGTTGCTATTGGCTATCCATTTACTGTCCTCCTTTCAAGGTTTCTTTGTCAATTAGCTCTAACTCGACTCGTTATCTGAATACCTTTTCTTCCTCAGTAAAAACCAAAAATCTTGTTCTCTCGGACAGCAATGGGATGTTTGCTGAGATGTTAGTCTTTTTCTCCTTGCCGCAGTAGGTTTTTCCTTCTCATATTGAAGGTGGTTTAACACTGCTGGAGGTCGTGTCTTCAATAAGAAGTTCAGGTAAAAAAAAATAATCGATTAAATGCTATTCTTCTTTATTCTTCTGTTTGTTTTTAGATATAAGAAAATTATTCCGCTTATATATATTTTAATAAGTTGATTTTCTTTTCTGGAGTAGGTCTCGTGCTCCAACCTGCGCAGCCTCTGGTAGAAAGATTTGTACAGCATTTACAAATCCCGGTAAGCCAGGTTACACCATGGCTCTTTCTCCTTGTGGGGGTTCCTCTGGAAATTCGAGGGTTGGCATAAGATGCCTGAAACCCTCACGGATTTAGTTGTCTTGTTACTTTGTCTGTTACTTAGATTAGTAAAAGAACCCCTACACTGTGCGAGGGTACTCAACTACGGCCGTATTTAAAAGAGTTATTTTCCTGTGATTTTTAAGTGCTGTGGAGAAATGATTTACCCTGTGGCAAAAATGCCAAACTCTTCAAAAACTTAACGGAACTGAGGGTTTTGAAAGCCATCGTTTTTCTGTTAATTATTTCTGTAAACAGTAAGGCTGTGAGCCTGTTTTGAAAGGGTTTATACCCTCGACTCCTTTTGTCTAATGTAAAAAAAAGTGTACAGGTTTTTTTTTTTACCCTATGTCTACAATACTTAAGTATGTTTACTGTTTTCCCTTGTTTGCATTCCTTTGGTTATTTACAGTAATGGTATTTTTATTACTTGATTAAAATGAAAAAGTGCTACGGCTTGAGTAAAGAAATAATTAGCTTCACAGTTGTTGATTACTTGTATTAATGGGATTATGGGGTTAAACGGTAAACCCTCGTTTGATAGTAATGAGATTATGTGCCTAATTTTTAATATTAATAGTTTCTTTATAAAGTTACTGCCAGGGTTTCTTCTCCTGGTTTTATACCTCGACTAGTTTGTTATTTAAGATAGTTAAAATGTGAACATAATTCGTGCCCTTTATTTGTATAGGGTCTTTATATTTTGTGTTATTTATTTAAACAATAATCTTTAAGTATTAACAATTACCTTAATATAGAAAATATATTTAGTTTTGATTTGTAATTTAAGTAGTACGAATGTTATCTTAAGTAAATATACTGTTCCTATAAAGTATAAAAATATAAAGTATATAATTATAAAAATAAATAACAAGGATGATGTTATTCTTTAGATTACTAATACCTCTGTATTAATATTCTATATTCTGTTGTTATTTTCTGGTATTTATATATATTAATATTGTATAGATTTTTTGAAGAGTTTAGTTTGTTTTATTAATATGATAATTATATAAATATAAAGAAAATAAAACCTTTAACATTATTTAAGGATTATCATTTTAATATATATATATAAATATATATAGCAGCATTCGCTTCAATTTATAAAAGATAGATTATAATTCTAATATATTATTTTAACTTAGCTCAGAATAAGAAGCAGAAAAAGAAAGGAAAGATTTCATTATTTGTCATACATAAATTTACTCATTTTTTTTACGTTGACAGTAAAAGCTAGTCAATAGTATCAGGTCCTACTTTCAGTGTAACAATTATCTTCTTCCGTTTGCTTAAACAGTAAACTACCGAATTAAATACTGTACAAAGAAACAGTTTATCTGTGGACCTATACTACTGTCAGTAAAACATCTTCTTTGATAGTAGGTAAAGAACAGTCTATTATATTATTCATTCTGTTCCTTATAAATAAAAGAATTACTGGAAAGGATATACTGTGCGGAAAACAGTTTTATCTATAAACATAAACAGCTATCAGTAAAAATAAATATTCCTTCTGATAATAATTAAAGAAACAATCATCTAAATTTATAATCTCATCATACATCTTTCTATAATTTCTACCTCTGTGCTAGAGTACGGTCTGGTAAACCCAGATGTGGAAAAACACAGTAGGTCTTTAATCTTCATCACCAGATTCAATTTACTGATAAAATAGAAACATTTACATTATTAAACCAGCTAAATATTCTGTCATATAATATAAACATAACATTTATCCATTCACATTCATTAAAGCAAACATAGTTAAGTGACAGAACCTGCTTAAGCTTGGGACACCAACAGCAATGGAAGGTCGTTCCTCCCTACCAATTCCTGGAGAGCACTCAAACAGCGACTCCTCAGGACCCCTGAGCTTGCTCTGGTCTCCCTGGCTGGAACTAGGTGTAGCAAAGTCAGATACCAGTCTTCAAACTCAGTATTAACTCAGAACTTATCAGTAATTTCTCCCAGCTAAAAAGCTGTAAATAACCAAGTTACTGCAGCAATCCTCTCAGACAACTTCCTTACTGTTTTTCCCCTTTTCCTCAATGAATTTCTTGAATAACATTCACCTGAATGAATTCTCTCTGGAAAATATCTGAGCAGCCTCAGCTCTCTTCATTGAGTACTTTTAAAAGATTACCTAGGTCTTTTTGGGTTAGTTGTCATTTAATGAGCCACCTGCTCTGATCCCACTTTCTTGGGGGATCATGACCCCAATTATAGTGAAGTTGCCACCTGCAACTTAGGAAGTGTCTGAGGATGCTGCCACTTGTCTTTTGCCCTCCACCTAGTTCCATCCACCAGTTTGACCAGTAACCTCTTTTTAACAGCTCTCCCATGCTGTTGTCTCCACAATTTATTTATTAATAATAAAATATTCTAAATTTACATTCCATTTCTGTTAACTCTGCTGAGTCATCAGTTCCTACTTAGCATTAATTTAACATAATGTCTCAGGAATATAATAAAAACAATTAACATTATTTACAAAATTGGGGTATGTGACAAGAAAGGATCGCTCTCTTTTCTTTTGAATTGAGAAGAGTATTCCCAGGTATAGGTTTATCACTTTTCCAGACCTGAGGGACTAAATTTACGGAAAAGGAACACCCGGTTTGAGCTTAGTTTTCTCTTTTTCGTGCTGTGGACCTAAACATGAAAAAGATTCCGAGTGTACTTTGTGTCTTTGTCATGCTCGTTAAACATTTAAGAACAAAGAAACAAGTTTATTGTTGTAAGCCCCATTTCTCGTAACCAAATGGATCTTTCCGAGTGATCTTGCTTTCCTTCACACTCGTAAAACTCAAGCTATTTTATGCTGTTCTGGAAGGAGCGTTGGGTAGGTGGTAATTTAACCTTTTTCGGACCTTCCTGACTAAGTATGAAAAAGGTTCACCTTTTCTTCTTCGGAAGTTAAGAGAGTTCTTCTGTGGTATGTTTTCTACTTTTTCGGCCTTAGGAGACTAAATTGGACGAAAAAGGACCCCCCTGGAGTCTTCTTTGGAGTTTTCAGACTATCTAAATGTGAAAACACCAACTGAGCATGTACTAGTTCGGGCTCATTAAATCCACGAATCAGTGACACTATCAAGCATTATTTTCCCTTCTCTTCAAGCTTGTTAAAAAATGAAGAGGGAACCGAGTTTACTTTCCTGGACTCGTTAAAATTTAACAAGGAAGGTAAGGAAGAAGTTTTCTCTTGTTTTCAGTAATGGCAGCATGTCCTCCTTGAACATAGCACTCTTTGTTTTTTCCGATATCCATGTTTCAGTGTCTACTTTTGTTCAGCTATTACTTTGAGTTTCTTACTCCTCCTCTTGTCCATTATACCTGGGGAATCTGATCATGTCTCCTACATGACAGATAAGTCTAGTTGTTCTATCTATAAGTTATACGCTTCCTTGGGTCATCTTTGTGTTGTGCTCATTCTTCAAGGACTCTACCCAATGTCTGATCTATAGCCTGATCCCATCATTGTTATATATGTTATCTATTGTGTCTCCTTTTGCCCAGTTCCTAGTCACTCTTGTGATCTGTTGGAGGATCTATTGCCTTCCTTATCACAGCATGGTTCCGTTTCAGTACTTCCTGATGACGACGACCTAGAGTTTTGACGATAGTACCTCAGGATTCACTTCCATAATTTGTGAATTCCTTTGCTTCAGTTGTCGATTATCCCCTATTGATTGACAAACTATTGAATCATTTCCATGTTCGACTTCAGCTTACCCGTATTCACATGGCTTGGATTGTACTGGTTCTTTGGGATCCTTTATGAAGACCTTAGTTCCTCACTTATGGACTAAGCTGCGCAAGATTATGTTCTATCCATATACACAGCTTCCAGATCTTTGAAGACTCATCATTATTGTATATTGTGGCTTTGATCCACCTTTGTAATATATGCGGTTTCATACCCGTATCATATGATGTAATCAAATATTGTAAAGGAGCTAGTGTTCCAGTAAATTGAACATAGCATCCTCAGATGTAACTTTGTATATGACATTACTATGTATTTGTTTCAGGTACTCTCTCTGTTCCATTGGATTTCTGAGTTCTCCAAAGATAAAGATTATAACATATTTCAGCCATCGCTTCCCTCTGACCTCACACATTAGGGGGCATCTGTTATCCACCTGAATGGCACCTCTCCGTCCGAGTGCCAACATCGCTCATGTTGGCACACAAAAGGACATCTATGGATTGAGGGTTTCCCAAAACACTGTAGATGGGCTTATTATGAACTACATTCATCATCCATCCAACTGCTTATTTTTACCCTTTAGCTATGTCAAGTCATGTACGCGACTCTTTAGATATGCAACTCGCGTGTTGTACGCGAGTATCGGTTGTTGCATCTCGCGTACAGATCTGTACGCGGGTTACCCTTAGAGCAACTCGTCATACGCGAGTTTTCAGTATTGATACATGCGTACATGTCCCTTTGACATTAAAAATAAAAACTCGCGATTACTTGAGATTAGTTAATCCATTTACCTTAATCTCCTTAACTGTCTTAACCTCCTCAACCTTCGAAACTGCCTTATTTCACCCAGTATTAATACAGGCTTTGGGGAGGGTGTTAATCACATACACTTGGAGAGCAAAGTTATGCTGGTGGAGTTTATACAGAATTCTTTGGAGCAGTGGAACTCAAAATCCTTTGGTTGCAGAGGAGTCCTTGTCTCAGGAACTGGGTTGTAATCTGAACTCTTTCATTATTGTTAATAAAGAGAATCCTTCTTCCATATTGTGTCTTGAATGTATCTCATATATTGTGGTTTGATAAATGTTTATGTTTCAGCATTTTGTATATGATTTATCTAATCTGATTATATATAAGTATCATCTTGTATTTGGAAGATTGACTCTTGACAGGTGAAGGAGAAGCATCCCTGAAGAATTTGGAGGAGAAGCAGAGCGGAAGAGGACAAGCTAGGATCAACCGTCGTGTATCGGGTGAGTCTTTTCTATCCTATTATTTCCTTTACTACACTTTAGAGTCAATTGCTTGCAAGTTTATTGAGTATGTTGGTAACCCTGGACCTTTGGTTATAAGGTGTTTATTCCTATACAACATTAACCAATCTATCATTTTCCCCATTATCTCCTTAGTCCATTGCTGCAATTGTTGCATTGCCGCAATTAAAGACTAACTATTTGGCAAGATAAAATGGAGTTTTCTCAAGTACTTCATATGTCATTTTACTCTGGAATACAACTCATTTATATTTCTTGATACCCTTGTTTTCAGAAATTTGATTATTGAGAGGAAGGATCATTCACTAAAATTGTATAAGGAACTGTGTTTGCAACTATATGGCCAATCACAATATACTGGTGAGCTTCTAAAATAGCCTAAATATGCTTGCCTTTATTTGCATAAGATATCAACTTGTCCTTTATCCTTAATTGCAAAATAAATCAACCTATGAGACTTGGATCTATATGGCATTTTAAATGTAGCCTGATAATTTTCATTTCATTCTAGGTACTTTGAGCAAAAGATGGTAAAAAAATGTGGTCTATTAAATTTCATTTCATTTCAAATAAATTGAGCCAAAGTTGGTCAAATCCTTGCAGTTTTTTCAAGTTACTAAGAAAGTATTTTTGTAATTGTAACCCAGTGACATCATGTTATCCAACCAGAAAGAACACAAAATGGTACAATATTATTTTCTTCTATAAATATTACATTATAAACCATATTACAATATAAACCTCATTAGTATGAGTGTTAATCCATGATTTTGTATTCTTTTCTTCTGTAACAATATTACAATAGTGACAATATAAACCACATTAGTATGAATTAATGAGAGATCTTCAATCCATAGCGATGCAAATTTGAATTTCCATGTAAATAACATTAGTGGACCACAAATTACAGACAGTTATTTACAACTGGAGGAAGCTTCTTTTGATGATGAATTTTCAATGGAGAAAGCACAGAAGGAAGACTCACATGAAGTAGATATTTATGACTGGAGGAAGCATCTTTCAAAGAAGAATTTTCAATAGAGGAAGCACAGAAGGAAGACTCTAGCATGAGTGATCATGTAAAAAACGAGGCAAGTAATGCAAGGCACGTGTCACATTTTTCCTTTCAAAGGTCAAAATTGTATTGTATAACCTCAATTATTTTGTAGATATCTGTACTAATAAAGTCAGAGAGGCTGATGGAATAGTATGGCCCTCGCAAATTCCTTTGTAAATTAGATAATTGACCCTCCACGGCGACTGATTGGTCATCGAGTAAATGAAATAATATGGATTCCTAATGAAATACATATGATTGTGATTTAATTTTCAAGCATTTCTTGGATAAAGGAGAGAACTGACATTTGAAACATTTAAAAATTTGAATTTTATATTTAAAGGAGACATGTTATTTTGAATCCAAGGTGGACCCCACATGCAATGAAAAAGTTTTTGAATGGGCCATGTCATCGTATACCTAAAATCATTAATAGACCATGTGTAGCTCAAGATACAAACTTTGTAAGTCCAATCTACAATCATCAATAGATCCTAGCCCATTCATCCTCAATATTTGAATTTTGCACTTCAATGTTTATCTCACATGGATTAGGTGGACAATATATTTAGTGTTTATATGTCATAACACCTTCCCATTATATTGTGTGATAGAGTGGATTTTTCTTCAACGCACATCTTCATCTAAGTCCTTCACTTAATTTTGGGCCCATGTGTTGTACTCATGTGCCAACTCATACCTTGGTCACCACCTACCTTCTATCTATCTTTGACCCTATGCCCACAAATACCTTAGACACAATTTCCATCCTTTCCATTGTTTTACCATGTCATTGAATGGTTGTCACTTGTCACTTAGCCATCAACAACCACTTGTATGTTGAAGTTGAGATATTGAAAGCATTGGATGTGGCGTGGAGGAAAACAATTGAAATGAGATTATCGAATACATTTATCCTCTACATTAGTGAAAGAAATATAAGAAATGCATAGGAGCAAGGAGAGCTAAATGTGAGTAAAACAAATGTAATGGAGAATAGAAGCATGGGGTGGAGAAAAAATGGCATCTAGATAAGTGATTGAAAGATGGAGGTTGATTACCTCCACCCTCCAACCCAAGTGGAAAGTGAAACACAAAGGGGAAGGAGATAACAAAATGTATAAAAGCATGGGAGTGGAGGAGCATCCATTGAAGGGGAGGTGGAAGATACCCCCACCCTTTTCCCTAATTAAGTAGATGTGGTCTAGCAAGGAAAACTACGAAGGGAGGTCAATAGAGCATGAGACAAAGGCAATTGATGGATGGGAATACAAACTACAAACACAGGTTAATAGAGCATAAGACAAATGAAATGCATGGATGGGAATGCAAATGATTCCTTCACCCTTTATCATGAAGGAAAGTGGAGTGTGGAAGCAAATAAAATAAGGGTGTGGAGAAAGGGAAATAATTGGGTGCAAGGGTGGATGAAGGAGAAATACTTTGGTGTGGAGGATGGAATGTAAAAAAAAAGTGGGTATGCCTCCACCCTCCACCCTAAAAATACGAACATAATAAGTGTGGGGATGTGGTGAAGAGTACAAGTTTATAAGGATTAAAAAAGACTTTGGAAGTTAGTAGAATGAGCTCTCTATGAACTTGACTTAAGCCAAAAGTTCGGGCGTGGATGATGGGTTCTCTGCAACCTCGACTTAAGCCAACAATTTGGGTGTAGAGGATGGCCTTACTATTAATTCAATTTAATTCCAATCTTTGAACGATAGTCATAAAATATAGGGTGAAAGATGGGGCCACTACCTCAACTCAAGCTTGAATGCTTACATAGACTTTAAGGGATAAAACAAAAGATAAAAAATGGAAAAAAATGAAACAAACTTGAAGGATACAAAAGAAAGTGTTAAAACCCTACACACCACAACATTCCTCAATTTTATCTCATTCCGTAGCTAAACTTGCATGAAATCTTGAATTCCATTAAACTTTGAAAGTTAGTGACCCTCTTCATGTTCTTTCTCATTAGAAAAACCTAATGCCAATTTTGCATTCTTTGTGGGTGGAGGCCAAACACACAAAATCCAATTTTGAGCATTGAAAAATGAGGATATCTAATCTATTATGTAATGCTCATATAAAAATGTTTGCCACTATGTTATCTTAACTCTTCATCTATCATTACTGTTCATTCATCTTTTGTACAATGTGGTTTTTCCATTACCATTGTCTTTCTTAAGATGGAAGTTGGCTCCTTTGCTTTAAGTGGCATATAGATTAATGTATCCAAACAATATAATATTCAAAATATATAGTTTGTAATTTACATTAATATTGTTTTCTTTTCTCACATATTTCTCTTTTCTTTCCATAAATTTAGTTTCAAAATTTTATATTACAATTTTGTTCCATAATAGTATTTTTATCTTTTTTGCTTCTTTATATTTATTTAGTTTTTACAATAAATTTGTATTCACATTAAAACTTTCTCATTTTGTTTTACAATAATCATTAATTTTCTTTTTTCTTTTAAATTTTAAAGATTCTAAATACTTAAAAAGATCATATATATGATAACATAAATAACACAATTATTAATTAAATTTTGTTTTTAACTTATCACAATGGGTTAAAGAAATTACAAAAAAAAAAATTATCTCCCATTTTTAAATAATTAATCTAAATATTGTTATCATTCTATTTAATAGTTTTAGAACTATAACTAATTAAATGTTTATCAACCTTGTAAATGGTTTTCATCACATGTATAAAGCTCTATTTCATAGATTTATTTTCAATCTTCTAAAATTTGAATAAATAAATAAAAATTGAAATTCATATATATTATTTATGCATTTTTATCTATCTTATTTTTTTTAGTTTTAGGTGAAAGTAATAAAATATAACATTATTTATTTATTTATTTATCACATGCAGATTATCAAATTATTTATTTACCATATTATGTCACCACACTTCTATCTATATATGCTTATGACATCCAAATCGAAATCATGGTTGATCATAGCTGAAAAGAAGTGAGAGGGTCAACATAAGGTTGGCCTTGTGCACAACATCCTCCTTGAAGATGTATAAGAAGCCATGAAGAGAAAGCATTAGATTGGATTTTTCGCACTTAATGTTAAAGGCAAGCTATCTAAATATAGAAACTTGTCAAAACACTATAGAAACATGGTTCCACAATGGGGTAAAGGAAGTCTCCCCCATATTGGGTTGTAAAACGCCTTGTTACTCTCAATGAATGATTTAATTTTGTTCATGTTCTTCATAATGACTATACTTTTATCATTTTTTAAAGTTGTACTTTATGAGTAAAATATAAATATTGATGTTGAAGTGTAATCATAGGAATGGTTTAGAGGTCACACTTTCAAATATGAGTTTTACTTCATCTTTGTTCAATGGCTACTAAAGACAACTCTTTATTTTTCATATTTTTTTAATTCTTCATTTTTTCTTTGTTATTAGTCCCATTCTATGAGAATGACTATTGTTTTCAATTTGTTGTATGGATCCAAAAAAAATACGCATACAAGATTGACCAAAATTACTGAAAATACCTTTATAAAATCCTCTACTAATGGTCACAAAGGCTTTTGCGAAGGTTACTTGTAAATTAAAAGTTATCCGTGAATGGAGGTTTTTGTGCATGTTTCTTTTATCTTAGTGTGTTAGGATGTGGTTACTATATATCCATGTGCACTTGTGTTATGCAACCAAGTCCCATAAATAGCAGAAATAGAGAAGAAGAAATTAATCCACGCCTTAATAATGAAGAAAATATATGAATATCAATCCTCTTTGAGGGAGGAACCTCCTTACACAATGTACTGTGTACCCAAGACAACACAATTTATACAATGCTTACTAACATGAAAGTATATCCTTCCTATATATAGGAGACATAGGTGTATAATAACAACTAATAGACCCACTAATAGACCCAAGCCTACATCAATAATATGTAATACACCACCATATAGGGGGTAAAGTGCCACACTATAGGGATAATGTGACCAACATTTAGGGCTTAATAACTTGTGTTATAGACTTGTGCACACTGTCACACTCACGAATTGATTAGATTTAGAATGTTGAGCAAGTACTAAAATTGGTATTTACCATGGTTGCACCATAACACACATTACAATATAAAACCTTTGGGTGGGAATTTTGATGATGGATCCTTAATCCGTACATTACATTACATTTTTGGAGCACTATAACACAATCTTTAACATTTTGAACTTCGTCATGAAAGTTGTGATCTCACCCTCATGTCTCTAAACCGGCATGGTTTTTACCTACTATTAATCTGCATAAACTTTGATTTGAGATCTACAGTTCAGATGAGGATGAGGAAAACAATATCTCAATATCATGTATGTTCAAAATCTTGAAACTTGACACACCTAACACAAATGAATTGGTTGTATATGGTTGGTTAAAATGCATCTTTGAACTATTGTTATTTGATGTTAATTCATTGTTTTATACATCTTATTTTCAAGAAACTATATAGGTTTAGGGTACAAAACTCCCAAATGGATGGTTTCCATCGACATATGCAAAATTTAACATAAATAATATTTTCTTAAAAAAGAAACAACGCATGTGAGATATGCCATTTCCTTTAAAATGTTCAATTTCAGAAAGCATACAAGTAATCAGGAAAAAATGTATTTGGTTATAATTAATGTTGATCTAATGGCAGAGCATGATTTCCGCTACTTTAGATATTATTTGATTGTGCTTAATTCTATGAGGGACATGGTCTCTTCATGTATGCATTTATGGTGGATTGAGCAACAATTCTAGCTTTGATCCCTTCAAGATCAATGTATCTATTTACAAATCCCAATTTATCATGTAGCAGGGACATTGCAACCTTGTGGCTCTTATTAACATAAATCAGTCTCATTTTTGTAGTGTAGTTTTTAAGGGTAGAGTTAGTCAAGGGAAACCATGTAAGTTGAAATCACTTCATATTTAAGAAAAACAAGGTTATTTCATTTGACCTCAAATTTGATAGTAGAATGTTTTAGGGAATATTTATTTAAGGAAAATCATGTCACTTGAAATGACTCGTTAGGATTTTATACGGGGTTAGATTTCCACTCTTATCAAAATCCTATGGATCTAGATCACTTTTTGGTGCAATAACCCATAAATAGATCTAGATGACTTGTTTTCAAGTAAATGAAAAGCTATAAGGTGAAATAGTGATGAACTAAGGAAACAAGAGACAATTGTAAGGTAGGGTGAAATAATGATGAACCATAAACGAGACAATTATAAAACACAAACATTGAGCTTAATTACCAGTTTACCAATTTGTTGAGGTTGGGAGCTTGCTTACCTCCAAAGTGAGTAATCCATCGAAAACTGGTTGTTTATTTGTGATGTGAATATTCATGTAGATATTTATTCTATCCTAATACACCTTCTTACAATTGGCCCTTCATTTCCCTTCCCTGCAAAACTTGCTTCTTACAGTTGGCCCTTCATTTCCCTTCCATGCAAAATCTGTAGTCGCTTTTCTCAAGGTACAATGCCACTGTACAAACTCATTTTTCATTTCTTTTTTTTCAGCTTTTCTTCCTCTCTAACAACAACCTATCGACGTATTTGCACCTTCTTGGGGCAATTGCTAGTTTAATTATTTATATTGTTAAACTAACAGCAACAATGAAGGTCTTTATGCATGCATGTGTTCTTTCATTCAAAAGACTTAAATTAGGAAACTTACTCTGAAAAATAAATTGAAGTGATCTAAATTAACTTTAGTGAAACACTAGTTTAAGTGAAAGTGAAATTAGGGTTTTTGCTTTACCTAAAGTTATAAAAAAGAGATCAATTGGTGGAGATGACACACACACTTGTATTCTGACAGAGATAGGATACAGAGAGGGAGAGAAAGTCAGACAGAGGATTTAGCTGGGAAGACGAAGGAGCGAACAACAGGATCACCAAGCTTTATACAGCTGGGTCGTACACTCACACAGGAGGGTGTTGAGGTTTAGCCAAGATTTGACCAGTGATTATGTCGGGTACTGCATTCACCAGGTTTGGGTGAATTTGCAGTGATTGTAATGTTCCATATTTTCTCATAATAAAATCTATATCTGACTATTGCATCGGTTTTCCCATCTTGGGTTTTTCTGGGGGTTTCCATACCTAAAATAACTGTGTCATTATTGTGTTGTGATGTTGTGAGTTATTTCTCAGTTTTATATTCCATTGCATTTTGTAAAAGATATCCATGTGTGGTTATCAATATATATTTTGAATGCACTGTTTATCCCTATTTGAATATTAAAGGAAAATTTACATGGTATCAGAGATTTGGTGAGCTAAAGCTGGGAGATTTGTTGCAGCAGTGATAGATCATGGGCAGATCTATTGAAGACACAAACTTAGATTGGAGATATAGGGTTTGACAGGTAACACTTCACAATGGCCATGCATTTGAGAGTTGAGGATAAACTCCAGGATGCTCAGAACTTTCCTACATGGAAAGAGAGGATCACAAGGATCCTGGACATCAGTGATGCCGAGGAGCACATTGACTCCACAAAAGTTGCACCCACAGATCTGTTAGTTTTTCAACATTAAGCTAGCATTATGTTAGGATATTTACTGAGAGAATAACAAGTACAACAATTAAACACAAGAGACAATGAACACAGTGTTTTTATCGGGGAAACCATAAATGGAGAAAACCCCGCAACTTTCTCAAAGATAGAATTAGCACAAGATGTAAAACCCCAAAACAGTAAGATGCACTCCCGACAGTAGTAATATTCTTCTTGTCTAGCCCCAGTGTCTTCTCCATCCTCAACTATGCGCTACACTTGAGTGTGTGAGTGATGTGTGCTAAATAGAGACCCCAGCTCTCTATTTATACTATTCCCGACATGATTAAAACCCTACTAGGGCCGACATCTACTAGGAGAGTCTAATAACCCTAGTGCCCCGGAACTGCGGGGACTTTAACCCTTACACAATTGGAGGGTTACCCACTATGACTTGACATGACTTGTTTACATTATTGATTCTCCCGATCGGAACATCGGCGCATGACAACATGACTCAATTACATAATAGATACATCCCGGAATAAACATCAAGTTACAATACATAAGATACATAGATGAATACATTCCGAAGTTACAAATACATCAACACTCCCTCTTAACTAGGAAGGTATTCCTTCGACACAATTGTTTAGCACTGGTCTTCTTCTCTGTATCAACTGGATCATCTCATCATCTGCATCTCGAGTCTTCTGAGTCTTCAAGTCATATTCGTCTTCAATTCATCTTCATTCTTCGAATCTGGATCATCTCTTGATCTGAATCATCATGGGACATCATCACTGGATCTGGATCATCTCTCGATCTGGATCAACATCACTGGATCTGGATCATCACTCGATCTAGATCATCATCACTAGACTGGATCTGGATCATCACTCGATCTGGATTTGGATCTGGATCATCACTGCTGGATCTAGATCATCACTCGATCTGGATCATCACTGTTGGATCTGGATCATCACTCGATCTTGATCATCACTGCTGGATCTGGATCATCACTCGATCTGGATCTCTCAAAGTCATCATAACTGGATCTGGATCATAGCTCGATCTAGATCTCAACTGGTCATCATCATGTGTGTGCTATCTCGTCATAGGAAGTTCTACAGATCCAGCCTTCTTTCATGCTGGTTGTAGGCCTAGCCATCAGGTAGGTCTTTTCCCAACACTTACATCTGAACTACTCGTCAGAAAGGCATGCCCAACACTTACATTTGATCATGTAGTAAACTAAAATCACATCAGAAAGGCCCCACACTCACATCTGTCATGGAAGGAACTGAATCCTCTCACCATGATAGAATGGCATGCCCTTACATCTGACATGGAAAGAACTGAATCCTCTCACCATGAAAGAATGGCCCACACTTATATCGGCCATGGAAGGAACTGAATCCTCTCACCGTGACGGAATGTCATGCACTCACATCTGACCTGGAAGGAACCAAATCCTCCACCCTCGTAAAAAAGGCCCCCAGTCCCACACTGAGCTACCTAGTAACTGACCAGGTGCCTCCACTCTCCTAGAGAGTGGTAGTAGCCCTTACATCTGTCCTACTCAACAAAATGGCCAGCACTCACATCTGACATGGGAGGAACCCAATCCTTTAGCCATGATAGAATGGCTCTGCCCTTACATCTGACCTGCTCGTCAAAATGGCGATAGCCCTTACATTTGTCCTACTCGATAGAATGGCCAGCACTCACATCTGACATGGAAGGAACCAAATCCTTTAGCCATTACAGAATGGCTCTGCCCTTACATCTGACCTACTTGTCAGAATGGTGGCAGCCCTTACATCTGTCCTACTCGATAGAATGGCCAGCACTCACATCTGACATGGAAGGAACCAAATCCTTTCACCATGACAGAATGGCTCAGCCCTTACATCTAACCTGCTCGTTAGAATGGCTTTGGGACTCATCACTTTCCCTTGGAGGAAACATCGATCTGGAGAACACCAAGCTTCTCCCTGAAGTACTCGAACTTCACTCTGGCTAATGGCTTCACCAACACATCAGCTATTTGTTCCTCCGTCGCAACATACTGTAGCTTCAGTGCTCCCCTCTGCACCATATCCCTGATATAGTGATACTTGATCTCGATATGCTTTGACTTGTCATGGAACACTGGATTCTCTGACAACTTCACACAACTCTGGTTGTCACAATGTATACAAGTAGCATCCATCTGGAGATCAAATAAATCAGACAGTAGCTTCCACAGCCATACTACCTCACAACTAGCTGAACAAGTTGCGACATACTCTGCTTCAGCTGTACTTACTGCCACACAGGATTACTTCCTGCTAAACCAAGAGATCACACCTGATCCCATACTGAAGCAACACCCTGAAGTGCTCTTCCTATCGATGGGACCTCCTGCCCAATCTGAATCAACATAACCCTCCAGGTTAATCTTCTGATTCACATCGTACTTGAGCCCATAATCAACTGTACCCCTCAAGTACCTTAGAATATGCTTTGCAGCAATCAAGTGAACATTTCTCGGATCTGTCAAGAACTGGCTCAAGGTGTTCACAGCAAAGAAAATATCTGATCTCGTGTTCGTCAGGTCAATCAATGACCCAATCATCTGACGATACATCATAGCATCAACCGAATCTGATGAAGCATCACTCAATAGCTTCAGGTTCGATGCCATAGGTGTGGCCATATTATTGCAGTCCATCATCCCAAACCTCTTCGGGATCTCTACTGCATACTTTCCTTGTCCAAGGAATATTCCATCCGCACTTTGCCACACCTCCATACCTAGAAATTAATGCATCATACCCAAGTCCTTCATCTCGAACTCGGCAGCAAGCTTTCTCTTCGTATCAGTAATCAACCCATCCATACCTGTCACAAACAAATCATCTACATATAGTAGGAGCATCACTGGGTTGCCATCTTCAACCTTGTAGTAAAGGCTGGAATCTGCTTTACTCTTGGTAAAGCCCAAACTGGATAGAAAGCTATCAATTATTCCGTACCATGTCCTGGGTGCCTATTTCAAACCGTACAGGGCTTTCTTTAATCTGCATACATGAGACTCCCTGTCATGTGTCTCAAAACCGAGTGGTTGTTCTACATACACTTCCTCTTCCACTACACCATTCAAGAAAGCAGTCTTGACATCCATCTGGTGTATCTTCCATTTCATCACTGCAGCCAGAGCAAGTACTAATATGATGGAAGTGTATCTGGCTACAGGTGCAAAGGTCTCTTCATATTCTATTCCCTCTTTCTGAGAGAAACCTCGAGCTACAAATCTTGCCTTATACTTTTCAATGCTACCGTCTGCAGCATGTTTGATCTTGTAGATCCATTTGGAAGTTACAACTGACTTCCCTTTTGGTCCTGGGAGAATATCCCAAACATCATTCTTCATGATCGACTGATACTCTTCGATCATAGCATCCTTCCATTCTTTTCGTTCTGCCGCCTCTTCATAACTGGAAGGTTCTTTATCAATGAAATCACATAGTAAGGCTACATACCCAGAACAGGATCTAGTCCTTTTTCTTTCTCTGTGATTCTGTTCTAGAGCCCCATATCTTTCCGCACCTTGGATAAGTTCTCGTACCCAAGCAGGTTTCCTCTTATGAGGATTCTTCTCCAGAGGTGGATCTACAGGTCTTTGTGGTTCTTCAAATTCTCGATCTTCTTCTCGAGTTTCTTCATTCATGGTTGTATCATGAATTCTGGGTGCTTCTGCTTCTTTAGTTTCTTCAGCAGGTCTCTTTCTAGATTTGTTGTAAGCTGTGTCTTCATCAAATGTCACATCCCTGCTGATGTCAATCTTCTTATATCCTGGGAAATATATTCTGTAAGCCTTCGAGATTTCAGAGTATCCCACAAATATACCCTTTTTTCTTGAAGATCTAATTTATTCCTCTTCTCTTTTGGAATGTGGATGTAAACAAGACAGCCGAATATTCTGAGATGGCTGACTTCTGGTTTCTTGCCGGAGAAGACTTCTTCAGGAGTCTTGTTCTCAAGTACTCTATGTGGAGTACGGTTTTGTACATACACCGCTGTTCTGGCAGCTTCCGCCCAAAGATTCATAGGAAGGTCTTTGATCATGAAGCATTGCTTTTGCAGCTTCCATGATAGTTCTGTTCTTCCGTTCTGCAACCCCATTTTGTTGTGGATTATAAGGAGTGGAAAACTCCCTCTTAATCCCTGATTCTTTGCATAGCTCTTTGAATTCATTTGAAGTGAATTCTCTGCCATTATCTGATCGAATGGTCTTGATCTTCTTTTCAGTATGGTTTTCGATCAAGGCTTTAAATTCTTTGAACTTACTGAATACTTCGTCTTTGTTCTTCATGAAGTAAACCCATTTCTTCCTAGAAAAGTCATCAATAAAAGAAACATAATATGCATACCCGCTTAGAGAGTTTGATGACATAGGACCGCATACATTGGAGTGGATGATTTCCAAGATTCCTTTTGCTTTGCTTTCGTTGCTTGGAAATGTCTTCTTTGTATTCTTTCCTTTTGCACATCCTTTGCAGACCCCATCATGTTTTGCTTGGATTTCTGGAAGACCTTCGACAACTTTGCTTGCAATAGGTAGTGCTCTGTAATGCACATGTGCAAGCCTTCTATGCCAAAGTTCACTTGGCTCTACTGTGTCATGGACTAAGGCTTGTTCTGGATGGCCCTTCAATTTGTATAATCCTCCTTCTTGTTCTCCAATCACTACCGCATCATTGATAGTCTTTCCTTTTGGCCACATGATGACTTGACCATCTATGAATGCAACCCACATTCCTTTCCCATCTAATGCTAATATGGAGAGAAGGTTCTTCTTGAGTCCTGGCACAAACAATACTTCTTTCATTGCTAGAGATTTTCCAGAGTCTAACTTATATGAAGATTCCCCACTACCTTTTATTGGATATTGGTAGTCATCTCCTAGCTTTACCTTGTGAGGTGATTCATGTTCTGACAGTCTCACAAAGGATTCCTTGAATCCAGTCATATGTTTGGAAGACCCACTGTCTATAAGCCAATCATCACTACCATGAGTAATGTTACCTGTGAGAGCTGATATCAGAACATATTCATCCTCACTTGAAGAATCTTCACTTTCATATTTGGATCTCTTCTTGGATGGTTCATCATCCTCTGCAGCATGAGCATGATGTCTTATTTTGTTGCTCTTCTTTACTATCTTCTATTTGTTAGGACAATTCCTTGCATAGTGTCCTGCTTCATCACAAGTATAGCATATGATCCTAGATGCATCTATTCTAGTGTTATCTTTGTGAAAGTGCTTACCTATGGAACCATGAGGTCTTCTTTTGCTTGACTTGGAGTGAGACTTGGAGTGTACCGTAAGAGCTTGTTCTTCATTTCCCATCTTCTCTTCTCGAGCTGCTATCCTAGCTTCTTCTTGAGAGCACTCTTCCCATAGTCTGCTGAACTTGACTAACTTCTTCCTAGCACAGATTCCTTGGATGAAAGAATCCCATGACCTAGGAAGGCCATTCAATGTAGTCATTACAATCTCTGCATTTTCCACTTCTTCATTAACTGCTTCTAGTTGCTCTTTGATCTGACAAACTCTTGTGAAGTAAGACTAGATTGTTTCTGCATTCTGAATCTTCACATTCTTCAGTTGGTTTCTCAAGGTCATCTTCCAATTGATGTTCTTCCCTTCAAACAATTTGTTTAGGGCATCAAACATAGCTTTAGGTGTCTTGAGAGAGGACACCTGTGGGATAAGGTGATCCTTGATAGAATCAGCAATGATCCTCTTTGCCATAACCATCTTCTTCTTATGTAAGGCCTTTGCCTCATCTCCCTCTGGAAATAGAACATCCTCATGGATGTAGGAGTCTAATTCATTCTCTTCCAGGACTAGGGAGATCCTATACTTCTAGGCTCGGAAGTTATCAGCTCCCTCAAGATTTTCATCAAGCTTGGTATGATGAGACATCTTAACTGAGAACCTCAAATGGAAATACAAAAGATTTTAGATCTTACCAGGTTCAAGATGTCGGATCTGAAACTTGAGCTGAAATCCTGTAGAGCTGGTTCAGGAGCAAATTAGGGTTTTGCTTTTGTAGAGTTCTGTCCACCCAAATGCCTTGAAATTTGTCCCTAACTTCGATTTTGGGGAGGAGATCAATCCAGGCCTAGACTCACTAAAAAATTCCTCTTCTGTGAAAAGCCCTAATTTTTGACAGTAGTGACAGGTTCAAAACTAAAAAACCTCAGAATTGGATTCTGCTTCGACAGAAAGATGCACCCTAAGGAGGAGAGTTGTTCCACCTTACTTTTGCTGAAAATCTATGGAGGAAGATCCACAAACTAGGAAGCCCTAGTTCTCGCAGCTGCATAGTGTCTTCTTCTTAGGTTAGCTCTGATACCATGTTAGTTTTTCAACATTAAGCTAGCATTATGTTAGGATCTTTACTGAGAGAATAACAAGTACAACAATTAAACACAAGAGACAATGAACACAATGTTTTTTATCGGGGAAACCATAAATGGAGAAAACCCCGCAACTTCCTTAGAGATAGAATCAGCACAAGATGTAAAACCCCAAAACAGTAAGATGCACTCCTGACAGCAGTAATCTTCTTCTTGTTTAGCCCCAGTGTCTTCTCCTTCCTCAACTATGCGCTACACTTGAGTGTGTGAGTGATGTGTGCTAAATAGAGACCCCAACTCTCTATTTATACTAATCCCGACATGACTAAAACCCTACTAGGGCCGACCTCTACCAAGAAAGTCTAATAACTCTAGTGCCTTGGAACTGCGGGGACTTTAACCCTTACACAATCGAAGGGTTACCCACTATGACTTGACATGACTTGTTTACATTATTGATTCTCCCGATCGGAACATCGGGGCATGACAACATGACTCAATTACATAATAGATACATCCCGGAATAAACATCGAGTTACAATACATAAGATACATAGATGAATACATTCCGAAGTTACAAATACATCAACAAGATCCAACAGATTTAGCACCTTGGAAGAATATTGATTCCAGAGCCATGCTGATTATCATGGATGGAGTGAAGGACCATATAGTCCCTCACCTTTCTGGTAAGAATACCACATTAGAGATGTGGAAGGATTTGGAGAGTCTGTACCAAAGCAAGAATGAGAACCAGAAGATGGTGTTGCAAGAGAGGATATGCAACACCAAGATGGCCGAGGGAGAAGGAGTGGTGCCTTATCTCATGAGTCTCACATAGATCAGGGATGAGCTTGAAGTTGTTGGCTCTAATACTGAGGATGAGGAGCTAGTTCAGATAGCTCTCAATGGATTCTCTAAGCCATGTGACACCTTTGTCAAGGGTGTGGTGGCTAGGGAGAATCTCCCTGATTGGTAGAGACTTTGGGATGACTTTGTGCAGGAGGAGATCCACATGGGTCAAGAATCAGGCTCATCCAATAGTGCCCCACATATTGTGGATGAGGAAGCTCTAGCCCTTACAGGGAAGAGCAAGGGGAAGGAAAAGAGGAATAAGGATGGTAAGAAGAACCTTGACGTTTCAAAGGTCAAGTGTTTTATCTGCCACAAGCAGGGACACTTTGCCTCCCAGTGCCCATATAGGAAGAAGAAGAGTAACACTCAAATGGATGGATTTGCAAAGGTGGATGAGTTCATCGGGAACTTCAATGAGGAGTTCTGCTTGATAGCTTGCATGGAAAGCACCACAGGGAGAAGCATATGGTACTTTGACAGTGGAGCATCTAGTCACATGACTAGACATAAGAGATTCTTCAGAGACTTGTAGAAGTGTGGAAAAGGGATCGATGTTGAGCTGGTTGAAAAATGCGCGGTATCAGGCACAGGGAGTTGGAACTGTTTCATTTGAGAGGGAGTCTGGAAAACCCCTAAGTTTTGTTAATGTGTTGAATGTTCTAGGATTGGTGAAGAACCTTATATCAGTCTCCACTCTGGAGGATAAGCGATATCAAGTGAAGTTCCGTGACCATAGAGTATATATCAAGCCTAGGAGGTCAGATATGAGCTTGGATCGGGTGATTGGCAGGAGGAGCGGGAAAGTGTACAGACTACACTTTGAGCTTGCAAAGGCTCTAGTTAGTAGCAACAACAGAAGTCAAGGTGAGTTGTGGCATAGGATTATGGCACACTTACACCATAGAGCACTAAAGCATTTGAGACAGGAAGTCATTGGAGTTCCTCAGGTACAGGAGGAAAAGCATAACCACTGCAAGGGTTGTGCTTTGGGGAAGAACATCAGGAAGCCTTTTCCAATAGAGTGAGCACAAGTCTAAGGAGCCCTTGGACTTGGTGCATTCTGATGTATGCGGACCTATGAGTGTCCATTCATTCATTGGTTACAGTTATAGCGTAAACTTCATTGATGACTATTCCAGGAAGACCTGGATCTATTTTCTGAAGGCCAAGTCAGAGGTCTTTGAGAGGTTCTGAGAGTTCAAAACTATCATGGAGAACCAAATAGGAAAGAATATTCGGGTGTTGAGGACAAGCAACGGGGGTGAGTACACCTCGAATGAGTTCATGGAGTATTGTTCGGCTGAGAGGATCAAGAAGGAACACATTGTGCCCCATACCCCACAACAGAATGGAGTTGTAGAGCGAAAGAACAAGACTATGGTTGGAGTAGCCAAGACCATGCTATTTGATCATGGATTACCACTATTCTTCTAGGTCGAGGCATACAGGACTACAGTATACATTCATAATAGGTGTCCCACACAACTTTTGGGAGGAAGACACCAGAGGAGGTCTTCACAGGCACCAAGCCAGATGTGAGTAACATTCGCATATTCGATAGTGTCTGCTATTGTCATGTTCATGCTAAAAATAGAAATAAGCTAGACCATTCTAGAGAGAAGGGGTTAGTTGTTGGTTACAACAAGATTTCGAAGGCATATAGAGTTTACATTCCTGCTCACAGGAGGATCATTGTGAGCATGGATCTCTAGTTCGATGAAGACAGGGCCTTGCAGAGATATTTGGACTTACCAGTAGAGCAACAACCAACACAAGAGTCGGGATTCAAGAAGGAGGAGCCAGATGTACAGGTACAGGTACAAACACAGAGCATAGGTTCTGGTGGTCAAAGGGAGTTAGTTGGATAGGATCCTACAGTAATTGACTTGGAGGATGAGCTGCAGTAGGAGACATATATCCAACAACCACAACAGGTTATCACTAGGCCAAGGCCTAAGTGGTTTAGGTCCATAGTACAAGATTCTAGGCAGGTTGATCCTCCACAGAGATCTTTCAGATGGAGTGTACCACCATAGAGGCTTAGTTATATGGCATTGATGACATAGTTGATTAAATCTGAACCTTCCAACTTCAGGGAGGTTGCACAACATGATGTGTGATAGGAGGCTATGGTTGAGGAGTATGACTCCATTGTGAAAAACCATGTATGGGAGGTTGTGCCGAGGCCACAAGGGAAAAAGGTAGTGGGATCCAGATGGATCTACAAGGTGAAGCATGCAACAGACGAAAGTGTGGAGAAGTACAAGGCACACTTCGTTGAAAAGGGGTTTTCACAGAAGGAGGGTATTGATTATGAGGAGACCTTCGCCCCTGTTTCCAGGTATTCTTCCATTCAGACCATTATCTCACTAGCAACTGAGATGGGTTGACGAGTCCATCATATGGACGTCAAGACTTCCTTCCTCAATGGAGTGATAAAGGAGGAGGTATATATTAAGTAGCCAGAGGGGTTTGATGTGGAGAACAGGGAGACGCATGTATGCAGACTACATTGATATCTTTACGGGCTCAAGCAGGAACCTCGAGCATGGTACTCGAGGATTGACAGCTATCTACGAGAGATGTGATTTCAACGGAGTGAGGTTGAACACAACCTGTACTTCTTGACATGTGAGGTGACTCTCATATTGGTATTATATGTGGATGATCTCTTTTTGATAGGAGATGAGAGGCTAATTGGAGACTGCAAGTCCAACCTTGCAGTGGAGTTTGAGATGAAGGACATTGGACTGATGCAATTTTTTCTGGGCTTGGAGGTTTGGAAGAGAGATAGATGCTTATTCATCAGACATGGGAAGTATGCAGTAGAGATCCTGAAGTGATTCAAGATGGAGGACTGCAAGCCTATGGCCATACCTATATTTTCCAACTAGAGGAAGATTGATGCATCAGGATCAGACGGATTTAATCCTACCTTGTATCGTCAGCTTATCGGATCGCTTATGTATCTGGTCAACATTGGACCAAACATCAGCTTTGCAGTCAACTCTTTGAGTCAGTTCATGGTGGACCCTCAGAGAGTGCATTGGATGGCTATGAAGAACATAATTTGCTACATCAGAGGTACAATGGAGTATGGATTGGTTTATGAGCGCAGGGGGAGTGTACAGTTAGCAGGTTTCACATATGCTAACTGGGCAGGATGTGTAGAGGACCGGAAGAGTACTTCAGGTTGTTGTTTCAACAGAGGATCATGGGTTGTCTCTTGGTTCAGTAGGAAGCAGAAGTCAGTTGCATTGAGCTCGACAAAGGCTAAGTACATGGAAGCCATCATGGATGCTTGTGAGGGTATGTGGCTGAAAAATTTATTTGCAAGGTTGTTCGAGTGTGAGCTATAGGCTACAATAGTTCATTGTGATAATTAGAGTGGCATCAAACAATCTGAGAATCCAATGTTCCATGACCGGAGCAAACACATAGGAATCAAGTACCACTTCTTGAGAGATCGTGTTTAGAGGGGAACCATTTGATTGGAGCACATACAAACAAATGAGCAGGTGGCATACATCTTCACCAAGGCACTTTGCAGATAGAGCTTTGTGAAGTTCAGAGATAAGTTGGGGTTGCTACTGAATCCCTTCCTCGTTGAGAGGGAGTGTTAAACTAGAAGCAACAAGGAAGGTCTTCATGCACGCATGTGTTCTTGCATGCAAAAGAATTAAACTAGGAAACCAGTTGTATTTAATTTACT
Organism: Pseudotsuga menziesii; assembly: GCA_001517045.1. Classification (NCBI taxonomy): domain Eukaryota; kingdom Viridiplantae; phylum Streptophyta; class Pinopsida; order Pinales; family Pinaceae; genus Pseudotsuga; species Pseudotsuga menziesii. The sequence continues at coordinate 596,858 of LPNX010966686.1, forward strand.
TTTCCTAAGTTTACTTTGGAAAATAAATTAAAGTGATCTAAATTAACTTTAGTGAAACACTAGTTAAAGTGAAAGTGAAATTAGGGTTTTCACTTTACCTAAAGTTATAAAAGAGAGATCAATTGGTGGAGAGGACACACACACTTGTATTCCGACAGAGGCATGATACAGGCATGGAGAGAAAGTCAGACATATGATTTAGTTGAGAAGACAGAGGAGCGAGCAACAAGATCATCAAGCTTCGTACAGCTGGGTCGTACACTCACACAGGAGGGTGTTGAGGTTTAGCTGGGATTTTCCCAGTGATTCTGTCGGGTACTGCATTCACCAGGTTTGGGTGAATTTGCAGTGATTGTAACGTTCCATATTTTCTCATAATACAATCTATATCTGATTGCTACACCGATTTTCTCACATTGGGTTTTTTCGGGGGTTTCCATAGCCAAAATAACTGTGACATTATTGTGTTGTGATGTTGTGAGTTATTTCTCAATTTTATATTCCGCTGCATACTGTAAAAGATATTCATGTGTGGTTATCAATAGATATTTTGAATGCAATGTTTAGCCCTAGTTGAATATTAAAGGAAAATTTACATATATTTCTAAATGAAAGAGGTTTGACACAATGCTTTTGGAAACCAACACTTCAAAATATAATTTTTTATACCTTAAACAAATGTATGTATTTAAAACATTTACATTTACTTATTTTAAAAATAAGAATATTTTTATTTCGGAAAGAACACTTTGTAACTTTGTTAAATTTTACATTCCTAAAGGAAAGAGGTTTGACACAATGTCTTTAGAAACAAACACTTTAGAATGTGATCTTTTATACTTTGAACAATGTATTGTATTTAAAACATTCATATTTACTTCAAAATTAAGAATATTTTTATTTGTGAAAGAAGAGTTTGTAACTTTAAATCATAGTAGCATAATTTGAGTACGGATACGATTTGATACGGGAAAAAATACGTAACAAAAAAATTAGTACGAAAAAAATACAGGAGTAGGTTGCTTATAGATTTAAAAAACTTCTTATTCAAAGTTTAAAAAATCTTAAATTAAGGATAAGCCATTTAATATTTACATGAAGTGTTGGAATTTGACATGCAAAGGCCTTTTTGCCAGTCAAATAAATTCTATATTTTATACCTCCCATCACAAAAAATAAAAAAACTTTATATTACCAAATAAATCTAAACTAAAACTAATCTAATAATATTTGATATTTATAACTAAAGTATAAAACAAAATATATATTATAAATTTTAAAGCTTTAAACTTTTAAAATGTAAAACTAATTCTAAATGGACTATCCAAATTTAAAAATAGAATAAAACATTGAAATAATTCTTATTTTATAATATATCCCAAAAATATAGGTAAATTATTGAATCTTTATTATGCCGAATATTGGGCGATTTTCGAATTCCCTCCGAATTATGCTACTATGCTTTAAATATTGAATGATATATACAATTTCTTGTTAAAAATCTAGTCAATTCAAATAAATTTGTTTTCATTTTTGTTTAGTTAATTTTAATATACTTGTTAATATGACATCATTTTCAAGAATTTATGAACACCTCCTAGGAAAAAAATTTGTCATATTTTCCATTATCTTTTTTCATGGCTCCCACACATTTTCACTTAGAAAATATGTCATGTCGGTCATCTACTTTATGCAACTTTTAGAATGACACTTGGGTGAATGACATCTATCCAATTACCAAACAACCAAGTGAAAGGCAATATATTATAGCATTAGTTGTTTTCAACATAAGGCATATTGTTGTAGGTCTCTCTCTCTCACTCACACACACACATGATTCCACACAATTTGAATTCTTTTGGAATCTTTTGGAATAAAAAAAACACCTTCTTTTGGAATAAAAAAACACCAACAACTAATTTAAATTGTGATGTACATTTCATCAATATTTTTAGTACTTAACAAAATAAGATGTACCACATACAATGAGTTAATATGCTGATATAGTACTAATTTAGCATTTTCTTTTCTATTTTCTATAATGGTCAGTGATGATTACATCTACTTTACTTACTGTTTTCTTTTCCCTTTTGACGTTCTTTATACATGTAGCTAGAGGAATACTCTACTTATTCTATTTATCGTTTTTTTTTCCAACTACAAACACAAATCACCTACCGGAATCCCATCAATAATCCCATCACAATAAGCTAAAAGTTGAAGTATCTTTGTATTGACATTAAGGTCTAGAATAAGATATTATTGTTTATATATTTTAGAGGAGGAATATATATATATATATATATATATATATATATATATATATATATATAT
>LPNX010966686.1:599269-646399 GCA_001517045.1 Pseudotsuga menziesii
AAAATAAAATTTAACTTGTTCATAAAGTGGATGGTTTGAACAAAAAAGAGGAGATTTTTCTAAAGTGAAAATTTCCACATAAGGTGGCTAAGTAAAGGGGATCAAAATACGAACTTATTTTGCCAAACAACCATGAAAAATTAGAATCTTAATAGAACTCCTTTTTTTTGAAAGGAAATTTTCATAATCAAATCAAGAGATTGCAAATAAATTAACATCATACTTCATAAAAACTTTAATTCAAACATTATTAGACTATTCAAAGGAAACCACTCAACAAGCTCTTCATAATATTCTGTTACTACCATTTTCACTTCATTACATCTACTTGATTTCCCATTTTTTTCATTCAACACCATTTTCTTTCCCAAAGAACATACCATTACATCCTTGAGGCAATTTCTAGTTATAATACCTTCTCTCTACCTATTCTTGCAATTATATGTATATTCAATTTAACCTAGTTATACTACCCTCTCTCTACCTATTCTCGCAATTATCTGTATATTCAATTTGGCCTTCAATAGTTCATGCAGCCCACCACCCTTTTTGGCTGTCCGAATAAACCAATCCAATATCAACCACAAAATCCCAAAACCACGAAATTATCTTACCTATTCAACTGGTCCTCCATACTCAATGCAACCCGCCACCCTTTTTAACTGTCAATGTATCATCCAATCGAATATCAACTACAAAATCCCAAAATCTACGAGTAATATCACTTCAGAAAGCTTGCAATGCCTTGTATAGAATAAGAGCCACCAGTATAGCTTTTGATTGAAACTTAAGGCAGCACTCGATAAAAAAAATCCCCAAGAAACGGACAGATCTTCTTCTAGCAGTAGTGGTTTTCTATACTTGGTGGATTACGCTAGGCATGCAATGAACTTTTGATCGAGGCATGCAATGAACTTTTCTGCAGCAATAATTATTTTCACTTTTACAGCCATTCCTTCCAACTAAACACCTCTTCTGCAGCAATAATTGATGAGAAGAGTCCAAGAAAGTGAGGTATTTTACTTTTCTCTCTGTCGGAATTCTGCAAATTGACACCCGTGTGTGTGTCTACTTTCAGAATATTCTTGTGGGGTTTTACTCGTGGGTTTTAGGAGGGCATCACTGCTTTTTGCAGTTATAGCACCCCAATTCAGTAAGTGATCCAACCCTCAAGGTACAAGCGTTGGGTCAAGCATTGGGTCGTACATTATAACAGTGAGTGAATGTGTGCTTCTAGTGGTTTAAACTTTTGAAATGTTGTTCAGTATTTTAATGGTCCTGTAGTACCTTATGTTCTTTCTTGTGACTGGAACAAACATGGAGTCCATGCAAATTTGTTTAGGCATTTGAATTAATCAATGGTGGAAGATATTTATGCTGAATTTGTTTGTTTACATGTGATTGTTGTGTTAGTTTAGGTCCGTCCCTAGGATCAGTCGCCAACTACCGGTTTTGAGGGTGTTTTAGACTTGAATGGTTGAAACTTAATATAGTCGTAGTGGTTGTGGATTGAAATCCTAAACAAGGAGAAGCCACTTTCATTTTATTCTAAGGTTTCTCTTTATGGGTCCATAGGCTACATGCAAGTTCTGGTTACATGTTAAATTAAATGTTTTGTTATTGTTTTGGAGGACCTGGCTATGTTATTCAACTGCTGCAACTGGACCAGCCACCTCAGATGTCAAGGAGGATGTTGATGAAGAACATGCTGAGGATAATCCATGCCTGATGGATGAATAGAGTTTGCTGCATTATATCAAATAGATTTGTCAATTTCATCTACAGTATAATTTAGTGGCTTACATGGAGTCATGGACTGGTGAAGGGCTAATGGTTGAGTTTTATGTTGATATATGAAACTTTCAGAGTAGGTGTCAATGCCATGGGTGGATGCATCTGATCTAGGGGCAGCTGGTCAGAAGAACTGGCAGATCAATTATGTTAGAAGTCATGTTATTGTTTCACATGCTTCTTCCTCGGCCCCATTTCTATTTGTTCATGTAACAGATAAAAGGAACAGCTGCATTCATCGCTCAGGCAGTTTGCTTCATCATTTTTAAGAAGAGAGCATAAGGATGACCAAAATGTAAGCTGAATCGCTTCTTTAAAGTGGTTTGTTGGATTGTTTTATGTGAGGGTGGGGGGGTAAGGCAGGTGATTTTGAGAGGGCCCTAGTTCACCAGGACTACTATGAGTGACATCGTAGGAGGGATATCACGTTGATTGGGTGGCCTGTGCAGACCTCCCAAGCCGTGGTGAGAACACAGGTGTGTCAAAAGCATGGAGTTGTGTTTGAGCTGAGCTTTGCCAGCTCAAAATCAAAAGAATCTTAGACCATGCTGATACTAGGATGGGTGTCCAAATTTCTCTCTGCTCTCTTTTAATCTTCTCCTTTTTTCCACGGAAAATCTATTCTTTTACTTATCCTTGTTTTTTCTCTGTTCAGCCCAGAAGTTGAAAATAAATTTGGAAGGAAAAGCTAGCATTTGACCCCATGAAACCCATGTCATTACCTAAGCAAGCACATGAGAGTATAACATATCCCTTCTTTGCTATTAGGCTAGATTCAAATTGAAGGCCACAAAGGTTTTTTAGCTGCAGAGTTTCAAAGCAAAATCATAATTGTTATGATGCTGGTGATTGGCTCTTGTGATAGGGTATTCCTTTCCTCCTAAACTTTAACACTGTTTATAGAAAGGCAGCTACAGTGTCTGATCTTCCGAAGAAACCATAATAAGATTTAATAGCAAGGTATATGAAGAGGATTCATCTGCAACCAAACAAAAAAGTCACCAAAAATTAAGGATGTTTCAACTTTCTACAGTTAGAAATGCAAAATGAAATGAGATACTGGAAGTGTTTCGTTTCATAAACAAAAAATCTTGGAAATAGAGAGGAGAGAAAAAATACAAAGATATTATAAAATATGCATAATTCAGGACAAATGATTTTTTTTTTCACGAGAAAGGTTAAAAGTTTTTATTAAAAAAGAATAGGCCGTGGCTTAACGCAGATCCGGCTATTTACACATAATCCACTCTCCTTGAGAATTCCAAATTGCTGATGGAGATCATCCTAGGCCTTTCTGTTCCACTAACATCAATTTTGGGCTTGCCTGAATCATACCGTCGTGAAGCATCCTGCCGTATACATCATTCATCTACCTGGATTCATCCCTGTGTATGGTTTCCAGTTTATCTGACTGCCTCAACCGCCTCTGCATTCACTTACCCGTTTCATCCAGTTTACAACCCATCCGCGTATCAGAACTCTTCTCAGCTCACCAGCGTTAAAAAACCTGCATTAACTTCCATTCCAAAGCTTTTGCTTGGTTATTGGATTTGGTCCCCAACCCCAGCTGTATCTGATGTCAGTGTTTCCTTCATGGGAGTAGAGCACCCCTCTCGCACTTGCTGCTCCCGGTTGCCTCTGGAGGCTCCATCCAAGAATAGGCAATTTTTGTTCTGGTCTTTTCTCCATTTATCAAATTCGGATCTAGACAGTCTTTTTTTCCAATGCTGGGTGTTTTTTGGATGTCTTAGAAGGTTGGGATTGTCTAGTGGGGGAAAGTCCCCTATCCACTTCCTTTCCATCTCGGTGGTAGTGGAATCCAGGTTTTTTCCTGAAGCTTTTAGAGTTTCCAATAGGAAGACAAATGAAAAGTTAAAAGATAGATAAAGACTGGTTAATTTTAGTTTTTCTTCCACTTTTCAGAATTTATGTTAGAACTTAGAATGCCTTTCACAATTACCATACCGTAGATATGAGAAAAATTGGATGTGGAGTATCATTTCTTGCATCAAGTTTAATGCCTAGCTTGAAAGTTGGGTAGATCAAAGGTAGTCGTAAAGAAGTAAAAAATTTAACTTTAAAGATAGGGTTAGATCTGTGGTCGTCAACCTTCTGAAACCAAAAGCAGTTTTTAAATGTCTTATGTTCTCATAGCACACATTGGGAAGCAATTATTCTGGAAGTAGATTGTTCCAGAAAAGATCACTAGTTTGTAAAACAAAATGATGAGAATAATAATTTTGGAGAAACAAGCTTGAAGCAGCTTATAATCATTGTTTAGATGTTATGGGCATCAAGCTTTGCAAGCTAGGGCGCCCACTATGTTATGCTTTTCATAAACCCTTTATGGTATAACTAAATCACTAATATAATGGAAGCTTTAAGATATCCCTTTTAGGGTAGGATGTTTGTGTGCAAACATGCAAAGGATGTACTAGCTCACAGATGAACTATCCCTCCTGAAATACCCCCAGTTTTGACCCTTGGAATGTATTAAATTAGATTATGTAAATGATGTAAATATGCTAGTATGGATTCCTAGTGTGGAGAGTCAAGGCCAAGGCCCAACTAGTTGTTGATGATTATAGCTCGGACAGGTGCTTCTGAATAGGCTAGGTGTCAAGCATGCAGAAGTTGTCAATTACCTCTCTAGGTACTTGCTCAATTTATTGAGTAAGTGGCTTATATATTTCTTTCCTAAGTCTAACTCAAGAAAAACACATTAAATTAATTTAATGTTGGCTAATGAATAAGGCTCACTAAAGTGGAAAGTTAAGTGAACTTTAGATTAAGTTGTGACTGTTGATCTTAAGTGAGGCTCAAGATCTAATCTTAGCCATCCATCACTTTGGAGATTGAGGGTTAGGGTTTTGGTCATTGAAATGTCATAAAAGAAAGTCTATGAAGAGGAGGAAGACACAACAACCCAAGATCATTTCAGAGAGAGATTTTTGAAGAGAAGGGTGAGAGACTTAGTGGTTGAAGAGGAAGAGAGAAAAATAATTTGCAGCAAGAAGATTAGAGGGAGAGATATTGTCTGAAGAGAAAAGTGAGAGCCTCAATGGTTGAAGAGAAAGAGAGAGAGAGAAATGATTTGCAGCAAGAAGATCAAAGGGAGAGAGTGCCTCATTTAGTGGGTTGTACCAGCCGAACCAAGAGAGAGTCGATCCATACATTCGAAGAGGGATATCCGTACGGATCTATACGACTAACGTAGAGGTGATGCAGGGGGGCAATTGCTTAGTGAGACAATTTGATGAGGGATGATTTCTCTAGGGGCCAATTTTCTCAAGAGGGGGCCGATTTCTTTTGAGGGGTCGATTTGCCCAAGTGGGCCGATTTTCCATAGGGATTGCATTATAGGTTCCATTGTTGTAAATTTCTGAATTTCTCTGTGAGCCAAGATCTAATAAAAGAAATATTGAATGTTGGTTTTTCCCCATTGTGGTTTTCTAGGGAAAACACTTGTGTCAAATGTGAATGATTTCCCATTTTGTTTCGCTGCATTTTATTGGTTAAAATGAACTAGATCACCACTGAAATCATCTCAATGGACAAGTGAATTTCAGTCTTGGCAAGGAAACACTGCTAAGCAAGGCTCTGAAATGGCTGAAGTTGTAATGATCCATGCTAATACCTCATGTGAATGAATAGCTTGGAAAAATAAAGAGAACAATATGTATGTTGAATCATGGTAGCCTAGCTGCAATATATATGTGATAACAAAACCTTTACTTCAAGGTTGAAGGAGAAAGACAAGTGATACTCCTGCTATATGTTGATGACCTGTTTTTGACAGGAGAGGACGAACTCATTGTCGATGCAAAGAAGAGACTTGCCACTGAGTTCAAGACGAAAGACCTAGGGATGATGCACAACTTAGGAATGGAGGTGTGGCAAAGTGTGGATGGGATTTTCCTTGGTCAAAGAAAGTGTGTCGTGGATATTCTGAAGAGATTCAGAATGCTGAACTGCAAGGAAATGGCCACACCTATGGCACCGAATTTGAAGCTACTATGTGATGCTTCATCAGAGACAGTTGATGCCACGATATATCGTCAAATGATTGGTTCATTTATCTATCTATCGAATACGAGACCAGACAAATGCTTTGCTGTGAACACCCTGAGCCAGTTCCTGATGGCTCTGAGACATGTTCACTTGATCCTTGCGAAGCATGTATTGAGGTACTTGAAGGGTACAATTGAGTATGGGCTTAAATGACATGAATCAGAAGATTAACTTGTCCGATTATGTTGATTCGGATTAGGCAGGCAGCGCCACTCATAGGAAGAGCACTTCGGATTGTTGCTTCAGTTTGGGATCCGGTATGATCTCCTGGTTTAGCAGGAAGCAGTCATACATGGCGCTGAGTACAACTGAGGCAGAGTATGTCGCAGCCTACTCGGCCAATTGTGAGGAAGTATGGCTTCGGAAGCTACTTTCTGATTTGTTTGATCTTCAGTTAGAGGTGACTTGTATCTTTTGTGACAACCAGAGTTGTGTGAAGTTGTCGGATAACTCAGTGTTCCATACAAGTCGAAGCACATAGAGATCAAGTACCACTATATCTGGGATATGGTGCAAAGAGGAGCAGTGAAGCTCCAGTATGTGACGACGGACGAGCAGATAGTGGATGTAATGATCAAGTCGTTAGCCAGAGTGAAGCTCGAGTATATCAGAGAGAGACTTGGTGTGATCCAGATTGAAGTCCCTAGAAAGAGGGAGTGACGAGTTCTGGCATGGTCGGTGTTGAAAAGTTACCTAGGAAGTGTTTGTCCATCTAGTGTTGCCTTGGGGTGGACAAGGACACTTAAATGTGACTCCTAGTCATTTTTGTGTTTTAATAAAGTAAGATGCACTTTATAGTTTTAAAGTGACTTTATTAAAAAATTAAGTGGGTATTTTCCTAAGTTCTCATTTAAAAAGTTAAGTGAGTGATTAAAAAGAAAAAGGGGTTGCTCAACTTTATTAAATGATATGAGTGCACTAAATATCATTTAATTATTTTTTTATGGAGCATTTAATGTCAACCTTTGATCTAATCTAATCTTGACCGTTAGATGGATAGGGGAAGTTACCAAGAACAAAAAGGCTGGGACAAGGCAAAAGTTCATTTAGTGTGTTCATCTTCAGAAGAGATTTTTGGAGAGAGAGAGGAAAAAGTAAAATGAGGGTTTGAAGAGATTTTGAACCAGGAGAGATTTTTTTTTCTTCTGAGATTGAAGAAAAGGTTGTAGGGCACAGTTTCCAAGGCATGCATTTATTTCAGAAGTGGATTCCATACAGCAGATTGCCATACTAGACAGCTGTACATCAACACGAATTTCGAGAAAACCAGGGCACTATTTTCGAGAAATTTTGTACAACATTTAATGCCATTTATTGCAGGTTGCACGGTTCAGAAATCGAGGAGGACAACTGTACAGTGCACAAAAATTGAGACAGTTTTCTGGCACAGTTTTCAAGAATTTGCATAGTTTTTCGAGGCTGATTTTTTCAGTGATTTTCAGCAATCCGTACAGCAGAGTTTTGGCACGCATTTCGAGAAGAAATGCTGAGATAAGTACATCTGTGTATTTTTTTGTAATTTTTGCCCGAAGAAAAATAAAATCTCTCCGCTCAGAAAACAGGTTTTCCCTTAGGGGTTTTTCCTGGTCCATTGGACAAAAACAAGTGTCTGAATTTTTCATGTGTGTAAATGTCTGAAATTTCTTGAGTTTAATTTTTCCTGTTTGAAAAGAAAATTTCTGAGTCTGTTTAAAATTGAGAAAAAGTTTTCACATGTGTTTCAGTTTTGGTTAATTTGTGAAAAATTATGCATTGAAAGGGTTGGGCATTAAACAATGTAGAGAAGCCTAAAGGCTTGAAACCGGGTTGGGAAAACTTTCAAAAACTTTTAGTCGGAGACGTTGGTAGTCCTTGGAACATAATGTGTCCTAGCGTGCTCCCATGCTAGAGATGACGAGATACCGGAAGTCGCAGATGCACCAGAACGAGATCTCACATGGAAAAAAATACAGGTTGTCCTCGGTTGTAATCAGTCCTGGCATAGAACGCAGGTAGGAACTATGGACTTTCGACTTTGGTATCCAAAAGGAAATAAGCTAACATTGGTATCTTATTCATACGCAGATTGGACAGGATGTGTTGACGACAGAAGAAGGACCAATGGAACAACATTTTTACTAGGCAACTGTCTAGTATCTTGGTCGAGCAAAAAGCAATCTTTAGTGTCCTTCAACCGTCGAAGCAGGATATATAGCAGCAACATCTTGTTGTACTCAGTTTCTTTGAATGAAACAAACTCTGCAAGACATGCACGTGACATGTGATGAGCCAATTCTAATTCTATGTGACAATAGGAGTGCCATTAGTATCTCCAAGAATCCGGTTATGCACTCCAAGGCCAAGCATATTTCTATCAAGTTTCACTTTCTTCGGGAGCAAGTCACAGATAAGAATATCAAGTTGGAATATATTGGGACAAAAGAGCAGATTGCAGACATTTTTACTAAGCCTCTCCCAAGAGAGACCTTTGAGTACCTCCGAAGAAAATTGGGAGTCATATTACCTCCTAATTGAATCAACTCAGTTTTTATGACAGGGGGAGAAGTAAAACTACAAGGAGAACCCTTTTCCATTGATGCCAAAAGGGGAGAAAAAGTTGAGCAAGGGGGAGATTTGTGAACAGAGGGTTCCTATTCTAAGGGGGGGCTTTGAAGTTGTCATCAATGACAAAGGGGAATTGTTGACTAAATTGTCATTGATTCCAACAGGTGTGTCTTGGTGCCCCTTGAGGAGCCCCTAAGGGTTAGAAGTATGTCAAGTGATTATCAATGTCAAAGGATACCTTTTGATCTTGTCCAAGCCCAAGTTTGAAGCCCTTGGAGCCCTTGGGACAATGGCAAAATCCCTGTCTACCCTTTATTGTGTTTAAGTTTCCCTAAGTTGTTTCTATGGTTCCCCAGACCTATGCCCTAGTACCCTAGAAAGTGTCCTTGGTGGGTTGAAGAAGTTGCAATGGGCCAAATGACCCATTCTGTGGTCAGTTGTGTTTTAATGAGGTCATGGTACCCTAGGAGAAGACTTGGCATCCCCACAAGATGATGGTTTAATGGTCCTTGTACCCTTGAAGGAATGGAAAAAACAATGTGGGTCATTTGTGTCTTGATACCCTTGAGATGGTCAAAATGTTTAAGGAAGTCCTTGAACCCACACACCTTGATGGTCATGATGATGGGTTCTTGGTGGCTAGTAAAGCACACCCTCACATGTGGTAGCTTTGATGACTTAACATCAAACCCTAAACTTATAACAAGTAACACGATCACTAACAAAAGAAATAAAATACTAATAAATGACTCACCTTTGAACCCTTGTGTCTCCTTTGAAGGGTTAAGGTCGGCATCTTTAAGTTGAAGTGTAAAACAAAATATAAAATTAATAAAATGATTCGACCTTTCCTTGAAGTCGACCCTATTTCCATGCTCTCTCAACGCCAAGTTGGTGTATTAATACACAAAGGGATTACCATAACTTGATCACCAATGAAGATAACAACTCGTAGAGTGACTGAGGAAGCCTATGCCCGGTTCTTTCACAAAGATATTCTTTTGGGGTTAAAACACACAAACAGTTCGAGTTTCATATGCTTGAATAGCCCGAGTTTTGGGTGTTCAACAGTTGATTTGGTTGATGTTACTGCTGCCTTTTTCCACAAACCTTTTTGAGGATAGAACCGAGCTTCCACATCTGGTATCTCTTGGGTTTTATTAGCATATAAACAGTCCCCAGTTTTGACATAATCCACAGCATATACACAATCAGGATTTGACTCTTCCTCAACATACACAGTTTCGAACTTGAACAATCCCGAATTTTTTGAAGTCTTCTACAGTATGTATTCAGTCCCAAATTGTTGAAGTCATCTACGCACAATCCCGAATTTATGAGGTCATCCACAGTCTCGAATTTGAGCAGAGGTTGAGGTCCTCTTCAGCACATACAAAGTCTGAGGTCGGTTTGTTTGGGGTCTTCCACAGCAGACATACACAGCCCAAGTGTGGAGTCTAAAGATCTTGAAATGCACTGCTAGTGCAAGGTAAGATCACTCGATACATGATGACGATGATGCATACTCTATGATTATGATGCATAACCTATGATGATGATGCATTCCTATACACTATGATGATGATGATGCATACCCTATGATGATGATGCATTCCTATACACTATGATGATGATGATGCATACCCTATGATGATGATGCATACTTTTACACTATAATGATGATGACGCATATGATGCATACTTAATGATCACGCAGAGCAGAACTACTTAGTGACTGTGTATGATGAAGTGTACAATGATGTACATGAACAGTGTGTGGCAGTGAAATAACTTATCATAAGGTACTAAGGTGAGAGAAGAGGTTATCGGCAGCAAGTTCAATAATCGTATTTGACAGGTCCACAGGTTCAGTCTTCTTTTTCTTCGTAGGGTGGTGCTAGGGCTCACAATCCTGTGAGTGAAGCTGTTGTAGCAGCTTGTCAGTTGCAGTTGACGAAGCCTAAGGGGTTGTATCCTCTTCCAGTCGTAGCTGGAAAAGTTGTATTAAATTTGTTACCCCAGTTGTTCTTGGGTCAAATTTGTTGTTTAAAAAGGCTTCCGTGGTTTTACCCTTAGGACTTGGGTTTCCATGTCAAAATATTGTGTTCTATGCATTTTGTTATTTTCATGTACATTGATGATATGCTATGATTTGTGATTAGCAACTTGCAAATACTGTTTCACCCCCCTCTCAGTATTACAACACAAATAACTTCTTTAAAAGGTTGCTTGTCTAGAGTCTAGTGGAGCATTCTCATTATTCCACCCATCTGTGAGACACTGACATTCCCTATTGTTCACCTAGTCTAGCATATGTGTTGTGTGGATCCCCTTTTCCTTTAGCCTAGATGCTTATAGTGTCAAGTGTCAAGTATTTCCCATGGCCCTATCTTGTTTTATTCACCTTCACTCTTGACTAGCAAAATGGCCAAATCTATAAATGTGTATACACTGGAGGTTCTTGTTTAGAGCAACTAATTACTTGGATTTTAGATATATTATTTATATTGTGCTTATAATCGCCAGTTTATTGCTAACATAGATAATTGAGCATGCATATCCATTTTCTACTTTGTAGTATCCGAGTTTTCGTTTGGGTTATCATTTTGATCATTCTTAACCTGGTCAACCCAGTTTGACCAAGTCAGTAGCAGGGTCCAAGATGAGTTTTGGCTGATGATTATTTGTGGTTTATAAGTGTCCATTAGACATATTCATGCTTCAGATGATGTTTTATCATGATGTCTTGTGTTATTTTCATGATTATCAACACTTACATGCTTTCTTATTATTATTATTCTGATATGGATGGGGCCTCTAACGTACATTTTTTAATGGGAATATAGTGTATGGGTATTCATTCCTAGTATATTTGGACATTCTAGGTCCATTGATGCACCCAGGTTTTAGTTTCAGGCACTTGCAGAGGAGGTATGGGTCATTTTATCAGTTTGCAGCAGTTTGGCATAAAAAAATCAAAATAAAATGCTATGCAGTTGATGGTTGGATCTCCCAGGGCACCAAAAGGGGCACATAGAGTGTAGCCAGTCATTATTACCATATTGCTATAGTGTCGGGTCCATTTTTGCAGTCAGTTGACATCCAGTTTCAGTCATCAGTGAGATATGAGCAGTTTTATGTTCTCGAGGCAGTGTTTTGATGATGAAAAATGGCTAATAAAGAAATTGATTTGGGAAATTGAGGAAAGGAAATGGCATAGAATTCATCTGAGGCACATTGTTGGGGTGATCTTCATCCTCCGGCATCAGTTTCACTCTTCATGGGGTCAACACGTCCTAGCATTCCCCACTTTCGGGGCGTTTTTGATGTATTTTGAAGAGGACGTCCTAGTGATTTTGATTATTTTATGATATGATTAGTGATTATACTTTGTGACTATGTTGTTGGGAGCGGGAGCGGGAGCGAAAAGCGATTTTTTCAAAAGATTCCGTTTTGGGAGCGTTTTTTATATAATATATATTTTAATATATTTTGATGCATATATATTTTAAAAAACATGTATTATGTCAAATTAGCTATAGAAAACATAGATATAACCATTTAATACACATTTTACATATAGCATCAATCATCTAGGAGCTATGACTTGTAGCATTGTCATCAAATGATCAATCATCAACAACATCAACCTTCAAATTTCAACATTTAATATTTGGCATCAACAAACTTTAACAGCCTAACCGATAACATCAACCATGAAATGAAACAACGCATCATAATATCATATTCAATATCAAAGAGTTGTAATATCATAAGATGATAAGAATCAAGATGCAATCAACAATTTAAAGTTCAAACTTCAAATTTCAAAGTAGGCCATAATGTTTACAAAATAGGCCATAATAAACATGAAATACAAAGTATTATGATACTATCTAGTAATCTACTAAATTTTCCTCTTGCCATGAGAAAATTCCAAATTTTTTCTCGTGTTCTAGGTGGAATAGGAGCTGTTGGAAGTGATCATGGAACACAAGATGAAGATGAATGCCCCCCATGGATTGCTGGATGTTGTGAAGCTAAAGGCAAAACTCCTGCATCTGGAAACCTGCTGGTGGTTGGGAGTGGCATCTTTGATGTATGAATTAGATCATGCTCATGATCACCCAATAGTTCATCCTCCAAGCGCTTTAATGCAATGGCTCCCTCCTCCACATTAGCCTCCTCTGGATTGTTGTCCCAAGTCAAAAAAGTTCTATCATTCTTGGCCGCTTCACAATAATGGGACAACAACCTCAAGTTGTAGTGCACATAAACCAAAATTTCGGCATGTTCTATATTCAAACTATTTCTCTTGATGTTGTGGATGAAGCTGTAGGTGCTCCAACACCTCTCTGCAGAAGAACTATTGACAACCTGTGAAAGCACCCTCATCGCTAATTTATGCAAATATGTGGCACGTCTGCCATACATGTTCCACCAATGGATAGGATCCAACCTCTGTCGATCTTTGGTTGCATGCAAGGTACCAAAGACTCCATGTTCACTGATGTATTGACTCAATTCACCTTGTATCTGAGCATGCTCCGCCTCATTAGGGACTAACTTGTCTAATGCAAGCATATACCCATTTTGCACCTCTGGATCTGTGTGTGGTCTTTTCCTAACTCCAATGCCAGGTGCAGGTTGGGCCAACCAAGATGGAGAATAATATTTTGGTGTAAGGACATATGTAAGGGCATGGAGTGGAACATCCAAATTATCCCACCTTTTGATCACATGTTTATGAATATGGTCATACAAGATTGCATCTCTTTGCTCAACAATGTCTTTGATATGACCAAGCATGCTATCCATTTGCTCATACACCTCCCCAATTACCGGCTGATCTGTATTTGCAAAATGAATCATATTATCAATGGGTTTGGTGAACTATAGAAAATATTTAACCTGTGCCCAGAAATGACCATCAAGAACGGTGTCCTCCACCTTCTGAAAGTCATGTCTATCAGATGTGCTTGCAGCTCTGTCTTTCAATCCCTGCCATGAATCACTTGAGACCATACTAGCCAATGCCTCTCTTACCTTCAAAATCCTCATGAAGGTGAGGTAGTAGCTAGCAAATCTAGTCTTCGCAATCTTCAATAGCTTCAACCTAGAATGATTGCGAAAAATGTAGTGGGCCATGCTATCATTGGTGATAAATTTATCATTTTCTTACCTCTCTTGTACAAGGCACCAATCCATCGGTAACCAGGGTCCTTCATCTTAACAATATCATGCATCAAAAGGTTCAATGTGTGAACCAAACACCGTCACCAAAATATGATACTTATCCTCAATGATTGCTCCTGCTGCCTTGCAATTAGCAACATTATCTGTGATGACTTGAATGACATTGTATGGCCCAATCATTTGAATGGTTTCAAGTAAAGGTTGGGCAATATTAATACCAGTCTTGTAGCGATTTGAGTAGTCATGAGCTGAAAGAAAGACCGCACCACTAGCAGACACACCAAGAATTTTTATTAATGCCTTGCCTTTAACATTTGTCCACCCATCAGATACAATGGATACCCCATAGTTCGACCAATCATTTGTAAGCTTTCCATGAGCATTATTGATTTTGGCTCTTTCCCTGTCAAGTCCCACAGTTCTAGCTTTGTCATACCAAGGGCTCCTATATCCTTTAGGGGCACCATTGATGGCTTGTACCATTTCATGCCAATAGGGTGAGCGAAGAACATTGAATGGCACACCACATGCATAGAGAAACCTGTAAATTTTTGAATCCACATCATCTCTGCAACCAAGGTCAAGGAAATCTAATAATGTTTTTCACATAGGAGAGAGTCCACTAGCATGGGTGGATGATGATCTAGATCCACTACTAAACATTCTCTGTGGGGATTCAGATTCGACCCTTGATCTCTTGGAATTGTTTTGGGCGGCCTCTTCTTCCGTCCTGTATTTGTTTCTTTCTTTAGCTGACACTTTGTCACATGTTTTGACTCCAGTAGCCTTACCTTGATCACATGGCATAAGCCCACACAATGCTTTCTCACATGGGTATATGAACCCGTGTAAGTTTTACTACAATGGAGGCATGTAAACTTTGTGGTTCCACCCCCTCTCCCTCCCCCAAGCCTTGTCAAATACTTCCACAAAGGTGTTGTGTCTTTTTGTTTTTTCCCCTCATCACTCCCAATCTCCTCCTCCTCTCCATGGTATGTGCCATTCCCTATCTCTTTATCCTCATCATTACCACCACCAAATCTACTTCCCACCACCACCATCATGAGAAGAATCAGAACCAAAAACAAAAACCACATACCCATCATGCTTGTTGATTCAATATGAGAATCGCTTCTTTCCTACAATAGAATGATGGTGTTGTTCAGGATAAAGCACCCTTGAAACCTAGGGTCTGGGGTTCCTAGTCTGGAGTAAAGTCTGGGATTGAACCATGTTGATATAATTTGGGTTAGGAGCATTTGGGGTGCCCCCTGCTACATTTGAAGCTGAAGCAAAATTCTGTCCTTGGGGAAAAGGATCCTTTAAGACAGTCGGTTGTTGGCCTTTTAGCAGCTTCTGAGCTTGGTCAATAAGGGGACATTGATGGGTCAGGCGATCTTCCTGGCACAACTTACATGGGAATTTCACTGTCTTCTTTTCTTTTTTGCCCCCATCAACATTGTTTGTGGGTTTTGGCTTGTTTTGGTTTCCCTCACCTTTCTTTCCTTTCTTCTTTTTCCCACCGGGCTGCTGATTTCCCTTTTGAGAGGATTGTGCAAAAACATTTGCATTCTGGGGTGAGGGGGCAGCCTTTGCTGCCTCCGCCGTAGAATATTTGACAGACAACTCATGGAGCTGTTTAGCCAAAGACTCTACAGTGGGAGATTTCACAGAACCAACCACACCATCGGCATGGGGTCCAGGCTTAGGTTTCTCTACATTATGCGTTGGCCTCGGTGCATCAGGGATGATTTCATAGAAAATCCCAGACTGAGAATATATCAAATCTAGCTGCTGGGCCCTAAGGATAGCCTCTTCCTCATTGGTCACTCCCAAAGTAGATACATCCTTAGATATATATGGCAATAGGGATTTAAGGAACCATTCTAGTAAAAACTCGGGAGGAATAGTGGCCTTAATAAGGTTCTTCTATCTTCTCCACTCTTGGATGTGATCCGAAATATGAGTGGCCTTGTCCTGCCAAAAGGTAGACAACAAGCCTGTCCTGAAATCATATTGGATAGGAAGTTGGAAGTGACTAAGGAATACATTGGCCAAGTCCCAAAAACTATCAAACGCAGCAGAGGGCAGTTCAATGTACCATTTTGTTGCGGTACTAGTCAGATTTCTTTGGAACAATATCAACCGAACTGTGTCGTCGTTCAGTGAGTTGGAAGAGCACCACAAGTGGAAAGTGGTGACATGAGCTCCTGGGTCATCACCAACTTTGCCTTCAAATTTTGGGATATCTGAGGGCAGCTTGGTAGGAACGAGTGGCCAGGAGGAGTTATGTCTCACCGAGTCATTCATTAGCTTCGACAAGTCTGGCAAGTTTAAAGTTGCCAGGAAAGGGAGTTTGGGTCTAACTGGAGCATGAAAAGTACCGGCTTGGGGATTAGAGGGACTTGCCCCCATGTTCCCTGATGTGAAGGCGGGGTTGCCCCCTGCTGCCGGTTGTGAAGTGGTTGGGCCGCTTTGGAAAGGATTCCACCCATAAGCCAGTGGATTGTTAATGTGCATTGCAGTGTATGAGGTTCGAGCTGCCCTAGTTGAAATTGGGGTTTGGAACACAGGAGTAGGTATCCCTCCGCTAAAAGGCGAGAAAGGAGAGCTCGTGAAAGGAGCTGAAACCGAAGTTTGAAAACCTTGACCATAAGGATTAGGGTTTTCGAATTGCACCCCTACATACACAGGTGTTGGACCTACATATGGAGTGGATGGGGGAATGTGCCCCCCATTCCAAGGAAAACCCTGGACAAATGACAAGGATCCTATAGGACCACTCTGAGCAGTGTATGCGAAGGTAGTAGGAATAGAAGGTACACTAGGAATCCCAGTGACCACTCCACCAGAAGTGCCTGCTAAATTTGTGGAAGCCGGTGGTTGAACCACTTGGGGGAGGTGGCACCCCTTCAGCCGGAGCGACTGAGGTGGATGTAGAAGAACTTTCTTTTGCAGTAGACATTAGTCTGCCCAGAGGGACACCAATCACGGGCGAATTGAAAGGACAAACCTGGACGATCACAGGATCGTTTAGGTCAGTTAGAGGTGAATTAAAGTTCCTTGCAAACTCGTCAGCCTACAAGTCTTCTATTTCTACTGTAGTTAAATCAAACTGGTTTGTCCTAAGTTCTGGTTCACCCGGAACTTCACTAACTCCTATCGGTTTGAAAGAACCGTCCGTGTCTAATCTTCGCCTTTGAGGGGGAGGTGGAGGTTCCAATGTAATAAGCAGAGGAAGGTTTTGCAACCTTTGAGACCTTCTGAGAGATTGGTCCTCCACGATTGTAAATTTGACTCTTCACACCCTAAGGTCGGCTAAACACAGACAAACCACAGAGCAATCACTACAAAATTTCCTAAAGTCTCACCAATCACAAGGGGTATAAGATATGCTGTCCCGAAGAAAGCTGAGAGACAGTTTCTTGGCGTCCTTGAAGAGGTTCTTAGGCACAAGCGGAGGAATCACCCACTACCCTCCTACACTCGCAACAAGGGTAACCTTCCAAGCCCGTCCAAGGTCAACTAGAAATAGCCTTCTGGTTTACCTGTGTATAAACCCTAGATGTCAAAGAGACTAAAGGCTACCTTAACTATATCAATAGTCTTCTGGGGGACAGTCACAAGCCTGGTTCGTATGCATGGGCAGGGTAGCAAAGCTCGAAACTCTGTCTAGGACAGAATCCCCAGATGCGCAAAAACCTTGGTCTATGTTTTGACAAGGAATCGGAGGGTTATCTCCTCAGTCCAAGCCTCCACATGGCCTCGTGCTTAACTCCCGTTTGAGAGGAGCTTCCTAGATACTACCAACATAGAAAAGGATTTACCTATCGATTGGCCAACTACGTCTGAATTTAAACACTTGTGGAGAGTTTACACTTTCTATCCCACAGGTCTAGCCTAAGCTAGCAGGTGTATGACCCTATAAAACAAAACTTACTAATAAATTTTAAATTATGTCGTTCATTTTAAGGGTTGTTCTTAGTCAGAGGGTAAGTGGCGTGAATGATTGTGATATTATAGACTCGATAAGAAAAGTAAAAAGGTGTATGAAATGAATTCCAAAACAAATTACAACTACTTAAAATAAGCTTCTTTTCGTTTTTGTAAATATGAGCTAATGAAATTACAACCAAGTATGAGAAGACTTGAGACTTGTTTTTATAATTTTTTGAAATTTGATTCGAAAATACTGAAAATAAAACTACTGTATGCAATTAAATGCAAAAGTATCAAATGTTTTTTCTTTTTTCACTTTTCAAAATTTTCAAAAATTACCATGCACCTAAATGCAAATTTTTTTTTGAGTATGTTTGAATAATCAGACCATAAAGGAAGCAATATGAAGTATAGCGGACTTGCAAGAACCAAATTCGACCACTTAAGGAGGAGACTTGGTAAACACCTAACTTGGGAAGAATCAATGAATAAAATCCATTGAAAACACTAAAGGACAAGTGACAAACTGATACTACTCGAAAGTAGTACAAAGTACAAGGTATCCAAAATCCTGATCACTGACTCAGATACACAAAACTGAACCCATCACCCAAATAGGAGAACCCACTTCAAATTGCTAAGTGCAAGAAGACTCAAACAATAAAACTCAAAGGCTTAATAAAAGCACAAATCATGGTGTACAAAACTTTCAAACTTACAGGAAGATGCCAGCAACAGAAGACCTTCAAGCAGAGCAAAATCCAAACAAGACAGGGACAAGCAACCCTCCCTAAAATTTTGTGCGGCTAAAATATGTACACGACTGTCTTATAGAGCAACATGCGTACTGTACGCGACTATCTTATAAAGCAACCCGCGTATACAAGTTGCTATACACGACTGTGTAGCACAACAACTTGCGTACGCAACAAAAAAAATTTCAAAAAAAGAAAAAATAACAAAGGTCTCTGGACACACTACTGCAAATCAAAGTCAAGATAAACACCCACACACAGAATCAGAGCAAAGATTGGGCAAGTATCTACAGGACTAACCCATAGCAGGCTGGACTCCCCAGTGGAGTCGTCAGTTCTGTTTTTCAGGATAAAGCACCCTTGTAACCTAGGGTCCAGGGTTACTAACTTACTACTAACTTGCAGACAATCAGCTATACCACAGAATGGAAAGGGAATAGGAAGAAAGTCTTGACTTACCCGATTACCGACGGTTGATCCAAGCTTGATCTTCTCTCGCTCCTCTTCTCTCTAAAGCTTCCAGGGATGCACCTCTTCACCTGCAAAGAGTAAATCCTTCAAGTAATATCTCATGCATATATATATCAGAGGTTAGATGAATAGTATATCAAACATATAATCAAATATATTCATTAACCAAAATACATGAAATAGACTCAACACAAGATGGGAAGAAGAATTCTCTTTATTAACAATCGATGAATGAGATAAGAGTACAACCTAGCTTTTGAGACAAGGACTCCTCTGCAACCAAAGGACTTTGAGTTCTGCTGCTCCAAGATTTCTGAAGATATACCACCAGCATAACTTTGCTCTCCAAAATTGATTGATTAGTCCCCACCCCAAGGCCTCTATTTATACTTTGTGAAATAGAGTAGTTTCGAAGGTTGGGATGGTTGAGATGGTTGGGATAGTTATGGATTAGGGCCCAACTAATCTCATTTAATCGCGTTTTATATTTTTTAAAGTCTAAACAAGGTGTACGCGATTATTAATATAGGCAACCCGCGTATGACACGCAAGTTGCTCGAAGGAAACCTGCGTACGCAAGTGTATGCAGGTTGCAATGCAAATACTCGCGTACGGTACGCGAGTTGCAATGCAGACAGTCATGCATGCAACTCAACACTTAGAAAAAATATGTATAGGGCTGGTTTGAGGGTAAATGCATCCCATGTCATGCCCATCTATAATGTTTTGGCCACTTCAATCCTAATTTGTCCTTTTGTGTACCAACATGAAGAATGCTGGCACTCGGACGGAGAAGTGCCATTTGGGCTGATAATAGATGGAGAAGAAGAAATTGGAAAGAGTTGGAAAAAAACACTTACAAGATTTAAAATTTTAACATAGTGAAATATCAAAAACAAACAAAGATTGGGTTTTTAGAGCCTACCTATTTAGCTTTTCATGGATGGTTGAATGCTTGTATGGAAGCCTTCAATCTTCCTTCCAAGCTCTCACAAATAGAAGCTTTCAATCTCCCTTCCAAGCTCCTACAAATTTGCTCTCGAACAACTAGCAAAGCCACTCAAAGCCCTAGCAAGATAAATGAAAACAAGCAAATGAGGAATAGAATGGGTGGAAATGGAGTCCAATAGTGTTTATAAAGACTAATTAAACCCTAGCCAATCACAATTTTTTTTTATTCTGCAAAAATGAGAAAATTGGGAAAAAAATTTCCCAACTCGCGGAATTGCTCAAGGAGCGTTATTTTTGGCCCATAATTGCTCAGGGAGTGACGAGGAATCGCTTTGGGAGCATCGGTCCCTCAGCGATTCCGAATTGGGCAGGGAGCGTTTTTTTCTTCAGAATCGCGATTCAGAAAAACGCTCCCAGGAGGAATCGATGAGGAATCATGATTCCAGGAGTGATTCCTCCCGGAGCGCGAATCGAGAGCAATTTGAGGGGGGGAGGAGTGATTCTTTGCAACGTAGCTTTGTGATTGTGCCATGGAGCGATGCTAGAGAAGGGTTTGTCTAACCTCCTAGCCCCCACCATGTGTCTTGTTATATCTTACACACTTTTCATGTGGTGCACCCCTCCTTGGGCGTTTAGTGGGTGCGCCCCCCTTCTATTATTGAGGTGATCCATGTGATGTATATTCGACTAATCTTAGTCGTTGATTAAAGTGATTGTATCTTATGATCTTGGCCCTTGATCTTTTTGGATCTAGGTTTTGTGTACTAGAGAGATCTATTTATTGAGATGCTCTCTCATTTGTAAAGGGGGACTTTTGGCTCTTAAGCTCTTGGAATAATAGAATATTTTAGCAAAATTTCTTAGAAGCTTTGTCGAATGGCTTATATGGAGATTGGAAATTCTTTATCTTTTTAGCATTCTTGCGTATCTATGCTTTGTTGACATTTCTGCAGGTGGTCGTACCATTGGTGAAGAGGGCAATTTGATGGGGGCTCTATTGTGATTGAGCTCCGTATTTCTTCCACAAATCGTTTTGGGTTCAGGGAGTATCTTTATTGTATCTTGTGATCATCTTGATGCTTGTTGTTTCTTTCTTCATCGATTTTCTCTCACTTTTTGCAAATTGATTCTCACTTAGGGAGATCTCTTTTGCAGAAGGAGGGCGCACTTGGTCTCTTGGAGGGAAAATTGATTCCACTTCGCATTGCATGGAAAATGCTCGTAATTGATCGAAAAGGAAAGATCATCACCATACAAGGTTAGTAGCAAGTATTTCTAGGTACATTTGCATCTATTTTATTTTTTTGGGGTTTAATCCAATTGTCACCATAAAACCCTCTTCTTTCAAACCCTAGCTTTGCAGATATGATAGATCGGGTACTTATTTGATGAGGACCATCAAAACCCACTTAGGAATAATTATTTAAACCCTAGATCTAAAGTTTCGTTTAAATCCGAATCCATTTACCCTTGGATCTAGCACTAGTCTCCTCTAGGTGGGGCACCCTCTTAGGGTTGTTGGTTAACTTTTCAGATCTATGAGTTGGGTATTCTTGAACCCGCCTTAATTCAACAGATCTAGTCTTCAAGCATCCATATCTAGTCATTTCTTTTCTTGATCTACTCTTTTGGGTCCACTTCATTCATAATTTCTTAAATCCTAAATGGATCCAATTAGAGTTTTTCTCATTTAGACTAGATCTATCTAGATCTATGTTATTAAACTCCTTGTGGCATCTTTCATTATAAGTTGGGTAATTTTCCTTATCATTAAGCCTCCCCGACTTTGCCCTAACCTTGTCTACCACATCCATTTTCCTAGATCTAGATCTACTTACTCATTGTTCACCTTACACATCGCTTGTTTATCCTTTAGAGTGTCTTGAGTAGGTTTTCTAGCCCTCATAGGCTAGTAGGGTCTCCCCTGATCATTCTACGGTTTGATCCAAAGTGACAAGAGCCCATTCAGTGTGACAACTACCTTTCATTAGTAGTGGACAAGGTCGTTGCTGTGTCACCGATTAGCTACCTTACCTCTACCATATTGAATGGGATATCTTTAGTGGGTAATTACTCTTTGTGTGATAACAGTCACCCTAGTTTTTTTTTCAATTTTCGAGAAGATATTTTTTCCTGCAAAATTAGGCCATTTTTTAATGGTTTATTTAAATTTTTTGTAAAGGGTATAAAAACTTGATCTGAAGGTGTAATTTGGCGTGTGGATGCTCCTTTTCATACTCAGAACATTCTCTTTACCTTGGAACCCACTTTTCATATGCTTCGAGTGATTAAAAAGTCACTTAAATTCATTTTCGCTAAAGAGGCGTCAAAATGTTAGTTTAGTGTTTAACGGTGCGACAAAATAGCAAAATAAATTTAAAAATAAAGTTAAAGGAGACAAGTTTTGACATGTTGGGTGACATGGAATACTTGTCCACCTTGAAAGGCGACCTCATCACTTGGTGAAGGCGTCACTTTGGATCATGTTTTGGAAGCTAGCGAATACAAAACGTTTGGGTGACTCGCCATTTCCAAGCATTGGTGTCTTGGGTATGTGGCGACCCATGCTATTGGTTGGCGTTTTGTTTAAGTTACGATATGAGAGGTGGCAAATATGGGAGTGAGGTCGCCTACCTCATGAGAGGTGGCGCCTCCTCCTTGATGATCACTCTAATAGATCCACTATGTTCACCATAACTCGCCCTTGAACTCCTTCACGAGGATGCGCCCCCTTGGCCCATTTAGGCTATAAATAAAGCATGCTTCTTGTTACCACCTAAGTTGTACTTGGTGGTTTTTTCAAGCGATCCGGCGAGGTAGAACAAGTAACTTGTTCATTCTTTAGGGTTCAGAAGTCTGCTAGGCTTTTTCTGGGAGTCTGTTCGATTTTTTTTGTAACAAATGTTCACACCCCCTTGGGGAATTTGTAAAAAATGTCCTAGCATGATAATTTTTTATTAAGGGCTCGGCTTCCTTGACTTGAGCATCAAGCCGACTAGCCCAGAGTGTTTTTTCCCTTGGTTATTATTGGTTGTTGAACAAATGACTAATAATTTCTGAGTTTTTCACTCACTTCCAAAGCTGGGGTAGTCGTCTTGGTGGTTAGGCCTTAGGAGGTTATTAAAGCCTTCGTGTCAGTTTTTTCCAACATGCTAGGCATTCAAATTGAGTCGTATGAACATGTACTAGGTCCCCCTAGAGTTTCGTTTGATTCCAAGAAAATAAATTGTTTCCGTTTTTTAAGCCATTTTTTAATGGTTTAATTAAAAAACTTCAAAATGTAATAAAATTCAGATACAAAGTCCGTTTTTGGTGTAGTGACACTCGTTTTCATGCTCATATCATCCTCTTTACCTAGGTGACCACTTTCCACATCAGTCGGGTGACCGGAACACCCCGTGGAGCATTATTTAGCTAAAGATGCATCAGAATGGCATTTTAATGCTAAATTACATCAATTTGGCACCATGGTCAAACTTTGGAAAATTAAAATCAAAGTCAAATTAATTGTTTAATGTGATAGGGTGACATGGCATGGGTCCCCCTTAGGCATACGATCCTCTCCAACTTAACTTTGATTCAAACTTTGGATTAAGAAAAACTCATAAAATGAGTATGTGAGTGTGGAGGCCGTCAACTATCGTGGGGCTCATGTTAGCTCCATTGATGTCGAATTTAATAAGTGGTGGACCCCCCTTATCACATGTTTATTTAAAGATTTGATTTAGAGTGAGTGGAGAATAACGTGAGGAGTGAGTGGAGAATAGCGTGAGGAGTGGATGACGTCAACTCCACGCTAGCGAGCGGAGGCTAGCAAATGTGGAGAGGGGGTGAACCCTCCTCACTTTGAAGCTTCGTTTTATTTTGTTGTTGTTGATTAAAACTATGGGTGCTAGCGCATATCAACTTGATGACATCACCCACCTCATGCTAATCTTAAAAGCTCACGCATGAGGGAATGAAGGACGCAGCGTGGAGTGGTTGGTGGATTTGGTGAGTTAGGTGAGGCTGATGGTGATATTGGTGAGAGAGGTGTCAATTACCTCTGTAGTTCCATCTTAGTTCAACTCAGTGTGACTCCTCTTCAACTCAGTTACACTCCGGGTTTATCTTCAGTGTAGGTAGCACCCCCCCTAGGTCATTTTTTCTTTAAGTAGGGCTCCTTTCCTCATTTTGGCATGGTCAGAGGACCGAAGGAATGTTATTGCTTATATTGTATTGTTTACCATTTGGAATAAAGAAGGATTTGGAGGCAAGATCTATGGTGTAATGATTTTCATGTGTGGATGGTGATTGTCAAGTGCTTATGAGGTATAATCTGTATTATTTGTCTTTGCTTTTTGTTGGTTAACCGTGAGCCTTGAAGGGGAGCTCCCTCCTAGTAGGGTAAGAGATTATTCTAGTTTGATTTATGCTCTTACTGTTTGCTTGTTTTAGATTGCTTGGAGTTGCATGTATTTTAAGTTAAATAGCATGCTTTCTAATTGTCTTTTTCTAGCAACACCTATGTTTTAACCATCTGTTTGTGCAAGGACTTCTAAGTTGCAGGTGATTTCACTTGTAGAAGGGGTTGAGAAAGTTTGAATCTTCCTCATCTTTAAGATCTTATTGAGGACATAGTCCCTCGGTGTTCCACTAAAGCAGACTCTATAACCCAACATTCCCAGGCTTCCAACACTCTTTCTATCTCTCTTTCCTTCACTTTTAAAAAAAAAGTCGAATCTTTCTCGGTTACAGTTACTCACATGATTAAGTAGTTTAGTTTCTCTTTCAAGTAATATCTAAAGGCTGATCTATTTAAACATGTATCTAGATCTAGAAACATAAAGTAATATTTTCTAAGTA
This sequence comes from Pseudotsuga menziesii, assembly GCA_001517045.1. Taxonomy (NCBI): domain Eukaryota; kingdom Viridiplantae; phylum Streptophyta; class Pinopsida; order Pinales; family Pinaceae; genus Pseudotsuga; species Pseudotsuga menziesii. The sequence goes on from LPNX010966686.1 coordinate 623,833, forward strand.
GATCTAGTTTTTATTAAGTACTTGTGCATATTTCCAATCTTTCAGTATTTAATATTTTTATGTTCTTAACGCTTTATTTGGCACATTTGGTGCATTACAGGTGGCTGTTTTTTCACTTTTATTGCCAGGTCAAGGAGAAGTGTTGTCGGAAAATCAAAGATCTAAGTTGTTCAAAGACCTCGTGGAGCACCACTCTAGATCTTGTCTTACTCATAAAACCCGTAAGGCTTTGGATCCAGATCTGTAAGGACCATTTGCATCCACCTCAAACATTGTAAATATCATAATAAATATTTTGAGTAGACTCCTTCAGAGCCCACTCCCCATCCCCCCTAAAGGGTTTTGCGTCGGTACACTTTTTTCATGGTTTTGCTTTTGTTAGTGTAGTTTTGCTTTATAGATTAGTATACTTTGCTTTTTCAAAGTTTTAGATTCATTGCAAAGTAATACAAATACTAACCCCATGAATTCCTGAGTTACTCGAAAGGGAAAAGAGATGCGTGGTAGGATTAATTAGAAAACCTTGTGTTTGTATTGCTTTTATTTATTTTTAGTAACTTATTCCCCTTGCTCTCCTGATTAGGGTTTATAACCTATAAGAGACTTGGGGATTTAATAAACAAACACACTACAAGTTTAAAATTCTTAAAATTTACTGAGGCTCCGTTGTGTATGCTCTGTACCGCTGTGGTTCGATCGATAAGTTGGCTACACCAAAAGCAACGTGGGTGACTAGTTTAATTAGTCTCACATTTGAATTAACCTCCCAAGGCGAAAATCCAATGCCTCGAATTAATCCGTTGCGTTGGCAAAATCCACAAAGGAAGCGGGAACAACTGGGTAGCGATCTCGACACACTGTTAGGCTACACCCTTGTTGGTGTAGTGTTGAACACGTCTCAGAGACTCCAACCAACCCACATATTCCTTGTAGGGAGCCGCATCGGATAATGATTTTGGACATACTCCTCGTACCTTCTAGTATATTTGGAGTTCCTTTTTCCCTTAAGTTAATAAACTCATCCCCACATTAATCTAAAATTTGACCAACAGAACTTGCAACATTTTTCTTTCAGCAATACAACAACACTTTATCTGTGGACTCCATTTTGGCACTGGTTTTACATTTTATAATCATCTACTTCTGTGTGCTTTACTTATCACTTGTTAATCTATATGTTGTTGTGCTTTAAATTATTTCTGTTGCAATATCTTGTTCAATTGCTTATTCCTTGTCAAAACTCCTAAAAACAATTAAATCATCATCTCACTAAGCCTTAACAGCCTTAGCAACTAAATAGGGTCTACCCCCTTGGCTTTGTTAGGATTTGGCCTAAATTGAGGATTCAAGAACAAGGTGACAACCTTGACTCGAGACTTACCCCCAAGGACACACCGAGTGGCTTGAACATTTCTGCTACGCCCCCCCCACGTGTGTGAAAGGCGACAACACTTCTCTCCCATACAAGACTAGTTGGAAATCTCTTGGAAGAGATTGCTCATTGTAACTTTTGTTTATCAAAGAAAAAAAAGAGACGTTGGAGGTCAATTTGTGTGGTGCTTTGGTGGAGTGGATGAGTTATCATTGAGCTCTATGAGGTAATCTATGTTTGATCCATTTATTTGCTCTGTATCTAATCTAGCTTGCTTGAAGGATTGACATCGATTTTGTAAGGTAAATTAAGCTATTTCTTTATTGTTTTAATCTATTGAGTATGGATGTTTAGAGATCTCATTGAATGCTTCATTTGTTTATGAATGTTTTCATAGTGATTTCTAGCATATATGCTTCTAGACTTGATCTTGGTTTGCAAGTGTCGTGATGTGAAGGTTGTCTTAAGTGGAGGCATGGAAGATATTGCTTGATCTCTCTTCTCTTCTAACAATATCTCTTGCAGATATAGTCCCTCGGTACCCCCACAAGCGAAGCCTCAAGGATCCTCTTTCTCTCCAAACTTCCCACTTCTCCTTCTCCCTATTTTCTATCTTTCATTGTTCTAGTTCCTTTTGAAAAAGAATTAATAGATCTATAGTTAAATTCATATCCATAAATAGATCATAATTGCTTTTCCTTTATAGATCTAGCTAAAGTTTTAAAGTATTATCATTCCTTAGTTCAGATCTAGATTTTTAGCTTCTTTTCAAGTTATTTATCTCGTATACCAAAAGGATTGAGTACTACGTTAGTATTTGATTTTAGTTTCATATCTAGCAATTAAGTGCTTTAGATTTGTTTGTTATCCTTAAGAAGCAAACAAAGACCCTGATAAAGCAGCTTTCTACCTCACTTTCTCAGTTGCTTTCACATAGTTTTGCTTCATTTTTACTTAGATTTTTTTCGGCAATTTTTTGTAGGTTTTCCCAAAGCACTCTTAAAGTGTTTTGGGGCATATTCCACCAAATTTTGCTTGCTGTTTTTTTAGGTTTAACGAAAAAAGAGGAGGCTCTGGTGAATTTCGAGAAATTGAACCAAAATAAGACTAACGGAGCTCCCTTTTGCATAAAAAGTCATTTTTCCATGAATTTGTAAGCCTTTGGATCCAAATTATAAGGACCAAAGTGCACTTATTCAAAATTGTAATAAATTAATAAACATTTGAGTAGGATCCTAAGAGCCCACTCCCCATCCCCCCTGGGGGGTCCATGTTGGTGTGTGTTTTTTTTCTTTTTATTTTATTTTCTTTCCTAGATTAGTTTATTTTCTTTCTATCATTTACTTTTTTTTTAAGGAAAATAATTACTTACTCCATGTTTTCCCCAGTATCCCGAAAGGGGGAAAGAGATTTGTGGTAGCACTAATTAGAAAACATATTTCCTTTTATCATTTTTTTATGCATTTAAAACTAACCCGGCTATGCTCTCCCGAGTATCCCGAAGGAGGGAAAGAGATTCTCAGCTGTGAGTAGTCTGTTAATAAACATCACATTATCGTTTATAAAATTGACAAAGGTTCCTTCCCCATATGCTCTGCATCGTTGCAACTTGTCTGATCAGCTGGTTGTACCTGAAAGGGATACAAGTGATTAAAATAATAGAAAAATCCACATAAGCCTGTTCTTGAGAAATAGGGAGGTTGCAAAGGGTGATTACCACAGATTCAGGGGGATACTCCAAGCAGGTTATGCCTTGCCTCGTTGGACACTTGGTAAAGTTGCTTTAGCGCTCATTTCAAGAGAGCTTGCTTTATTGGGCCAAACCCAAAAATTGACCCACTCCCTTGATCACTGATTTAATAATCTAAAATTTACCAACCGAGACACTGCAATACTTTCACCGAGACCACACTAGCAACCCTCATAAACAAGCACTCTTTTCATTGGCACTGGTCTACTTTATTTTTTTATGCATAAATTGATTTTGCAAGTGTCTTGAATGATTTGTATATTTTCTAAGTTGCTGAAGTAATTTATTTGCAGTGATTGATGGGTTACATTTTAATTCATTGCATTTTAACTCCTAGAATAGTGGTTTTTTTTTACTTAGATTATTTTCATAGGGACCACCCCCCTTGGCTTCGCTAGGAGAAAGCCTAGACGGAGGAGTCAAGATCAAGTGACAACACTTGACTCTTACTTGTCCCCAAGGTCGCACCCAGTGGCTTGAATATTTCTGCCACATGACCCAAGATGCGAATTAGGTGGCAACACTTGTCATTTCCCCACCATATCTAGATCCTGGGTTTTAAATAATCTGATGATTCTGGATCTGAATCCTTATCCATATCTGTATCCTGGTAACTAAGATCAGCACTGTTTAATTTGTGATAGATTTTGCCAATGATTCCCTAGAAAGTGAAATAAATAATACTCCAGGAGAAAAAAGACTCCTAGAAACAACGTTGTGACATGGAAAGTCCTCCAGAAAACTGTGGAAACTAGGGAGGTCAACAGAGAGAAACATCTTGTCTAGCATCTAAATCAGAAGAGGAGCCATCATCATCCACCACTGCAAATGTGCCAAGGTTTATCATGATAATGTCCTCTAGAGAATTACTAGAGGATACTGCAAATTGAAGCTTAGTGTCATTAGACAACAAAGGAGAGAAAAATTATTTTGGATTGATTTAAACAAATGAAAACAAGTTTTGAATTCCACTGGACCTGGTGCTGAAGCGAAATGATTCTTTTATTTCTTGAGCACTTTGAAAGGAAAAATAAGCTTTCTTCCCACATAATGGGGGAACATTTAATTTCATTGACAGTTTTTTGATTCAGGGGAGTATTATACAAACTTTCACGAAGAGAGATTTCCTTGTGACTGTGGTTTAGTAATTGCTAATGAGCACCGGCCAACTCTGTCTATAAGAACTGTTCCAGATGTATTTAACCTTAAGAACAATGCAAAGTGTGGGAGTGATTCACAGGAAGGTCAAAGAGTTAAACATATCTTCAATTGTTGTTTGTGAAAGCAAGCTCAGGGTAATATAAGAAACGAGTTTCAATGAATTGGAATCAGATCAACTTAATGACAAATTACAACACTTGGAAGTTCAAACAAAAAAAATCCTCTTATCAAGAATGCTGGGGATTCTTGTAACAGGAATGGAACTGGTACCAAACCAACAGATCCTGACAAACATGAACATTTTGATGATAGGGACCAGAAGGCCTTAGCTATAATTTGAATGCGTGCCTGAGATGAAATTATTCTGCAATTGTAGATGCTAAGAATAATCTAGAGGCCTAGAAGATGGTGAATTGATTTATGAAACCTCAAATGATACGAGGTTAGTGTAGTTAAGAAATCAACAATACATCATAAATGATAGAAATGCTAAAACTGAAAATGTAACTAATGACATCACCAATAAAAAATGTCAGAAGTCAATTGTTTGCAAGGTGGGAGAATATTGATGAATGAAATTTGGTTTCAATCACTTTGAACTATCCACCTGAATCTTAATAATAACAAGCACCACTTTTCTAGGTAGTTTTTCAACAATTCCTCTGAGGAGTTGTGCAGAATTGTATTGCAGGAAGAGCACTGGAACCGGATGTATGAAGAAAACTGATTAGAACAAGCATTTGCATCCAATTACAGAGGAAGGCAGTTGGGTCAAGCCTACTAGAATGAGCAGAATTTCATGAATGAAGATAGAAGACCAATGCACTAGCTAGTCCTGCTAGTAAGCTTTCATAGGACCATCGAAGGGGTGAATCTGAAGGTGGTTAGGGCCATAGTCAAAGTCAATGTTTATTTAACTCTGTGCATGTGTAGGAGTATCCATAAGATGGTAAACTTTCTTAATGTAAGGAGTACTTATCAGCACTGTCTTTTGCAGTCTCCATGCATATGTTCTTGAAGTAGGTTACTGGTACATTAGGGCAGAGCCTATAATACTGGCAGTCTGGCCCTTTCTATCATATATGAATTCTCTTCTAGCCTAAGGGAGAAAGATATTATTCCAGACACCTTTTTTTTTTTGAGAAATACTTTTTATATTTATAAGGCTATATTTAGTATTTACAATCATACCCACTAGGGTTTGAACCTAGGTCTCCACGTTAATACAAGCCTGATCACCTCGCTGCTTGCCAATAGACCACATTCTTGTGGGTTCCAGACACCTAATTGCTCATGATATTCTCATTGAAATGATTGATTTAAATGTGATTTTGGCATCATGTTACACAAATTTCTTAGAAATCATGTCCTTCAAAGGTCTAGCTTGCGCTGTGCTTATTGAATGCATGTTTAGTGTGTTGTACTTGTTAGTGACAAGGGGATAATGATTATATATGTGTGGGTACTGCAGTTAATTCCAAACAGAAGTTACCATGCTAAAGTGACAGGAAGTTTTGAATATGCCTTGGTTTCCAGAAATTGCTGGTCAAGCATTTTGGGATACAATACAACTGGTACCCCTGTTCCAAACTTTGAAGTTTAGATTATAAATGCTGATAGTCTGCTAGAACTGTAAATGAATTAGTCATCATATTTTGTTTTGCCTGGTCATTTAAATTTGAACTTTGTGTACTTTAAGTTCTGAGAATATACATCAAGCATATAAGGGTTGTAGTTTTAGATGAAGTGTCTGTCTTTTATCTGACTATAGCTGTTGTAATAGTCTTGTTAACTTTATAGTAACTAACTGATCACATATTTTGAATGTGGCACACATATTTTGTGGCAGTGTCACAGTGTAATAAAAAGACAGCAATCACCTAAATCACCCTTGTTAGAGATTGTAGAGCCATGCATTGCAGAATTTATTGCAGCTTTAGCAGCTGGGAATAAGGCTCTCCATATTCTGCAGATTGGTTGTGGGATTTCAACTATTGCTTTAGCAGCTGCTGCACGGGCTACAGGCTCATATGTATTGTCAAACATGCTGATAAAGATAAGCAGAAAGCTGTGAATGATTATGTAAAGTATCTTGGTTTAGTAGAATACATAAAATTTATGACAGATGAACCAAGAAATGTGCTACCTCTACAAGAAGGGGTTGTTGATTTTGCTTTTCTCTCAGGAAATCCAGAATGTTACGTGGAACTATTTGATCTATTGAGGCTGAAAAATGGAGCAATTATTGTGGCAGAGAGTGCACTTGATGTGGCAATTAATGAATACATAAAGCATGTACGCAAACAACCGGGCATATGTTCTTCAAGATTGCCACTGGGCAGAGATATTGAAGGAGCAAAAAAAACGCTCCCTAATCGTTCCCTCAACGCTCCCAGCGATTGAGGCAATTTTTTTTCTTTTTTTTGGTTTTTGTAACCAAGACATGGTTTCACTTGGATTTTTGGGCATGGTTAGGGTTCATTTAGGGGATATATTATATGGTAATGTTAAATTCTTAAAGTAACTGACATTTTCTATCATTTTACTTAAATTTTTAACATTACCATTAATGGTTTTAGAATGTTTGAGAGTGGTTCCAACCTCATCGGACTTCATATGCAAAAAGTAGAATTTTAGATCCCATTCAAAATTCAGCAGACTTAATAGTATTCAGGATTTCAGGATTGCAACATTTCCACTAGATTCTATCCTAGATGAAGGTAAGGGATTGGACTTGAATCAAGCACATCAACCTCTCTATGTACCTTGATGTTGGTGGTGTCGATGCCTAATTGTTGAAGTTGATTGAACTCCTCTGTCATGGCCTTGATAAAAAATCACCCTTCAATCAAGAAAAATCACTTATTAAGCATTGGAAGGTTTTCTACCTAAATGTTCCACTCTATGCCTGAGCATATCTCATTACACCTTACACCAAAATATTATTCTCCATCTTGGTTGGCCCAACTAGCACATGGGAGTTGATTTAGGAGAAAACCACAAATAGATCCTGAGGTGCATAATGGGTATATCCTTGCATTAGACAAGTTGGCCCCTGATGAGGAGTGTGCTCAAGTACGAAGTGAATTTTTGAGCAATACATCAATGAACATGGAGTCTTTCGTAACATGCATACAACCAAATATCTAGATGGGTTGAGTCCTATCGAATGATGAAACATGTATTGCTCCTCTACTGCATATTTGCATAAATTGGTGGTGAGGGTGCTTTCATAGGTTGTTAACATTTCTTGTGTAGAGAGGTGTTGGAGCACCTACAACTTCATCCACAATGTGAAGAGAAACAGTTTGAATGTAGACTAGGAAAAGGGGTGTGCTCAAGTACTAAGTGAATTGAGAAAATACAACGGTGAACATGGAATCTTTGATAACCTACATGTGACCTGTTATCACATATACATTTGCAGTTGGGCTTCCATGATGCAGCATGTAGACTTGTCTTTTATTCTATTCCGAGCTATTTTTACATGGGGTATTAGCATGGATCTTTATAGATTCATCCTTTCCAGAGCCTTGTTCATCAGATTTTCCTTGCCAAGACTGAGATTTAGAGGTCCATTGAGATGCTTTTGGTGATGATCTAGTTCATTATAGCAGAGTAGCAGATCAGAGTTGGTACATACAGTTATATAGGGGCTTATCAGTTGGAGACAGGTATATATATGGTGAGATCAAGTATACACTTTCATGGTTTGATTTTGCTCTATGATGTATGTCAGATACCTATGCTTATCATGTTAGGATAATTATGGTGACCTATGCCTATATCTATTGTGCTTTAACCTGTGTTATGATTAATTGAGGAGTTTGATGTGAAGATTGTTGCTCATGCCATGCTTGTATAAATTGTAAACCTTGGTGCTAGGATGGTTCCATGTCATTTGTCCTCGTCCATCCAGTTCATCCACCTTCAACTTTATCCTATGATTTAGACTGATTGAGACTTGTGAGATTGAAGATCCTTTACCCCATTGTGACCCCTATGTATGATAGACTCCATGTTTCTTTGTGTCTCTGGCTATGAAGTATGTGTCTTGGCTAGTGTGGCTGGGTTCACAGGGTAGTTCTCCTTTAGTTCTCAAAGCAAGTGCTCCATCATAACAGTGTTGCTAAACACTAAAGCATTGGAACGCATAAAAGCTATATCTAAAGGATGCAAAAAGTAGAAATGTTTAAAAAGTAGTCAGTGGCCAAGAGTTTGAGCACTCATTCCTTGTATAATGTAAGGCTCAATCTGCCCTCCACAGGGGCGGCAGGGAGAGGCAAACCTGTCGGGGCTATGGACTGCTCCCTGGCAGCGGGTCTAGGCCTTGGTCATTTATTGGAGCCTAGAAGGCTTTCTAGGGCACCTGCTCTTGTAGGTTGGCTACTATCTTGTGAAATGTAAAGTGGTTTGAAAAGGTTAATGGTCAAAGGATAAGCACTCACTCCTTGTATAGTGTTCGACTCATGTGCCCCCACAGGGCATCAAGATGAGACTAACTTGCAAAGGCTAGGTCTTTGTCAGTACTGGAGCCCAGAAGGCTTCTAGGGAACCTGCCTTTGAAGGTTGACCTACATTTCAAATAAAGTGCAAAGGAAAACTTGTTAGAGTCTAAGGGAATCATATCCAAGTACTTTATCCATTTGTGAGACACCTCCATCCCCTATTGCTATATGTCATACATATGCCACCTTGGTAGAGTGTATTATGCATCATTCACATAGATCACTGCGTCAAAGTCGGTTAAAAGTCATTTCCCTTTTCCTAAACCTTGTTCTTTCATCCTCACCCATCTATAGCATATTGTTTACCCTTTGTAAGTATGGCATGAATAAGCAGACTTCCAGAAAGCTCCAAGAGTTTTCAGAGGCACAGGTACATTTTACCATCATTATTATTATTTGTCACCATGATTATGAATAACTGATTCAAGTTTGGTTTTGATATACACTATTGGAGAATTTCTTACCTTGGATGGTTGTAGGATCATATTGATACAGTATCTCACCTTGATTTTGGGTACTTTGACCTCATCAACTTAGTTGACTGAGTCAATCACGGTTCATAAGGAAGTGACTCAAAAAAGCAACTTGGTCTATATTTGTTCCAAACATGCCCAGGACCAATACTGCAGTTTCAGTTTTGAGAGTTTGGCCCTTGGTTCTCTAGATAAGTGATTATTATCACTTAGTTATTGGCCAAATGATTAAATTTGATTCTAGATGGAAGTATGATTGGTTCTCCTAGAGCAGAGCAGTGTTCCAGGGGGTATGAGTAGTCACTTATACCATTCTTCTATGTCTCCAGATCATCCAGAGCAGTCATTTTTCCCCAGTTTGCACCCTGGACAAAGTTATGGTCGATTTATCATTTTCCAGAGATTGTACCAACAAAAATGAACTAGAACAATCACTGAAAAAATCGATTTTCCCTCCTGGGTCAAGGAAATGGCTTGGAATTTTGATAGATGATGTGTTTCAGCATATCGGGCAGTCCTCCAGCAGTTTTCAGTCAGCAGATGTCTGGATTATTTTATATGGGCTCAGCCAGTGAGGAAAGCCCCCTAAGGGGCGCCCCCTCAACTTGGCCATTGATGTATTTCATTGTTATACCTTGTATTATGAAGTTGTAAAGGGGCCTAGGGTGAATTAAGCCCCTAGTGACCCCCTCCTATGTAGTATCGTGTCATATCTTATGTTATGTTGTGACTTTCACCTAGGATAGGCATCCTTGAGTAAAGTGCGCCCCTCTTTGACTTAGTCACTTGATCCATGTTATGATCTATGTATTGTTGATCTCCACCGTTGATGATGTTTTAATCTCAACCATTGGATGTAAAAGTGAGTTAGGGTTTACAACTCTCTCAAACTATATAAGAGAGGTGACCCCCCCATTGTAATTCATGAGCTTTGGCACTGAAATTTGAATAAATAGATTTTTGTCTGGGATTACTCTTTTGTGTATCTTGTAAATGATTTGATGACTGATGACTGACATTGCTACTCTTCTACACCAAGTTTTTTTTGGGATCCATCTTGCATATTTTCCTTTGCCCATTTCATCTGCAGGTTGAAGGAGGCGCGCTAGAGAGAGAGAGAGGGCGTTTTTGTGGGGAAACTCACCATCGTCCTAGCTCTAGGGTGTCCGGATCAGGGAGCATTTCTATCTTGATGATTTCTTACTTCCTATCTCTTCTTTATTTTGCAGATCTCATTCGTTTTCCTTATCATTTGCTTTCACTGATCTGACAAGTTGAAGGAGGCGCTAGGGTGATTGGCTGTGGCTCAACTACATCAAGATCTTATCCGAAAAGGATCATTTGAACGGGAAGGTGGAATTCTTCGTCATTTCTGAAGTCATCTACAAGATCTAGGTACGTCTCACAGGTAATTTCTCCTTTTATTTTCTGCATGCATTGCCCATCACTTCCATAATTATAAAACCCTCGTTTCTTATATCTGCAAGTTCTGGTTTGCGGTGAGCTATAAAACTTAAAACCAACTTTGGAGTCTCTACCCAGTTCGCAACTTCATTCTAGGACAGATCTAGACTCTGCTCTTCTGAAGGTGCCTGCCTTGTAGATTGTTGAAGCAAGAGCTAAGGTTTCTCTGTCAGTTACTTTGAGTCCTAGTTGTTCAGGGTTTGTTGGGGATGCCTTGATGCTAGATGAGTTGAGAGGAGGTAAGGAGAGAGAGGCTGCCACAATCCCTCACTAGAATTAGAGGAAACTTTTGGAATTTGAAGATAAAAGAAGGCAAAGCAAGGCTCGTTGTGGGAGACGATGTCAAGGTTGTTTAGATCCTAAACTTAGCAAGGGTAATATTAGTGGGTTTATTGGGAGAAGGTTTAATATGGATTCTTTGAATAGATAGATGCAGACCAACTGGGCTCCTTTGCTGGGTTATGGTTCGGATTCCGAAGTTCCGTAGCTTTCCTCATAGTTGGTTGGGATTTATCTTCCATTCCAAGGAAGATGCTAGTAGGGTTCTTGAAAGGCATTGGTTTGGAGGAAGTTCAATGCTGACTCTAAATACTTTGCATGGTTTTTTTAATCTGCAATCAAAGAGAACCACCTCCATGCCAATTTGGGTCAAGTTGCAAGGCTTTACTCCGAAACTGTGGGACGTGAACATTATTAAGGCGATAGGTAATGTTCTAGGAACAATTATTAAAGTTGATGACTCCTTCAAGTACAATGTCTATATGTCGATGGTGAGGGTGCTTATGGAGATCGATGTCAAGGGTGGCCTGCATGATACTGTTGAGGTGATAGTGGGATATAGAACTTACTATCATTCTTTAGATTGCATGAATGTGCCCTTTCGATGCATTAGATACCACATACATGGTCACTTTCAGAGGAACTGTGTCAAGTCATTTCGTCCTAAAATTTGGAGGAGGAAGGAGACTAAGAACTTGTCGTTGTCTCTTACAACTACTATAGAGGAGAAGGATGATGTCGGTGGGGAGGAGAACGTGAAGTTCCCTATGGGGGATGAAGGCGATAACTTGATGGTAGGTGAAGTTCATATTCTGATCCAATCACAGAAATAGACAAACATTGATTTTATTTTGGAAGCGCCAAATCTGGTCTGTATGAAGGAAATAAAACTAGAGAAACAGGTCAATACTCTCAACGTAGATGTGGGTATGGACCTGTTGATGTACAATTTAGAAGCTTAAACACTGCAAGGAAACTACCTACCAAACTTGCACAACCTCAGGATTTTCGTCTAACGTATCACTACCAAGGAAACTTCTCTTTGTTTAGGTCTCCTAGTTCTAAGTGAAGGACCAGACTAACCAAGGGAGGTGAACCCAACTAAATATTCCTCGGTACTTACCGGGAAGCCCCAAGAGCAAACCTAGAAGGATAGTAATAATGTGGGCCAATGTTCCAAGGTACTACTTTAATTGATTATGGAAGCCAAATGTACTTAGGGTGAAATTGATGAGTTGAATCAAGTACTCTTGACCTTAGATTAGTGATACTTAAGGAGATTAACAAATTAAATCTAAGTATCTTAGTTGGGCTAGGGTAAGACGATAAAGAATCCTAGCAAAGACTTATTGGATTAGCATGGATTTGACCAAAGATCTTAAGGAGTTCAAGGTTGTCAGAGACAAATCAAATGAGCAAAACAATATTTAGATTAATCCACTTCAAGAAGAACATTCAACTCATTAAATGATAGACATGAACTCATATAACATGCATCCACAAGATATAACTTTAAGCTTTAGATGTGCTTATTTAGAGTGCTCAAATTTATAAACAAGTGATGTTATGATAACTTAGCATTCAACACATAAAGATTCCACTTAGATGCTAGATCAAGAATATAGTTATCTATAATATCCCAAATCCCGATATTTTCTATTCCTATGCAAATATGCTGATACAACCGGGCATGCAAAAATCCCTATTTTATAGAAAAAATTAGGGTTAGGGTTTGTGAGATAGAATGAACACTTACCACTGATAAGTTGGCTGGACTGCTCCTAAGAGAGTATGCAAGCATCAAGAACTGAACCAGAGATGGACTGATATCTTCTGCTTTCAGTGAAACCCCAGCAGCAAGAACCCTAGATCAGATAAGGGTGACGTTTTTAGTGAAGGAGGTGTCCGATGGAGCTGCTGATTTGCAGGACTGATAGCCTTCTCGTGCCGGAGAGAATGCCTGGTACATGCAGAGTTTTAGAGGTCTCTAGGCAGGCTCGCGAATTGTTCCAGAGAGACAGCTGCTCACGCCCCCCTGATCCTGAAATACCTGATAACTGCTTCGGATGAGCACGGTCGGATCTACTAATCACCGGGTACCGGAGTAAGATGCTGATGATGAGAATGGTGCCTGATTTTCGAAGTAAAACTGAGATCTGAAGACCCAACAACTGATTAGGGCTTTCTGGTTGAAAACCCCCCTTACGGCTGCACACGCGTCCTTGCAACAATCTACACCGTATACTGGATAACTATGAATGAATGTAAGAGCAAATGGTGAACCTGTATGGCTTACCCTGAATGAGACTAGGGCAGATATTTCACTGCCGAAACCTCGCTAGCTGAAGACGTCGTCTCCAACCCCAACTGCTGTGCTGCTATTCAAGAGCTCCCAAAATAATAATCATCAAAAGTGAAGTCTCCTTTCGCTTTATCCTCCTTTTATAACTTTCAACTGCGAAAACCCTAATCTTTGACCTAATTAGGTCACTTTATCTTCTAATTTGCAGTTGACTTGCATGCATGTGCATGGAGACTTAAATGAGTGCATGCATCATTAAATAATGCTTGGATGGCATGCACGAAGGTGGCCTTTGGCCCCGGTGGCCCTTCTTGACCTAATGATGACGCCCTAGATTTTCTATGGATGGCATCAGTCCTTAGATGATTCCCTAACTGTCAGTAACTGCTCGAACCCATAGGAATCACATAGGTTAGCAGTTTTGGGCCTCAAGGCCTAATCGGAAGAGGACATTACAGTCCTCTCCGCTTGAGATTGCTTGTCCTCAAGCAACTGCAAACTGGGATGCTCCAATATCTGTTCACCTTCCCAGGTGGCATCCTCTGGCGGTAGTTCTTTCCACTGAACCAAGTACTCTCTGATTACCCTGTTCCTGAGCTTCCTTTCTCTAGTTTGCATGATCCGTTCAGGAATCAGTATCAGTAGTCCTTCATCATCTAAAGGAGGTAACTCTGTAGATGGAGCAATGTGTTGCCCAAGGGTCTTCTTCAGGTTAGACACATGGAACACATTGTGAATTTTACTTTCCTATGGAAGTTCTAGTTCATATGCCACCTCTCCCACCTTCCTGATTATTCTGTAGGGTCCATATAAGCGAGGTTTTAACTTTTCTGCTCCTTTCTTCTTAAGCCAAGACTGTCTGTAAGGTTGGAGCCTTAAGTATACCAAATCCCCTACCTCAAAGCTCCGCTCAATCCTGTGTTTGTCGGCATACAATTTCTGTTGATTCTTGGCTGTTTGTAAGTTTTCCTTCATGATTTTCAGAATGTCTTGACTATCCTGTATCCAATCCTTAGCCTTAGGAGCCCTACTATCTCCAAATGCCAAATCTGCATAGTCCAAGGCCTCGTAACCATATAATGCCTTAAAAGGAGTCATCCTAATAGACATGTGATAGGTAGTATTGTAGCAATACTCCCCTAGGTGTAGCCATTTGATCCAGGTTCACTGCTGCCCTGCTACATAGTTCCTTAAATATCCTTCGATCCACTTGTTGACTATTTCAGTTTGTCCATCGCTCTGGGGATGATAACTCGTACTGGTAGCCAGTTCGGTCCCCACTAATCTGAATAGTTCCTGCCAGAAGGCACCTGTGAATCTGCTATCCCGATCACTGACAATGGTCTTTGGTAACCCGTGTAACCTGAAGACCTCCCTGAAGAATAACTCAGCTACTTAAGCTGCCGAGTAGTCTGATGATATCGAAAAAAAATGTGCAAACTTGGTCAATCTGTCAACTACTACATATAAACAATCTCGCCCTTGGACCTTGGGCAATCCTGTAATAAAGTCCATGGAGATGCTTTCCCACTTCTGTCCTGGAATCGGTAGTGGCTGAAGTAACCCTACTGGATGGATGTTCTCAATCTTGTTCTGCTGACAGATGCTAAATTCTCGTACATGCTGCATAATTTCCCCCTTGAGGCCCTTCCATGAGAACCTTTCTCAGATCTGCCTGTAGGTCTTCAAGAAACCTTGATGCCCTGATAAAGGAGAATCATGTGCTGCCTGAATGATCTTTTTCCTCAATGTGGATTCTGGGACGAGGTATATCCTGTTCTTGTAATAGATGATGTCATCAACAATCCTGTACCTGTTATCCTGAATTTGTCCATCCAATAATTTGCAAGTGAATTTATTTTTGGAGTATTCTACTAAGAGAAGTGCCCTCCAATCTATGGATATACTACTGAGAGATAATGAGGCGGGACGCCTGGATAATGCATCAGCTACCACATTATCCTTACCTTTTACATACTCGATCTCGAAATCATAGGCTTGTACTTTGCTGACCCATTTCTGCTGTCACTCATTCAGTTCCTTCTGCTCCAGGAAATACTTGAGGCTGTTATGATCGGTTTTGATTTTGAACTTACTGCCCACCAGGTACTGTCTGAATTTTGTGAGAGCATGTAAGATGGCTAGCATCTCTTTATTATATATGGAATAGTGGCGCTTGTAGTTCTTCAGTTTACGGCTCTCAAATGCAATAGGGTGATGGTTTTGCATCAACACTGCTCCTAACCCTTCCCCTGAGGCATCACATTCTACTACAAAGGGTTGTGAGAAGTATGGTAATGCTAAAACTGAACAAGAACTCATAATAACCTTCATCTCCTCGAAATTTTTCTGTGCTAAGTCTGTCCAAGTGAACGCCCCCTTCTTTGTGAGATCTGTGAGGGGTGCTGCAAATTGGGAGAATCCCTTAACGTACCGTCGGTAATAAGGGCACAGACCCAGGAAACCTCTCAATTCTGTAACTGTTTTTGGCGCGGGCCAATCTCTGATAGCTTGGATTTTCTCCATATCAACCTGTACTCCTGCATTGATTATGTGTCATAAGTACAACATTTCCTTCATGCAAAACTCACACTTGGACATTTTCGCATAAAGCGAATGTTCTTCTAAAATGCTCAGTACTTCATCCAGGTGTTTCAGATGCTCTTCCCATGTTTTGTTGTAAATCAGGATGTCATCAAAGAATACTAGCAGAAACTTACGTAGTTGTGCTCTAAAGGTGTGGTTCATGCATGACTGAAAAGTGGCTGGAGCATTGGTAAGTCCAAAGGGCATGACCAAAAACTCATAGTGACCATAGTGACAGTGAAAAGCTGTTTTGGAGATGTCTTGGTCCCTTACCCTGATCTGATGGTATCCCAAGCGAAGATCAATCTTGGAGAAGTATTTAGCTCCCCGAAGCTCATCCATGAGTTCGTCAATTCTGGGGATGGGATACCTGTTCTTAATGGTCTTTTTGTCGAGTGCTCGATAATCGATGCACATTCGCAGTGTACCATCCTTCTTCTTGACCAATACTACTGAGGATGCGAAGGGGCTAGAACTGGGCCGAATATATCCAAGCTCCAGTAATTCTTTGATTGTTTTCTCAATCTCATCCTTGGATCTTTTGGGATGCCTGTAAGGAGTGGTGATGACTGCTTGTGTCCCCTCCTCTAGCTCAATGATGTGTTCAAAGCCTCGGTTTGGTGGTCTACCTGATGGAAGGTCCCGAAAAACCTTTTCATGTTTCTGTAGCAAGGTTTGAATGTCACTTGGGTGTTGTGTGCTGGTCTCTGGGGGTTTCCTAAAGGTGACAAAACATTCTGCAGCCCATTCTATATCATCTTGTCGAAGTACTGCCTCCATTCTCTGTGACGAGACCGGTTTTGGGGGATAAGTGTTCATGCCCCTCAAAACTACCCATTTGCCGTCTGGCCCCTGGAATTTCATTTCCATTGCCCTGTAGTCCGTAGTGTATTTCCCTATAGAATAAAGCCATTGAACACCCAATACAACATGAGTATCCGATACATCCACTACATAGAAGGAATCTGTCATCTGATAGTTACCTAAGGTGACATTCAATTTTGGAATCCAGTAGTTGCACTCCATGCTGGAGTTCTCGGCTACTGCTATAGTGAATCCTTTGAACTTCTCGGTCTGAATACCTCTCTTGGCTACCCAAGCGGAGTCAATGAAATTGTGGGTTGCTCCCCCATCAATCAATACTCCTACTCTGTGACCCTGTACTACTCCCCTGACCCTGAGTGTATGGAATCTTGGCACTCCAGATAATGTAGCAATGACTCCCTTTGGTGTATCACCCTGGTGTGATTCTTCCTTAGCTGCCTGTAGTTCTTCTGTGGCTTCTTGCTCATAGTCATCCTCATCACTGTCCGAATATACCTCAATGTAGTGAACCTTCGCCTTCCCTGCACACCTGTGTCCTGGTACCCATGGTTCCTGACAAGTGAAGCATAGTTTCTTCCTTCTCAAGTATTTCCTAGTGTCTTCGTCTAACCATGTTTTCTTGGGGACATCCAACTGGAAAGGTTTCTTGTCCTTGTCCCTAATAGGAAAATTGGTTTTCAGGGGGAACCTGTTTTTGGGGACTGAATCCTGAAGATCTCTGGCTCTGCTAATGGCATCCTGCAGAGTGAGGGGTTTGTAGGCTTTCACCCATCCTCGTAGTGGCTCTGTTAGGGCCTCAGTGAATAGCATAGTCAACCTGTTCTCTGACACATCTGTTACCATGACTGCTATCCTCTGGAATTCTGAGATGAAGGCTTCTACACTACCGGTCTGTTTGAGTTGAGCCAACTCCCTAAAATGTATCTCTGGATCTTTCTTGTCAAACCTCTCTATGAGCTTCTGAGTGAACTCACCGTAGGAGTGTATGGTGTTGTGACCCAATGTCACCAGTCTGTGGTACCACCACTCGTGAGCTTCTCCGTCCAGGTGGAGTGTAGCCAATTTAATGGCGTCTGTCTCTGTCATGGGATTGAGTTGGAAATAGGTATCCAACTTTTGAACCCATATCCTCATTGATCCTTCGCGAGTCCTATGAAAGTTCAGAATGGTCAACCTGCCCAAGGTCTTCTGCAACTCATAATTGTGATTGAAACCCTTGTTGAAATTCCTGGGCCTGTTCCTACTCTTCATGTTGCAGAAATCTGAAAAAGACATGGCAGCATGAAACTCATCCCCTAAGTCTCTATACTCCTGTAAATAAGCCCCAAAAGGATTGCTAGGTTCTACCTGCATGACTGAACCACCTACTGTATCTGCCAAGAAGTGAGGCATGGTAGGCCTGTTGGAAGGCCTGCTATATATGTGCGGTGTATTATGTATATTAGTGTACGCAACCTTTCCATTGCTGCTTGTAGATCCCCGATCTACCGGTGAGGGAGGTGTACTGTTGGTACCTATTTCTGGTTTCGCCGACAATCTGTTGATTGCATTGAGTACATCTTTTTGCCCTTTGGCTAAGTCTTGCAATGCAGATACTAAGTTGCGAAACTCCATCCTATCCTCCTCTTCTCCCGTTCCTTTTCCTCTATCTTGAGTGTATACCTGTTTGTTCCATGTCTGAATTGGTATCTTCTAGTTGGATATCCTCAAATTCCCCTGTGTATCAACTCTTTCTCCTCCTATAGGTTACAAAAGGGTGTCCCTCTAGATTCATCTATGTCTCATTTCTTAAGCCCACAGCTGGCCAAGAAGATAGCTCTGATACCATTGTAATATCCCAAATCCCGATATTTTCTATTCTAAGCAAATATGCTGATACAACCGGGCATGCAAACTACCATGCAAAAATCCCTATTTTATAGCAAAAATTAGGGTTAGGGTTTGTGAGATAGAATGAACACTTACCACTGATAAGCTGGTTGGACTGCTCCTGAGAGAGTATGCAAGCATCAAGAACTGAATCGGAGATGGATTGATATCTTCTGCTTCCGGTGAAACCCCAGCAGCAAGAACCCCAGATCAGATAAGGGTGACATTTTTAGTGAAGGAGGTGTCCGATGGAGCTGCTGATTTGCAGGACTGATAGCCTTCCCCTGCCGGAGAGAATGCCTGGTACATGCGGCGTTTCGGAGGTCTCTAGGAAGGCTAGCGAATTGTTCCAGAGAGACAGCTGTTCACGCCCCCCCTGATCCCGAAATAGCTGATAACTGCTCCGGATGAGCACGGTCGGATCTAATAATCACCGGGTACTGGAGTAAGATGCCGATGATGAGAATGGTGCCTGAGTTTTGAAGTAAAACTGAGATATGAAGACCCAACAACTGATTAGGGATTTCTGGTTGAAAACCCCCCTTACGGCTGCACACGCGTCCTTGCAACAATCTACATCGTATACTAAATAACTATGAATGAATGTAAGAGCAAATGGTGAACCTGTATGGCTTACCCTGAATGAGACTAGGGCAGATATTTCACTGCCGAAACCCCGCTAGTTGAAGACGTCGTCTCCAACCCCAACTGCTGTGCTGCACGCTGTGCTGCTATTCAAGAGCTCCCAAAATAATAATCATCAAAAGTGAAGTCTCCTTTCACTTTATCCTCCTTTTATAACTTTCAACTGCGAAAACCCTAATCTTTGACCTAATTAGGTCACTTTATCTTCTAATTTGCAGTTGACTTGCATGCATGCGCATGGAGACTTAAATGAGTGCATGCATCATTAAATAATGCTTGGATGGCATGCACGAAGGTGGCCTTTGGCCCCGGTGGCCCTTGACCTAATGATGATGCCCTAGATTTTCTATGGATGGCATCAGTCCTTAGATGATTCCCTAACTGTCAGTAACCGCTCGAACCCACAGGAATCACATAGGTTAGCGGTTTTGGGCCTCAAGGCCTAATCGGAAGAGGACATTACATTATCCAAGTTTAAAGCACAACTGTTGATTACTAGTTGCCCCAACAAGTTAGATAATGAAAGATAGCGCAAGTAGTGGAGTCCCTCCTTGGGATGTTCACAAGGTACTTAAATTCCACCTAGATGCTAGATCAAGAATATAGTTATCCAAGTTTAAAGTACAACTGTTGACTAGTAGTTACCCCAACAAGTTAGATAATGAAAGATAGCGCAAGTAGTGGAGTCTTTCCTTGGTATGTGTTATCACGAATCTTGTAGTTTCCCTAATAGATAAATCCAATACTGGATGGCAGAGGATACAGACAACCAAAGTCGTGACCTACGAAATCCCTAACCCCCAAAAGATGGATGGTTGTCATGTCGGCTAGGGATTCCTTCGCTTTATGCCATTGAATGCTCGAGTGATAATGGGGGAGACCCGATCTTATCTTGAAAGGACAGATCTACAACCAATCACTAAATCAAGTTAAAAGAGTGAATACATAAGGTGAGAGCTGGTAACCCTAGATTTAAGGGATAAGCCACAATTTAAGGGATATTCGAGTACGTGTATTTAAGGAATGGCGGAATGTTACTCAAATCAATCAGATCAGTGACTTATTAGAATTAAAACAGAACTAGGGTTGGTGCGTTCATTCAAAAGATCAGACACAGGACCCTGGGGGGATTTAATCAGAGATATGGGAAACAATGTTGAAAAAGTCGGCAAGGGTCCGAATACAACTTCTCAGAAACATCGGCAAAAAAATCGGGAAAATCAGCAAAAGTCGGCAAACATTAAAAAATACAAAATACATTCATTTTTTTTCTTCAGAATTTTAAACATTTAAAGCAACAATAACATTAGATAAACACATTGGAACATAAATATGGAGAAAGCATTGATATATATCATCATCATGTAGTCATGCCAAATGTAAAATGATACATCAAAGTCCATATTGTATCATGAAACATCATAGTTGTCCAATCAAGGACTCAAAAGTGGATAACCAATACAACATGACAGCACATATATAAATGTATCCGAGGAAAACTAGCATCTAGCTATCTAATATCAATGCTCTCTTCCCGAGTTTTCCATTCATAGTTCATATTTTCTCTACTCCAATGATTAGGTTTATATAAGCTTTTCATAAATGCTTTTTATTTGTCCCTCCATCTTATGACTTAAACCTAATTTTTGAAAGGTATATTTTATTGATTTGGTTGTCAGCCATTAAACGCATTTCTTGTTTTGTATTGGTGATAAATCATAGATATATTTTTCACTCCTCCCAAATTGAATTTTCGACATGAGCCTTACATTTAGCCCTAACTCATCTACCACTTGAAACATTGCTCTCTTTTTCCTGCAATGTGCTATGATGATCACTCAAAATATGTTTGCTTAAAAAATTCCCTAATAGTGAAAAAAGTAATTCAATCACCATTGTGATCTTTGATAAACGAATACATATTTTGTATAGATTATCCTTACATGATTTGATCTTCAAATACAACAAAGTTTTGAAATATTTATACGGTAGCGGAAAGGTGTTAGTATACAACAAAATGGCTAAAATGGCAAATTTTTGGAAAATTAGCCATTTTAGCTATTTTAACAAAAATGGAGACTTTTTGGAAAAAGGCTGGACTTACTGGAAAAAGTCGGGACTTGCCATTTTTAGCCTTTGCGACATTTTGGAAAAAGTCGCGACTTTTTGAGAAGTTAAAAAGTCGCGATTTTTCGGCTTAGGGAAAAAATTGCGACTTTTTAAAAAGTTGACGATTTTGCGGAGAGTTTTTCAACACTGATGGGAAATACCTAGGACGAGCTCGATTTAATGAAATTAAGGTTTCAACACACCTATTTGGGTAAAAGGTTTTGAAAATAAAAATACCCAACTAAAACGGGAACCAAAACAGAGGAAACTGACCAGCAAGCCAAACAGGGGCGTTTTCTCCCAGACTGAAACCAATGCCTTGAGTGGGCATAGGAGTCCAATCTTGATGTTTTTAAGGGAGAGGGGGGTTTTCAGTATGCCGAACAAAACAAATTTCCAAATTTGCCAATTCCCGGTGCAAATTGGTCCGATGATTTTCCTACTACTAAATGAGGGTTTTTTCAATGCAGGAAATGATGGGGAATGCATGCAGAAAATAAAGGGAGAATATTCTTGTGAGACACACCTGGATCTTGTAGATGATTTCCGATATGATGAAGAATGCTGGTTTTCCAAACAAATGAGCATCTCGGGAGAGTATCGTGATAATATTAAGCTTCAACCAATGACCCTAGCACCCTCTTCAACCTGCCCAATCAGAGAAAAATCAGAAGATTAGACAAACGAATAGGATCTGCATTATAAAGAAAGTACGAGAATGAAAGAACATTAGAGAAAGTATCACTCCCTGAACTAGACAACCCGAGAGCCGGAGCACAGTGAGTTTTCTCACAAGTGCGCCCTCCTCTAGCGTGCCTCTTCAACCTGCAGATGAGTGGGAAAGGAAAAATATGCACGATCTATCCCGAAATCAAACTCAGTGTAGGAGACCAACAATGCCAGTCAACAAATCCTCAATATACATCAGAAGAACTCAAAGTGTAATCCTAGACAAAATCTCTTTATTCAAGTTTCGGTGCCAAAGCTCATGAATACAATGGGGGTGTCACCTCTCTTAAATAGTTTGAGAGAGACATAAACCCTAACTCACTTTTACATGCAACGATTGAGATTAAAACATCATCAACGGTGGAGATCAACAATACATAGATCATTACATGGATCAAGTGACCATTAGAGGAAATTTGGGGTCTAAAATGGGCCTTATAAGAAAACGTGCCAAAATAAGTTTTTGTGAGTTGGAATTCAAGAACCAATAGAATT